>VZRR01010062.1:86092-104990 GCA_013398015.1 Oreocharis arfaki
GTGGCCGGCAGGAGCCAGGGGAGTGTCCAGCAGGAGCCAGGGGAGTGTCCAGCAGGAGCCAGGGGAGTGTCCAGCAGGAGCCAGGGCGGTGCCCAGCAGCACCCCGTGCAGAGGGCTGGAGCCAGCCCCGGGCGGGATGTGCGGGGTGTGGGGTCACGCTCCTCTGGGCTGTCAGCGCGGGCCATCCTGAGCAGGGTTATTTTCTTATGGTGGATGGGAGCATTTAAGGTAACATTTGATCATTATTTTTCAACTCCTCTGTAACCATGGAGACCAGGAGCTTCCTAAAGCAGAGCAGGAGCTCTCGAGGTGCAGCTGGAACTGGCTCAGACGTTTCTGCCTCTTTTGGCCCCTTGTCAAATCCTTTTGCTTTTGGGAAACTGGAACAAAGAATCAGAGTGGCATATGCAGAATATTACACTTCAAATTAAAATTCAGTGGGATAAACGTGAGTGGATCTGCATTTGAGAATGAAGGGTAACTCTCAAAAGCTCCTCTCCCACAGCCCCTGCTCTGAACATGGAGGGTGTATGCCCAGAAAATCAGCAGGTACAGCAGATCTCCTTCTCTATAAAACAAAAACAAGAGGACCTGTACCTGGAAATGACAGAAACTGAGGAGGTGGAAAAATGTGATGGAAAATATCTCATTCGTCATGTATATTTAAATCTGTGAACTGTTGGATGGGGATAGAAAGGTCTCTATCATCTGACTTCCCATGATTAATTGTTCCCACTGCAGCAGGATTGCATTGTGCCAGGCCTAGTTTGAAGGCAAGAGCTCTGATGGATCAGTGCAGTGAAGCCTGACTTTGTTTAGCATTCCTGCATCTTGAGCTAATTATTTTGCTAAATGTACACATGGTCCTGCCTTAGTTTTGTTAGATGATCAACAACTTTGTTGTCATCCTTAGTTCCTTATGCTCGTGTTCAGAGAGGAGAATTTATTTCCTCAGCATTTGCTCTATTGAATTGCAGTGTATTTAATCTTGGGAAATGGCAGCAGAGAAAAATGTTCAGAGTTTTATTTCTGTAATTCAAAGTAAGAGCTGAGTTTCAATCCTGTCTGTGGCTGATGAGTCCCCTCAAGAGCTGGGATCTCTGGAGTCAGTGCTTTCAGTGTCCAGGGCTCATCCCTGAGGGAGCTGAGCTGCCCTGCCCCAGCTCCCAGCTGGAACTCTCACCTCCAGCAGTCCTGGCTTCTCTCCATGGAGGGAAGCAAACTGAAGAGAGAATGTTTCCTGGATGTGGAGCAAATAGTTCTGTGAAGCAGCAATAAAGCCATCCCTTAAGGACAGCCCATGGATTCCTGCTCCTCGTCCTTAGCTTAACTTGTCCAGCAGCTGGCTCGCTCCTCCCGCTGGGAATGCCCAGCACCTTCCCCTGTGCCAGCAGGAAACGGGGGATTCTGCAGCACAGAGTGTTTTACTCAATCACAAAACCCCGAGAAGGTGCAAGCCTGCCCTGTGTGTACCAAGCTTGTTGACAGCTCCTTGTGTGTGGCAGCAATCCGTTCCCAGCAGGGAGGGAGGAGGGATCGAGCCCTGTGTGCAAGGACGTGCTGGGGAAATGCATTTGTGGCAATGAAAATTCATTGATTTGTGTGCAATGAGTTGTCACATGTCAGGAGACACGAATAACGAATATGGATGAATTTTAATAGGATTTTTAAAGTTATCTGGAAATGACCCTAAGTCCCACTGCAGTTCTGTGAGGTTGCAGCCCACACAATCATCATCTTGTTCAGAGAATTGTTATACATAAAGTTTGAGTAGCTATGGGGGAATTGTTTTATTTTCTCTGTGTTATACAGAAGACTGAATTTAATGACAGGAGGGGAAATGTCAGAACTAAGTAAATGACTAATTCCTTGCAGCAGTAGAGCTGGTGCCATAAAACATAAGTTAATAAATGACAACTGTTTAGACAGGCTTGAGCCACCCTTGCTCTTCCAAGCATTTTTATGGTGGCAGGGGGGGTGTGAATGCTCTTCTCTGAGGCCAAGGAGCTGTGGCAGTACCTGGAATTACTTTGGGATGCTGCCCAGGGCGTGGGCTGGGTGGGCAGCCTCAGGTGTGGGTTCTGCAGCTCCGCAGACAGAGGTGCTGCCAACTTCCTCTTCTCCCTGGGGAGCTCTGCCTCACTTCAGGCTAAAAAAAATACCTCCTAAAAACCACCAGTGAGTGATGGGATCAGGGGCATCACTGTGTCCTTGGAGCACAGCATTCTCTGTTACCCAGAGCAGACCAAGTGAGTGGCCAGCAGTTCGTGCTCACCACTCCCTCCTGCCCTTGTCCTGCAGGCCCTCTCCAGGGGCTGCTCCTCCAGCTGCTTCGTGTGCCTGCCTCTGTCCCCTCGCAGCCCTGTCTCCCTTCCTTCCCAAAACCCTGGGTACCAACCCCCGGGCTACCGTCCATAACACATCCCACTGCCTCTGAGCCAGCAATGACAGCATTCCAAGGTTTATATGCTTGCATTAATCTTTAAGATTAGATGATCAGCTTTGCAATGTATTGAGGAAAAAAAAAAGTCCTGTTTTTCTCCTTAAAAAAATCAATGTGCAGATGTGGCAGGGGAGCAGTCTCAGGCTCAGGATGTATCGATATCAAGAGGGATCATTCAGCACTAGGCTGTTTAAAAATCCAGAAGACAAGTTGGAAAGGAGATTTAATAAGGAAGGAAGTGATCTGTGTTTTGTTTTCCTGGAGCAGCTTCTGGTTATGAAATTGAGGCACACAACACTGTGTGGCATCACAGAGGTAGAAGGGTGGAGTAAGGACAGTTCAGAGACAGTAGGAGCTTATACTGGGACATGCTTATATTGGGATGTCTTGTTTGGTGGAAGACAGTCCCATAATTTAAGATCTGCAGTTAGTTTAAGATCTCTGCTGTTAGGAAGGTATTTTTCCCAAAAGAACCAATATGCAGCTTGATTTCAGCACTAACATAACTTGTTAGAGACTCCTTAATACCTGTTAAAATTAGCAGTGGAGAGTCAAAGAGGCTCTTTGTACTTCTGGTATCTCCTTCAATGAACTTGGAATCATCTGTTAGCAGCAAATTAGTGAACAGCTGTAATTATGCTAAAAATATAATGTTGAGAGGATTAAGGCGGGCCAGGAAGTGGCTGAGCAGTGGGGTGGCTCAAGGCAAAGTTAGTGTGCCCAAAGCAGCGGCCACGACCACGGCTCACGGGCAGCATTGACCCCGTGTGCCAGGGAAGGACAGGGCTGGAAATTCATGGATTTACTGGGTTGTTGAGGGCTGCCCTGGAGCTGCAGGGGAACGAGCAGTCTGACATCCCACATGCTTTGGTTCAGAGGACACGGCTCAGAGAAGGCAGCGATGTCCCTCGGGTTGCTGGCAGGGAGATCTTGGCTCCAGAGACGAGCTCGTTGTTAATGCGCTTGGGGAGCCACTCGTGGGCCTGGGTCACAGCCCAGTGTCCTGCCAGGATCACCAAACCTTCAGCCCACCTCCTGTAAGGTTTTTCCCATATCATTCGTTGCCTTCCTGCTCCTTCTTCACCTGAAGCTGCCTTTTCCCTGTAGGATCCGAGCTGGAGCCCTTCCCATGGCTGGGCAGGGCAGGAGTGGCCGGGTGCAGGTGCCCCCTCCTCCTGTATCCATGCCCTCCCACCCTTGCTTTGTCCCAGGATTTGTCACAACAAACTGCACATACAGATGTGGAGAAGTATCAAAAGAACTAATGAAATGTGTCCCCAGTACAAATTTATGAGCAAGGTAATGGAATAGGATCGTTCTGACGCAAGGGTTATTTTCTATTTGCCTTTTTAATTTGAAACATTCAGAACAGTTTGAGAGTTTTGATGTGTAATAAAACCCTGACCTGTTTTCTGCCAAATTGCAGTTGTACAGCCTTGGCTTAGCAATATATTACCAGCTGGAACTGGGGCAAAGTAAATCCACATACATTATATAACTTGAATTGGTTTATACAAGGAGAAAGGGATATATCTTAAGCCCTTAAAATAAGGGATAAGTGCAATACTGGGAATTTGTTAGTATTATCCCATGCTAAATTTCAAAATGCATTTCCAGGTGTGGCATTTAAAGATGAGGCTGTTTAAATGATGAGATCATTGTCTTCCCTGTGTCTGCGAGCAGTCACTGTAGGAATGGGACTGAGTGTTGTGCTGTGGGTGGATATTGCTGTGGTGAGACAATGCTGGGAGGAGCTTGGTGGATATACCTGGATGGACAGGGAGAGCTCTTCCTCACAGCCAGAAAAGCAAGGAAATAATGATTTGTCAGGGTGAATAGAAATAGTTGTGGTTTAAGGCCCAGGCTCTCCTGTAATGTTCATTTAAGTCAGTGAAGAGCTCCAAAAACAGCTCCTTCTGTCAGTATTATTGACAATCTGGAGAAGACCATCCAAAACTTTTAATTTTAGTAGGAGAAAATTAATTTATTGACATTTCAAAGCATATTGACTACTTTGGGGAGGCTAGAGGACAATACTTCGAAATATCTCAGTTGTGCGGGGGTTTCTATGTCGTCATTCCAGTGTCAGAGCCCAGGGCAGAGCACAGAGGGGCCAAGGCTGTGATCTCAGTGACTCCTGTGTACACCAGTACATGATATATAATATATGCATACCTTCATGCTCCTGGAGTGACTGGGGGCGAGCTGCAGCGGGACAGCACTGCAATGGGAAATGCAGCCCAGGGATCTTCCAGCACTAAGGGTAGCACGGAAGGCAAATTAAAAATAAATCCACTAAAAATAGACTGTGCATCAGCAAACCTGGAACTCGACACAGTGTCAGTCATCAGTCCCCAGATGAGCCCCAGGTGCCCTGACAATGAGGGAAGGGAGCAGCACTGCTCGGCTGCTGCTGCCCGAAATGCAGCCCCGCCAGAGAGGCTGGGAATTGTTCCCACATGAGAGCACGGGGCTGCTTTGCTGATGTCACAAACCCCCCTCTCTCTAGCTGGCAGGAGACAGTTGTCAGGCACAGGACAAAGGCCAAAGAATGGCTTTTTATTCTATTTTATTCTATTTTCACTGGGTTTTTTAATGCTGTCATTTCCATGAGCGTTGGCACGTTGGAGGTTGTGACATGATTTGACTAAATCTGAATGCTGAGGTTTGTGCTGCCCTTGTCTTTCCTCCAGGGAGAACAGGAAACAATTCCTTCCCAATATTCCATCCAACCCTGCCTCTGGCAGTGGGAAGCCATTCTCCTTTGTCCTGTTCCTGCAGCTCCTGATGTTCTTTCCCAAGTTCCTGGTGCCCTTTCCCCAGTCCTGCTGCTGTGGAGTTGTTGGAAGGCCATGGGTGGCATCCTTGTGACAGTTCATAACTCCTGGAAGGGATGACCCAAGGTCCCTTTAAGCTGTGTGAAGGACACTGCTTTAAATGAAATTCTCTGGGATCAATTTTAACTCACCTGAGCTTATTTTAGGAGGGCAGAGCCATGGCACCAAAGCCTGCACTGACCTGCAGGCCTGCCCCCTGTCACCTGTGGGATGAGGGCACCTGGCACTGGGAGTGTCACAGTCAGTTGCTCAAGGAGCTGCACAAACAGAGATCAAGGACACAGTCAGTACATTATGGATCCTTAATTTAATGACTGTACACCATTAAGAATTGTATGTTAATGTATCACTACAGAGAGATGTGACACTGAATATTAATTGTACCCGTTTGAATGTGGCTTAATACATCCAGAATTTAAGGTCAATGTAATTACCTTTGCTACTAATTTAATTAGCATCCATTTAGAAGAAAACATCCTTTGGCATTTGACAGCATTTAAACTTTATGTTGCTTGTTCAGAAATAACTCCCGGGGGAAAAAAGTCACTTAGGGAACATCTGAAAAATCCCAGACTGTTGCTTCAGTTTCCTTCCCATGTGTCTGCTCATACAAAAGTAAGGCCTGGGGCTTTAGAATCCTCAATTTGCACAAAGGAATGTATCAGATAATAATAATAATAATAGAAGTATTCACTGAATATATTTGTATCAGTTACCAGCAGCATCTCAGTTTCTCTGGAGAGGAGAAGTAAGTGATTTTTGTGCTTCTTTTGGGGCTTTTGTGTATTTTAAACTATTGCTGCTGGGTGATGATGATGGTAACTGTTCATGTAACGTGGAATATTTTGACTTCAGTATTTTTGGTGGTTTTTGTAGCCTAGAAAACTCGATGGCAGTTCACCTGCTGAAGTAGCAAAGGCTGGTGCCCAGGTAAAAATCCAGGAAAAATTCTGACACACATTTAGAAAACGAGAAGTTCTTGCTATCTGCTGCTAAGATGATCCAGCAGAGATTATCACACCCCAGGAGGGTGCTTTTCCTCCATTTTTGCTTTAAATTCAAGCTTCAGGGTAACTTATCAACAGGCTATTTTTAGAGATTATACCGCTACAAAAATCTTCAAAACTCTCTGTTTTCCCCTCACCTTCAGGCTTTTTTGCCTGTCCTTTTACTGGCAGCATGATCTTAAAGCTCTTAAGCCCTTACAAAAGATAACATGCTCTTGATGAGGTTTAAAGATAGATTATTTCAGATTAATTTAAATGAACCAAGAATAAACTGACTCTGAGGAAAGCCTTTTACCGAACTAAGAATTTCTGTGTTTTTGCAGACTTAAGAGGGGAGTAATTAAAATGGTGAATTTCTGTGTGCAGGGAAGGGCTTGGAAAAAGGACCACTGGCCTTTGATCTTTTGAATGAGGATTTTATAAACCCATTTGCCTTTAAAATACAACACCAGTTTGGGGAGATTTCACCTGTGACCTCCTTTGAGTCATTTGAGGTGCATTGCAAAACACGCTGATTTTTGAGGAAAGACAGGTGAGTTCAGGCATTATTCTTTGCTCCCTAAAAACAAGGGGAGGGGGTTATTCTACATTATTTCCCACTGCCTGTGGCTGTGAGGTATCGTTGGGGTGGCTGAGGGAACAGAGAGAGCTGGCTCACTATTTTCTATCTATAGGTTCTGTATCCCAAAAGGAGGGGCTTGCCTCCAGAAATCCAAGACAAAATGATATTTCTCCTATGTAAACATTATGTAATGTAATTAATTCTAGAAATACTTCATTATTTTTCAATTTTTTAATAACTCAGAATACTTTTTCCCAAACCCTGAGACATTGGCTGGCCTGGCTGCCCAGCACTGCGGGCAGGGATTGCCATCTGCTGGCAGCCAGCCCTGCCTGGAGCAGCAGAGCTTCCAGGAGAGACTCCCACTCCTTCAGGTCCTGGAGGAGCTGTGCGACCTGCAGAGACGCCAGCAATTCCAGGTAAGCCGGGCAGTGCCAAAGGGCAAAGGATGGGCAGTGCCAGAGGAGAAAGGCTGGGCAGTGCCAGAGGACAAAGGATGGGCAGTGCCAAAGGACAAAGGATGGGCAGTGCCAGAGGAGAAAGGCTGGGCAGTGCCCAAGGCCAGGCAGTGCCAAAGGACAAAGGCCAGGCAGGGGCAAGCCCCCAGCCCCGTGTGCCAAAGCGCCCGCGGTGATGCCGGGGGCACAGCCGGAGCCGGCTGCAGTGTCCGGGGTTACCCAGCGTGTGCCAGGAGCCCGCCTGCACTCCTGGGTCTGTGGTGCAGGGCCAGGTCTGGGAGCCAGGGACACTCCCTGGGGTGTTAAAGGGTTGGACAGGGCTTGGAGCTCCTTGGTCTATGGAAGGTGTCCCTGCCCACGGCGGGGGGTGGAACGAGATGGGCTTTAAGGTCCCTTCCAACCCAAACCAAGAACTGGCTTCCAAAAGCTAAACCCAGTCAATTCTGGGAGCTTAGTTTAAAGGCAAAATACAGCGAAGAACCTACAGAAATGAGAAGGGCAGGGAGAATTGATGTCAAACAAGCAGCAAAGTCTCTGTGCCTGTAAATATTGCTCTGGGTTACTCAGGTGATCTGAACAGCAGCCAGACTGCCCATGCCTGTCACCTTGGAGCATCCTTGGCCAGTGCCAGAGGGACCTCAGGCTGAGGAAGGGGGTTCAGGTGCTTCATTTCCTTAACTGTTGTAGGATTAGTGTGAACAGGGGCAAAGGCACCCCAGGATGGGGAAACTCCTTTTCCAAAACCCGAAAACAGTGAATGCATCTTTCCTGAGGAATGGTTCAAACCCAGCAGGTTTAGTTTATTTAAAATCCCCAACCTACAGCTTTTTGTGTGCATAGAGCTGCAGTGGCCCTGCTGACTGAGGCAGCAGAACCTCTTGGTTCCCTGCAGGAACAGGAGTTTGCTCTGGCTGTCACAAGAGGGAACTGCAGCACCAGCTTGGAGCTGCTGTTCTTCACACACCTTTTCTCCCAGGACTCGGTGGTTCAGTCATATCTTCCTCCTAAAACTGCTCTGTTCTTACAGACAAGATTCTCTTTTAATTTGGGCATGAAATTGACCATTTTTATTGCTTTTGAGAATTTTATTTCTGCTCAGGTAAAACTTGGTAATAGCTTCATGGCTCTTCAAGGTTTGCAAAGCTTTTTTGAATTAAGTGATTTGCCATGGTAATTTTAAAAGTGTATTTTTCCCAGCGCAGAGGGTTCATTTAAAAAGGAATATATAAGCTATAGGAAAAGCAAGGACAAGGATCTGTCTCGTGTTCTCTCTTGTGTAGTTGGACTGCAAAAGGAGGGAACATCTCCATGGAGGTATGGAATCAGAGAAGCTGATGCCAGAATCACCTGGAAAGGGAAGGAGAAGATGACCTGGCTGGTTGTCTGCAAAATAAATGGGAGTGAGGCAGCCCCTTCAGTGCCTGTCTGGCACCGAGATGCCAGGGGTCCTGCTGGCATTCCCAGCAGTGAGTCTGGAGGGTGTGGAGCTCCGTGTCGCTCACAGGAGCTGCTGGGACACCTTGGGGAGTCCCTGCACCTGGCTATGGCTTGGATTTATCAGAAGTTTTCTTCAGCTCTTGAATTTTGTCCCAGCCTTGCTTTTCCCAGTTCTTAAGAACAGGGAGTCCTCATACGACCAGGCAAGAGCAGGATCCCTGCAGGTGTCTCTGCTGGGGAAGGTGACTTTAGGGCTGGTTTGTACCCACTTGAGCTGTAGGTTTTGAATACATGGTGGTGCTGGGCTGATGGCTGGGCTTGGTGACCTTAAAGGTCTTTTCCAACATTAACCATTGCCTGATTCTATGGAAATGTGGAATAAAAGACTCTGAAGAAATCCTTCATTTTGCTCTAAAGAGGACACTGAAATTAACTTGCTCCATTTTATCCAGTGTTTATGGTCCACTGGAATGGTCAGATCAAGAAATAAATGAGCTAAATCTTAGATAAACGTGACATTTTAGAAAGTCTTTCACAATTTATGGTAATGAACATACCCTTTTTTCTTCAGCCAGCTTGTGTTTTGCCATTGTGTTCCTTGCTGGCACAAGGCAATGTTCCTTCAGAGGACACAGTAAGATCAAATAAAGATGTGTTCAGCCCATATCTGACTTTGCCCAGCACGTGAGCTGGAATCACACAGGCCAGTGGTTGTTTGTGAACGCAGCATCTTCACTCTGGTCAGTTGTTTTCAGCCAGGAAATGTAGGGCTGAACTAAGAACTGGGGCACACATCCCAGCTGAGCGGTTCAGTCGCTTGTTTTTCAGAAGTCAGAGCAGAGGAGCAGCCAAAAATGTAATCCAGTCTGCAGCTGTTCCCACCCCTGTGTCTGGGTACAGCCAGAGCACCCCGGTGCAACCCTTGCTGGGGTGTCCCAGGTGGCTGCTGCCTCCTGCTCTGCTGCCTCCCCTCCTCACCCACCCTCTGGAGGAAGCTTTCCCTGCCCCCAGAGCCTGACATGGTCGGTGAGGGGTGCTGGTCAGTTGGCTGCATCTGCTGCAGGGCAGTGTGGGGGCTGTGTGTGTCCTGGGGGTGCCCTGGGGCTCCTCCCAGCTTTGTGCCGCCACCATGGAGCAGCGCATGGCCAGAAACACCTCCCTGTGCCTGCACCAGGGAGTCTTCCTTCAGCTTTGCTGCACACAGAGTGCACTGCAGGTTATTTTTTCTCATCCAAAGAAACAGAATGGAGTAATTATAAACCTCATTGTTCTGTCACAGCAGAAAAATCACATGGAAAATGTGGCATGGTAAGCCTGGAGTTCTAACGTGGTCCAGGAGTTAGGATTCAGTGCAAATCCAAGTGACACATTAAATGCCTTTCAGTTCTGAAGAAAATGCCAAGCAGACAGTAAAAGCCACAGCAACAGGTTGCAGTAATGTATAAATCATAACTCTCACCCTCCAGAAAGCTGCCATTCCTCAAATCATAAATCTCTGGGGATTTATGGTGTGCGATGGGCTGGGTTCCCTTCCAGAATAATAATCACAGGACAGGAAGAAATGGGTGAAGTTTTTATATGAAGTATCTGAAACCTGTCCTGTGGCTGACCCTGATCTGGGCAGCTTTGGTGGCTGAGCTGTCCCTGAGGGGGCTCAGTGTCCATTCAGCTCAGGGGAAGGATGAGGCTGCAGGGCTGCTCTGGGTCCCACAGTCTGTGGTTACGGACATTGGGCTCCGTGTTCAGCTGCTGCCATCCCTGGGCTGGGCTGTGCCCCTGGCTGTGCCCTGAGCTGTGCCTTGAGCTGTGCCCTTGGCTGTGCCCTGAGCTCTGCCCTGAGCTGTGCCCTGAGCTCTGCCCTGAGCTGTGCCCTGAGCTCTGCCCTGAGCTGTGCCCTGAGCTCTGCCCTGAGCTGTGCCCTGAGCTCTGCCCTGAGCTGTGCCCTGAGCTCTGCCCTGAGCTGTGCCCTGAGCTCTGCCCTGAGCTCTGCCCCAGGCTTTGCCCCAGGCTTGTGGTGCTGCTCCTCACCTCGCAGCCGCCCGCGGCTCTGCAGGGCCCGGGGTCGGTGGGAGCTGCTGCTGCTGCAGGAGGTGCCAGGGGGATGGGGCCGTGCCCTGCGCCAGCTCCAGAGGAATTTGCAGTCCCTCAGCTGCTAGGGATGGAGCTGTGCAAAGGCAAAGCCCTCCTCGTTATCGGTGCTATTCTGAGACAGCAGTGGGGACCGATCCAGGAATGGCACAGCCCGTGGAGGTCTCTACACCACGGTGCTGTTTCCCTGTCGTACTTGCAGCTGTTCTTTGCAGGTATCTCAGCGCTCAGCTGAGTGATGCTTCTCTCTGCCGGGAGAAATGATGTGTAGACCCGGAGCCCTAGGAGGCAGCATGTGGAATTAATTATTTGGTAGCTTAATACATGGGTTTTTTCAGGTCTTCGGTTCCATAGTTATCAAATAAATCAGCATTTATTTTCATGATGTAGATGTGAGTAGAAGTAATGCCTAGCAATTTGTAAGGGAGCTTTCAAATGCTAAGATTGGTGTGACTAATAAAATGCATTTCATTAGACAAATTTTCCACACATGAACCTATTTTGTGAATGCAATATTCTGATATTCTCATATGTTAGTCTGCAGGTCACAGGAGACTATGGTAAAGTCATAAAATAATTCAAGGCATATAAACTTGGCTTTTGATTCGCTAGTAAATCAGGATTTTTTCTTAAAGGAAAAAAAGATCAATTGAAAGAAATGTGATTTAAAAATTAATACCGGTATTACAAAGCCACAAAGCCATAAAGATTTTATTACTTGGAGCATTCCCTTTGTGAAGATGAGTTGGTCTGTCCTTCTAATCTCCCCTAAAGCCGTGTAGGCTGCAGTTATTTATAGGGATCATATAGAATTTGTAAAACAAAGCCTTTCTTTGCCAGCCTCCTGCATGTGGGTGCAGATTCCCAGAGGTTACAAGTACAGTAACAAAGACAGAAAGGAGACATTCCAATATTTGATCTCTGGGTACTGGTGCAGTGATGAAGACTGGGATGTGGTCTAAACACATTGGGTATTTTAACACAAAAAATGGCCAACTTGCCTTGCAAAGTGGGGGGAAGTCACTGTGAGGTCCTGACAGTTCCTGCCCAAACACAAGGCACTAAAAGGATTTTTCCCCTTAAAATCTCTTCTCTTACAGAAAGCCTTGCAGCCCTGCTGCCTTACTCTGTTCCTCCTCCTAATTTTGTCCGTAATTCCCTTAAAGCACTGTAGACATTTAAAGCATTTGAAGTGACTCTCAGCTTTGAGCAGTTAATGGGAATGAAGTCCCAAAGGTTGCCCTGAGACCAATCTGTTTGAGCACCTCAGTGAGCTGGAGGCTAAAAAGGAATCTCATTTCTGAGCCCAACTGCCCATCCACGTGTAACTCTGGATATTGAGTATCTCAGTGTCCCAGCACAAACACAGAGGGGAAAACATAAAAAAAGATCACGTAATTGGAAACACAAATAGAAATGAGGGAATTGTTGTTCTTGTGTATTGTTCTTCATCAGCAAAGCAGCAGATGCGTTTCGCCACAGATCATTCTGAGTGTTTTCTTAAGCCTTGTGTCCTCTCCTTGTTTTTTATATTTTGAAGTTGTCCCTCTGCCTTTCTCTTGGCTGTTGGCCTGAGCTCTGTAGTAGAATTGATGTCTGCAGTTCATTCCTCAGCTCCCAACAGAAGATGTGTTGTTTAAAATAGTGTCTATATTGTTGCTCAATTCTTTGCTGCAGTTACAGCTCTTGTCTCCGTCGAGTCCAGCTCTGGACGTGCAGGACAGCACTCACTGAGGGAGCAGTGACCCAGGCTGGTGTGAGCAGCAATGACTCGCTGCCCTTGCTTCTGGCAACTGGGCCTGGAAGGATCCCAATCCCTGAAGGTCAGATGGTCTTGTCAGGAATACATGATTCCTGGTGGAAATTATTTCCATGAGATCAGATGGATATATATAATTAGCAGAACCAAACCAGATAGGATTCTTACAGGAACAGCTGTGCAGCCAACAGAGTTATTGTATCGGAGATTTTTTTTTTTCAACAACTATTTTACACAGAGTCATATTTCTTTTTACAACAAATTGGATCTTATCCCAAAAGGATTTGCTTTATAGCAAAGCCAGACAAAGAAAGTAAAGCTCACGGCTTATTCTCGTGTCTCAAAATGTTGTGATAGGCTGAGCTGTGCGTGGCACAATAAAGCATTCCAGAGCCCAGAGTTTCATTGTAAGATTGCTCCCATTCTGGAGAAGCAGTAATGAAATCCCCTTCCTCAGGTGCCTGGGGAAGGGCTGTGCCTCCCAGCTGTGTTGTAGCTGTGATGTTGGACGTGTTCCTGCCCCCTGCTCTGCCCCTGCCGAGGGATCCCTGCAAAGCAGCCCTTCCTTGGGATTGCACTTCTCCTGCAAGTACGAGATAGCTGGTGGTGCTTAGCAGAGAACTAACGACTGCAGGAATGCCTGCACAGGGGTCCTGAGCAGGGCTGGGCTGGACTTTTCATGGGAGGGGATGAGAGAAGATTGAGGGACTCAGAACACACCAGATCCCATACTGGAAGTACAGGGGTGGTCGTGAGTAATATCTGAACTCAGCATGGCTGTAAAGAGACCATAAAGCAATTTCCACCCTTGTTTCCCTCCCTCTTCGATAAACTGACCCCTCTTTAGTCAGATTTCTTTGAAAAAGAGGTGCAGTTGGAGGAACAGGCAGAGGTAACCTTGAACCCCTGAATTCCTGCCTTTTTAGACAATTGAATGCTTATAGCCAACCCCTGGCACCAGTGAGCCAGGCAGCTGCAGCACATTCCAAATATTGCTCTATTTAAAGCATCCCAGGGCTCCCAGAGCAACTGCAGAGGCAAACCTTAACCTGCCATCAAACTAGCAGAGGGGGAATGGCAGAACCAGGTAAGAGGCACAATTAAATGTGAATGTGAAATATACTGAAATTAATAGATCTCAGCAATGTGGTATGAATATACTCAGCTACTTATATTCTTGTCTGATACACTGTATATGTTTTACCTTTCAGTACGGAAGTGTAATCACTTTAAAAGCTGATTCTATTAACAGCTTGGGTTCCTCTCATGTTTTTGAATCCTACCAGTTTTGTTTATTTTTTTTAGTTGTCATTCCAAGTTAGCTAACACAATAGAACAGTGTTTAAAATGAGTTATGTTTGACAGCATTTTGGTTATACTGTGTGTAGCTGAGCTCCAAGAGTAGTGCCAAGTGAACACAGAACAATTTACATTTTAACCCCACAAAGCTCAAGTGGCAGAGCGAAATGAAATTTTAATAATGACCTTTCCATTGTAAGCACACGCCACTCTCTCCAAGGAGAAAAGGCAGTTTATAAAAATGCATTTTATATCTGCTGTCATTTTTGGTGTATTTCACTTATATTTACAGCTGTAGCTGTGGTATGTGCTGTGTGCAGTTACTCAGGTAGCTCTTGTAAAGGGAACTTTTTAATACGTCTTCACAGCTATGTTCAAAGTTTTTAAAGACTTATCTCCTGGTTTTTTTGCACCATTGACTCTAGTATCTAGGGAGAGTGAGTTTCTGCTAAGGTACAACAGGATACTCAACACTGTTTATTTATCTGCGTTTTCATTGATAGGCCCAGAAATTACCCTGATACTGGTTTAAACTGGGCTCCCATGACAAAGCCCCATAGTCAGTTGCCTCAGCAGCATCAGCAGAGCTCTGACAAACCCCTGTGTGCAGCCCAGCAGGATCCAGCCCTGTGTTTGTGATTAGACCTTCAGAGAAATGGCAAGTACAGGGAAACGATCCCCAGCAGCTTCGCTGTGCGCAGCGTCAGAGCAGTAGCAGTCTCTAAATGAAACACACGAGGGACTCCCCTGGGACAAGAGGACACCCAGTTTCAGGGCAGGATTTGTTTGCTGTGTGGTTGTTTATGTGTTTAATGTTTTCATGGCAGCACATGCAGATCTGTCTCTGTGCTCGCTCTCTCCCTCTGGCAGACACTCTGTGCAGTGTCATGGTGAGACAGATTTGCTGTGCAGAGCTTTAGAAGAGCAATGTGGCAATCCTTAAATTATTAAGCATCCCTCCGAGTCTGCCTGCTTGATCTAAACTGTGCAAGGTGTTGTGAATAGTTTTACATAATTTATTAATCCCTTCAGAAACCTGTAATTCTATTAACTATGTAAAGATGTGCTGTAAGAGGTTGTAATATATAGGTAAGTAACAGGATCTCAAAGGTTGTTATTCTGCTTTCTGGCAAGAGTGTGCTGTTTGCTGGAAACTGATAGAAGGGGCTTAAAAATTCTGATGTTGCATGGAGATTTATTTATCTAAAGCCAGCCCTGCTTCCCGTGTGCTCCATAGAGAACCATGGACCTGGGCTCCACTGAGCCTGTTCCAGGCCTGCTGAGCAGCCTGAACCATGGTGGTGGCTCTGCCACCCTGGGACATCCACATTCCAAACTTGTGGTATTTTCCATCTGGAAAGGAGGAGACACCTTTGCAGTGGGTAATTACCTCAACCTGAGCTACCCCGTAACACCGTGGTGGCAGGATAGGAGAGGGCTGTGGTGGGCAGAGACATGAGCTGTGAATCCCTGGGTGTGCAGCCACTGCCAGCATCCCTCTGGGAGGTGGGAGCCCATCCAGCCTCCCCTCACTGCAGCCACTGCCAGCATCCCTTTGGGACGTGGGAGCCCATCCAGCCTCCCCTCACTGCAGCCACTGCCAGCATCCCTTTGGGATGTGGGAGCCCATCCAGTCTCCCCTCACTGCAGCCACTGCCAGCGTTCCTTCGGGACGTGGGAGCCCATCCAGCCTCCCCTCACTGCAGCCCCAGGCACACGGATCTGGACTGACTGCAATGTTAAATAATCACTGGTTTTGGTTTACTGTCGCCAGCCCGGTGAGGCTCCTGGCAGGTGCAGCAGGTGTCAGGGTTCAGACCTGGGCTCTTCTGTCCATAAGTCCAGTGATGATGATCCCCTATGGAGCTGAAGGGCAGCCCTGTGCTGATCTCCTCCCTGCCCCCTCGGGGCTCTGGATTCTCACTGGAAGGCCCCAGGACACGGTGACTGGAAACAGCCAGTGTGGCCGGAGCTCTGTGTCCCTTTGCTGTGTGGCAGTCCTGGGTTGGGTGGGATTCCTTCAGCAAGTTCCCTGTCAGTGTAACCTGACCCTCTTTGCTGTGCCAGCCCAGGCCCCGCTGTCCCGCCTGGTTGTCCCCGTGCTGCTGGCGCTCGGCTGGATCGTGGGCTGTGCCCTCATGGTTTACATTGTCTTCTCCTGACGCAGGAAGGGATGGGGATGGCAGTGCCACACAGCTGCCCTGTGGTAAGTGAGGGCAGTGCCACACCAGCCCTGCAGCGATGGCAGTGTCACACACCAGCCTCCCCTGCCCTGCTTGGCACTGTCACCCTTTTAAATGGAATTTTCTGTGTCTTACAGGTCAGAAGAACCTACAAAGATGTTGATTAGGAGAAGACAGAAGTTCAATTGAGATTTCTAATGACTAAAAGAAGAATAAAATGAGTTATTTTTAATATCAACAATGTAAATGCCGTGCACGCTTTTTGTCCACAGCATTAGGAAGAATCACCAAATGAATTTCCCTGTTCTCAGACTCTTCGCAATTGAGGGGGTGGTTTTTGGAATCTTGTGGTAGGTCAGATACCTGCCTGCTTACTGAACAGCAAACTTTTAAAATAGCTGCTACCAGCTAAGGAGCTACAAGCTTGCTAGAAACAGGCAAGGGTTAATTTCTCATGGAGCCTGGGCAAGTGTTTTTAGCTTTATTATGGGGAAAATCTTTTGGAATCTATTGTTACGAAACAGAAACATGTATGTCCTTCGAAAAGAAAACCTCAGGCTTATTCGGGGCTGGGAGGGTTGTAGAGCTGAGTGTGTCTGCAATCTCAGGCTCACTGGGGGCTCTGAGTGTCTTGTACTGGGGGGTTTGCCTTCTTTAATTATAATTGGAGATAATTATATTCCCCAGTCAATGATAAGCCTTGTGAATTTCCAGTGACTTTGCCATTTAAATCACAACTGAGCATCAGATCACTGCATTTTCACAGACAGCTTTGGGCTTTTGAGCATGAAGATTTTTATACTGAAGAACTGCCGTTCTCAGAAGATGAAGTCATTAATAATTCAATCCCCAGTTAAAGCAGAGAATTGTTTGTGAGAGGCATGTCTGGAAGATCCCAGCAAGATGCATGTTTAAGGGATTGTGAAAAAAAATCTTAATGACCCCTGATGGGGTTAAATAGAGAAAGAAGATATTTTTTTTTACCCCTGCTCACACAATTTGTATAATTTTGAGAATGTGAGGAAGGCACATCAGTCAGACATCCTGTCTCCATCTGTGGGCACTGTCTGTTGAGCTTTAGGAATGGAAACACAAATAGGTTTGACCGTAGTGCAGCCATGAACATTCCTGGGCCACTCCAGCAGTCAGCAGGAGCACTGAAGTGTGACATTCCTTGTGGGAATTGTCTTAACACCGGGTTTCTTCACCTGTGGATGGACTGAGGGCAGAGGGGGGATCCAGTCTCATCAGATGTCCTGAAAGAGAGGGGCTAAACCCTGGAGATTCCCGATCCCTGCACGGCTGCTGTGTCCCTGAGCACCTGGGCAGCACCTCAGGGAGTCCCTGCAGGTGGGAATCCCCCTTCCTGCAAGGGGCTGGCTGAGCTCGGAGCCCACCCTGAGCAGACACCTCAGGGTCTCCCCTTCAGGACCACTTTCCTCGGTGTCTAAGACTGAGCCCACCCACACTGATCCAGCTGTGTCTGACCCAGGGCCAGCAGTGACTCCACAGTGACCATGCCCATGTTTTTACAACTCAGCTCATTTACCAGGCACAGAGGGAAACAATTCTGAAAGATCCCGCTGGCCCAAACAGCTCTTTGGGTGTCTTACAACGCTGGAAATCGAATGTTTCCAATTAAAATGTTACAGAGCTAAAACATAAACACTACAATCTGGTTTAGCTTTACCTGATTTTTGAGACCTGATTTGGCAGAGGAAACCAAAATAACTTTCTAGGCTGGCTTCAATATCATCGAGCTGACTTGCTGTGTACAAAGGAGAAGTTTCTGCCAGTTTTATGGGGTAATAAAGAGAGGATTATTCCAAGAAAATATGCATCCCCCACGCTGTTGGAAGATCGCTGAGCACTCTGCAGAGTGACCTTTTGTTACCACCTTCAGACAACTCACTCGGGTGTCTGCTCGTGGTGCAGCTGTACAGCGTGAAGCTCCCCTTACATGCAGGGGTAAAAGGGGCAGCAAAAGCTTTGGGGTTTTTCATTCCTGAAAACTAAAACAAGTGTTTCAGAGCCGAGCTCTTTTCTCTCAGAGAGATGCTGGTGATTGAGGGGGAAAAAAACCATGCACATTCAGACTTCTTGCAGAATGCTGGTGCTACACTATTAAAGTGAGGTGATAACTTCAGTTTTGTCACCGTGTCAGGCCACTACAATATTGTTACAGTATAATGCCAGGCTTGCCCCATAGCCTCTGCCTGGCTTTCCCTGTTTCCCCTGAACAGCTCTTGGGGTAAATTGAGTAGGGAGGAGTCTCTGTGCCCCTGTCCTGGGATGCTGCTTGTGGCAACCTGGAAACTTTTCCAGGCTCGTGGATATATTCTTTTAATGCTTGTAATCCCATTTAAGGGTGTTGGTGGACACAGAGCATGACTGTGTTCCTCTCCATGGTGCAGAGTGGAGCCGTGGGGATAACACCTGCCTGAGAACCAGTTTGGTGTGGGACAGGGATAACACCTGCCTGAGAACCAGAGTTTGGTGTGGAACATTCCCAGTCCCACGCCAAGGACAGTGGCTCCAGGGCGCTTTGCCCGCCTCTCGTGTCTCTCCTGCCCCAGAGATGGCACCAGCCCAGGGAAGAGATTAACCTGCTCCTGGCTGTCAGCCCCGCGGCGCCCCGCACACCCGGGCCTGCCTGTGCCGGTGCCCCCGTTACGCACGCAGAGCTCCCCGGCGGGGCTGCGGGGCCCTGGAGGGGCTGCGGGGCCCTGGGGAGGCTGCGGGGCCCTGGAGGGGCTGCGGGGCCCTGGAGGGGCTGAGGGGCCCTGGAGGGGCTGCGGGGCCCTGGAGGGGCTGCGGGGCCCTGG
>VZRR01010062.1:105347-136428 GCA_013398015.1 Oreocharis arfaki
GGCGGGGCTGGGGTGCACACCGGCCCTCGGGGCGGAGCCGCCCGGCACAGCGCAGGGGAGGGCGCTCCCTCACCTGCGCAGGGGCCGCCGGGCTCTGCTCTCCCTCCGTCTCCAGCCCCCTTCCAGCATCCTCAGAGCGCGGGAGGCTTTTTTTGTCCTTGTTCTGCGCAAAGCTGGGGGAAATGTTGGTTCCTATGTGAAAATACAGGAGCTCTGGGTTTCCCCTCTCTGTGAGAGGCTCGTTCCTGTGCAAAGCAAATCCTGGGAGTTGTGTGAGCGATTTTTTTGTTGCGGTCTGTATTTTCCGAGCTGTGGGGCTCTGGGGCAAGTGTAGACATTTATTTGCAGAGAATTTTTGGTTTGTATTTTTATAATTCCTATGAAGAACACACACTGTGTTTGGCTCGTCATTTCAGTTTATTATCAAAATGTTTTGATCAGATGACAAACTCAGAAAGCTAAAAGGACATAGGTTTTTAAATAGACCTATTGTAGCAGTCATCTGAGGTATCTGGTACTTGGTTTGGAAATGTCTTTGCTTTGATAAACAAAGCAGTAAGTTCCTTTGCAATCTGCATGAGGATGTTTAATACATATCATTGCAGATTTAAAGCCTTTTACCTTCTTACTTAAAGCTCCTTCAGACTCATGCAATGAGCTGTGCAGCTTTCCTGATGTGAGGACTGACATCGATCAGAACACGTACAAATTATGTGCAGGATCAGAGCCTAAGCACTGACGGAGTCAGCCTGAAAACTCCAATGCTGGTGCCCTCCATTGGAGAACTCAGTTTTGTAGGCTTTATCCTATTGCCTGATACCATGCTTTACTCCAATTTCCCAGTTCTATGCAGCCACTGATAAAATATGTTACAATACTTCAAGTCAAAAGTGTAGCTCAAGATTTAAATATAAAAACTATGATTTATACATTACTAGAAACTTTTAAAAAGAGCTACTTTAGAGAAAGCAAGGAAAAGCTTAGAAAATGGTGAAAGGGTCTTTGATCACAATCTTACAGATTATAGGTACAGAAATTAATAAATTACCTACGATTTCAGTTGGGCTGGAAAGCTGTAAATAGACTGTTGTAAATAGGGCCTTCAGGTAATTACAGGCTGGAGTAATTAGTGAGAAGTTACTTAAGTACAGCAGGTCTTTGGACTCCTCTTGTATAAATGGTTTCAAGTAAAAATGAAAACATTTGGTAGAACAGATTTCCCATAACAGCAGAGGGTACAAAGTCTGACACTGGGATATAAACTATCATCTCTCTATCATGTTATGATGGCTAAAATGTGTGTTATTGAGTATTTCCTTCCTCCCCCCAATCAGAAATCTGTATTTGCCTACCGGGGGAGATCGTGTGTTACAGTTTGCCATTTTAAAATGAATCCAAAAAGCCACTGGCTGCGGGGGCAGGGTTAAAACTACAGGTGAAGTGTCGCTGTGCACTGCCAGGTGAGTTGGGTTCTACAGGGCTCTGGGGGGGGAGAAGCAGCTCAGCGCTGCCTTAGTCCTTCTTCGGTGCTGTGATGGGTGATGATTTGGGGTTTTGCATGTTTACCAAGAATCACAGTCATGTCTCTAGCATGTTCCCCTCAGTTTTCTTCCCTCCTCTCCTTCTCAAAATCAGTTGGAAAGGTCTCTTTTCCTGGAAAGCTCCTCGAGATGTGAGGCTTGCAGTCCGTCACCAAATGCGGCACTTCTCAGCAGGATCCATGTTGTCGCTCGTGGTGCATGAAAAGGCTTCTGAAAATTCTGGGGAGTTCTGCAGTGATCCCAGGACCCTTTAAAACAAAGCAACACGCTGTCATTGCTGCTCGCCCTAGTTTGAAACAAACAACATGACCCATATTTTGTAACTCGGTTTTTTTGTGTCACCTCACAGTAGTGTGGGGAATGCCCTGTTGCTGAGCTGACTGTTGCTTCATTTCACCTCAAGGACTGGCTGTGTTTTCTTCAGTTTGTCTTGCCCCTATTGCAACCTGAAGAATACAGGACCTGTCTCCTCCTCATGGGTTGCTCTCACAAGCCACTTCTTTCACCTAGAACAGATTTCTTGCTTGCCAATAGTTTTCACTGAGGATTTTTTCAGCTACGTTTTGCTGACACATTCCTTGCTGAAGGGAAAACAAGACCCTGAGGTCAAGGGCTGTGGTGGTAACTTGTCAGTGAATGGTCATTTACATTCTTACACCAACCAAGTTTTAACTGAGATCATACTGCTTCTCTGGGCGTTCTGCACAGATTTTCCAGTGAACGAGTTTCCTGGCAAAGAGACTCATACAAACAATGGCTTTCAACTGAACATGGGAAGTGAGTATGAGGCCATTCCAGCTAAGGCTGATTTTATATGTGTAATCGTGAACATGTGTGAGTAGATCTGCTAAGAGTCACTTGTTCCTTCAGGAATGGGAATACAGCAGGACATACCTATGCAGGGAAAGAGCCTCCAGTGTCAAATACAGACACTGATGGACACTGATTGTGGCCCAGTTCTTTAAAGAACTGTTTCTTTGAGTAATTCATTATTATTCTGAGAATTATGTTGACCATTAGAACCAGGATGTGCTCACAGAAGCTGAGGTGAAGTTCAGCAGTGGCACCTGCAACACTTCAACTGTTGTACGAGGCCAAAAGTGACTCCCTGGTCTTGGGAGCCAGCAGTGGAACAGGAGACGGCACAGAAAAAGGGTTATCAAAAAAGTCATGTGTTTTGGTGATCTAGCTGTGCTTCACTGCTCCAGTGAACTAGAACTGCTAAAATGGGATGCTCCGCAATTAAAAATTTTTATGAGGAGCTGCCTGTCCTACTTGTAAGGAGAAACAGCCTGCAGTCAGTGTAGCAGGTGTTGAAACGGCTCATCCCACTCCCTCAATACTAATCAAAAATGGCATGTTGGGAGCCTTTGTGACACTTGCATAGTATATTATTAGGTGTTAATTTTGTGGGTATGTCTCACGAAATGCTTTCCATTTTAGAGCTCTTAGGGGGCTTCATCCTGTTAATGACTTCCCATTCTAAGAATATTGTCTAGTTTCTTATGAACACTTGTATCATTGCATATGAAGTTTATAGCCTGTCCTACCAAGGTACAGACAGCACAACACGATGTAATGTATCCAGGGTACACACAAACACAGCTTGTTACACTGAGATGCTGCACTAGTGAACTTCAAAGGCCTTGTGCCTCATCCAAATCAGATGTGCTGAGGTTTTGAAGAGCCTCTGGAGCCTCATTAGCACTAAGACCAGACAGGAATGATGGTAGGATCTGGTGCACAAACTGCCTCTGGGAGAGATCCCAGATAGTACAACCCACCCACAGTGAAACGAGGCAAGGAACAGCGAGGGAACAGTCGCTGCTTTCACTAAATATTTGAGTGTGTGGGATAAACAAGCTTTGGTGAAAAGTCGTTGAAAGAAAGATACTGAAATTACTGTAGTGAATTGTGTCAGCAGAGAACTTGGCTATTGTGGACATGGAGCCTGGACATGACTCAGCCTTCCAGAGGCAGCAGATGCTGTCATGGCTGCACTGCCACTGATCTCGTGGCATTGGACAAAACAGGTTTATTAGAGCACATTGTTACACTGCTGATGACTGATGGCTGCTCTGACTTCAGGTAAAAAGAAAAGATCCTAGTCTGGCCCAAAGGCTTCCACCCTGAACAGCCACATTTCCTGCATGGCTCTACTGAATTGAGCCCAGCTGATCTTGGGAAGGCTGGCTGAGCACACCAGACACAAAATACACATCTGCTGTTGTACCACAGCACATGGGTTTTTAAGAGTGAGGATCAGTGATCTCCCACTGATTTTACCTGCGACTTCAGCGGAGGACAAAACTCCATCCATGCTGTTGGTGTGTAAGAACCTTACCAGGAGCTATTGTGGGAGCCACGGGACTTGTGGATAGGGCCTGGATTCCAGACACAGTCACTGGGACTCTGCTGTAACAGTCACGCAGTGACAGCCAGGTGATGGTGTGCGTGCCCTGTGATGGAGACTGTTCAAAGCTGCTCCATAGTGTGGACAGAATTAAGTTGGATCTTCTCAAGGGTGAGACAACTCTCCCACATCCTTACTCTGCCTGTGGAGCTTCCTGAGGAGGGCTTTGCCTGTTGGTGCAGCACAGGGCAGTGCTGGGCTGGAAGGGACAAGGACAGCCCTGCCAGCCTGTCTCCTGTTAAGCAGCCCCAGTGTCTCTGCCTGTAGATGTGTGTATATTAAACCCCCTCTGGGAAGGCAGCCCAGCCCTCGGGCGGGGTCCTTTCAGTTCCCCCACAAACAGCCGTGTTACAGAGGTGTTACACCTCGGGATTGCACCGAGCATTGTTGGCTGTGCTGACCTGAATTTGCCTGGGCTGTGCACGTCTGTCTTGATGGAGTTCACTGCATATTCTGGTCTGTATGTTCCACACCAGACCTGCACAGGTAACAAAGAAAAGCATCATCAGCCCTAAGATTGTACAGGAAGAGACCTGCTGTCATTTAACTATTAAACACCTTATGTTCATGAGAATAAATTCCACATTACAACATAGAGAAAAAAAAGGTGTATTTTGTTTAAAAAAGTATGTCACTGTCAAAGGCACTCAGGCACAAGAAACTTCATACCAGGCTTATAAGTGCTGAATTAATTTCTTTAAGGAAGATAAAAATCACCCAACAAGACTTTATTTTCACTGCTTTGCAGTGAACACTGCTCAGCCCTGCAGCTCTGCCAGCTCTCAGTTAGCCCATGGGAGTCAGCCTGTTCTGACTTGCTTTTAAACTGCAACATCAAGTGGTTTTCGAGGCCCTCAGGCAAGAAGTAAAGGATACCTGTGCAAAGTTCAGAAAAAACAGCTGTTTGTTGTTCATGTCGAGACCAGGAAGAAGTTTTTCTTTTCCATGTTTTCTTAGAAAGTTTTCATAAGCCTGTAGAATGAAGTGAGTAAAAATGTTACCACTTCCAGCCCAGACAGTCAAAATGAAATGATGACAAGGAAGAACATGGATTCTTTGACATAATTAATCATTGTCTCCCTTGGCCATCCATCCTACATATGCCACCTTGAAGCAGAAGACAACAGGGCCATTTCTTACTACCGTGCTGCCAATTATCTAATGCCGCATTATGAAAAAGAGATTTTTTCCACTGTGGGTTTTTTGGGGTTTGGTGTTTTAAAAGGGAATTGCAGAAGACTTTAAAACCTTGCCATAGTAAGAACAGCTGCTTTCATGTTTCTTATAGAGACATGTGTCAAACAATGTGTTATTAGTGTATCATCACTGATTAAAGATGCTGGAGAAATGCATGAAGTCAGTGCCAAAGTACTGCCCAAGAGCAGCTGAGGAATGAGAAGATAGCAGGTCCATGGAAAAGGCTCTGGAAGTTTCAGTGGATAACAACTGAACGAGAGCCAACAGTGCCACAGCACTGCAAAAAAGGCAAGTGTTGTACTGGGATGTGTAAACAGGAGTGGCTTATATGAAATACATGAAGTAATCCTTCTACTCCACTTGGCACTGGCCAGGCCTCAGCTGGAGCGCTCTGTCCAGTTTTGGGCACTGCCCTTCAAGAGAGATGTGGACCAACTGGAGAGAGTCCAGAAGAAAGCAGCAAGAATGAGCAGAGGTCTAGCAAACATGACCTATGAGGAAAGATCGAAAGAATTGGGTTTGTTTAGTCTAAAGGAGAGAAGTCTGGGCCTTGAAGCATGTAAGTCTTCAAATATGTGAAAGGTCACAGGAGAGAAAGGAGCAGATTGTTGTGTTTGCACTCTTGGAAGCAGAGCCATGGTGGCACTGGGTGTGCCACGAGGAGGCAGCAGGAGTGCTCCTGCTGGAGGCTGGAAGGATACAGAAGGGGTTGATTCTACCTGCATGGAGAGGGGGGTGGAGTATTGACCTCTCAAGATTCCTTTTGGACCTTTTTTACTATTTATATGGTGTCATAATAATTTTTAATACTTCTGACCTAATTCTTCTGGCTACTCCCATTCCTTTCAGAAAGCGTATCCCCTTTCATGGCTTTGTACTTTGCACAAATGTTCCAGTAACTGAAGATCAGACTAATCTAATAAGCCTGATGCCTCTTTTAGGCTTCCAAATCATTCTTTAAACTCTCATTAATAATTGTCTTTGCCCTCCAACATGTCCATTTCCAGTGAGAACTTGGAGAAGCGTGAGTTGGCCCATGCATCCCAGAGGCTCTTTGCTGAGCAGTATCAGCAGTCCATTGCCAAGTGTTGAGTATTTTGCCACAGAACAAGGTGTTCAGGGAAGGAGAAGGAGGATCATGTTGTTGAGGCTTGCAGCCATCAGATTTGTGAATAACAAGAAAAGCTGATAGAGAAGCTGACTCGCTACTCTCTTCCAGACCATGTTCACAAAAAAACCTATGTCTCTCTGACTGTCACTCTCAATAGTGGCCAATCTAGGGAGTCCAGCAGCTGTTTCAGAAAGAGAAGGAAAGGAAAGCCAAAAAGCATCCAGCTTCTATGGAAGGGGTAGTGCAGGGAGTCCAGTGTCTCTGACATCTTGGGATACCAGTACAGAGGGCCCAAGCCACCTGTACAAGATGAAGAGCAAAGTGTTTGCTTATGTTTATGGGTCAGAAGAAAGTCATTCTGCCCCTCCTTCCTGCTATAGAAAAAGCTGGTGATAAAGACAGCCAGCAGCAGACAGCTGCTGGTATCAGCACTTCAGTTAGGTCATGGTCCAAGTGTGAGCCAGTGAATGTTTCCATTCCACACATTCCTTATTCACAAAGGGAAAAAAAAACGTAGTTGAAAAAGAGTTCCCTAGGAACAGGTAATATGTAGCCTGACATGATTAACAGGATGAGAGAAATACCACAGCTGGCCAGGAGCTTTAATCCGTGTCTTGATGGCACAGTAGGTCTGGTCCTGTCCCTAATACAGAAATCATGTTTCTTCTTCCACGGCTGTGGAACTGATTTTCTTAATCTCTGACAGTTTCAGCTGAAACAGAAAAATGGATACTTCTTACCTTGTACGCTTGTCTCACACCCCCATTATCAGCAATGTTTTCTCCTAGTGTGTTGATTCCACTCAGCTGTAAAATAGAAAGGAAAAGTATTGGTTTCTGAAAAAAGAGCTCATCCAGGACCTGTAACAACAAGCTTTGTGCATTTTCCACTTTCTAAAGGCAAGAATTACCTTAAAATCTGAAGGTTTACCAGAAGATTATGTTAACATCTCTAAAAAGTCTTTGTGTCCCTTGTCTCAAAATCCATGTTTTGAGATACTATTGTTTTTCTGATCCTCTTCCTTCCCCTCCAGGCAACTTTCTAGGCCCTGTATCTCTTACCCAGATATTTCCGCTATTTAGTCATTGCTCATTTATTCTTCCCCTTTTCTCTTTGTGTTTAATCCTCAGTTTCTTACCACAGTTCCAGTTAGAGGAAATGGACAGCATCTGTACAGTCTGTAGAACAAGTTAAAATTGAAACTCCAAATTGCTGAAATTATCTGTTAACAGACATCAGCAAACCTGCTAGAAGGTATTTTTCTGCATATTAGGCAAGTTCAGTACCTTCTTGGTAGCCAGATACCTAGACGATCTCTATTTAGCAGGTATTCCTAAGTCAGTCAAATATCACCAAAGATGATGAAGCTTTGGTAATGGGAAATCTCTAATTTTATTTTAAAAAAACCATATTCTTAACCTTTAGCCCAACATATTGATGTATGATAGTCAAAGCTGCAAAATCTAGAATCATCCTTTGATTAAATTTAATGTGTGAATAAAAGGGCAGAAAAATACGTTAAAATTTTCTTCTCTATTTTTACTGGCCTCTCTGTGAGTCCTAACACTTCAACACATGTTTTGGGGAAACGTCAGGGTTGAGAGTTTTATCTTTTCCCTATCCTGTGCAATGGAATATATTGTCAGGCTGTAAAAAACCCGCCAGTAGAATTGAGAGAAATAACTTCTTGTCCCTTCCATGTGGCACTGCAAGCAGTGCTGTCCCACCACACCAGCACGGGGAGCTACACAAACAGGACATACATTCTGTCCACCTGCCAGGTCCCATGAGAAGTTCCCATATTGGTACACCATGCACTGGGACAGCTCCTTGAAATTCTTTGCTGATTCTTCAGTCCACCAGTCCACAAGGTCTCCGTTCTCATTAAAATTCCTGCCTGTAACAGTACGTTAAACAGAATTATTTATACAGCGAAAGAGGGTTTGGTGCAGTGAGGAGGGAGCGAGTAAGATTTTGGATTGTGCTTTTGGGAGAGCAACACTGTAATGCCTCAGAAATCCAGACATGATCTTACATAGGGAAATTCATCTCCCTTTTATGTGTTCCCTGGAAGGATTAAGCACTAAAACAGGCAAAACGCCCTGTGCATTGAGTGTTTTGTCACTAGAAGCTCAGTGCCTCACCGTTGTCGTCAAAGCCATGTGTGATCTCGTGCCCGATGACCATTCCTATGCCGCCATAATTCAGAGATTTGGGCTGGGAGGCACTGAAGAAAGGTGGCTGCAAAATGCCTGCAGGGAAGACTGAAAAAAAAGCCACAGCACAGTTAAGGCCCTGCCTCGTTATCCTGCATGTGCAGTGGGGCCAACTCTTATGGGCTTCAACCAAAATCACACCGTTCCCTCTGATCTTCCAGCAGCACAAAGTGACTGACACATGGGAATGCTGTAGGACAGGAGGAACAGAACAGCAGGACCACTCCCCTCTTCAGACACTTCTGAAATCATGACCAGCTTTTGCTTTGTTACTATTTTGCTCTGCAAAAAAAGCAGTTTGTTCCGATTTACATCACTTAGCATTCACAGACTTCTGTCTCATCATTAAACAAACCTCACAACATTGTGAGAAGTGGGAGGGTGTCCCCCAAGAAGAATAAATTATTTGATCATTCCATCACAAATCAATCTCAGAGACAGGAATTTATTCTTCCCCTGAAAATACAAGTAACTCCCACTAGAATCAATAAAAATAGGCCAAGCTGGCAATAAAAGAACTGGAACAAAGCACTTCTTTTTACCCATTGCTCTACTCATTTTTCTAGGCTTCTAAGAAACAATTCAGTTAAAAAGAAACCATGTTGCAATTCTGATCTTTTTATAAATTAAGAGTAGTAAAATAATATAAAATGTTCAGTTCCACTTTAGTATCTCATGAAGGCCTTTTCCTTTCCCCCTGCTGCTGCCGCAATATAAAGTATTAATTCTCCCTGGGAAGGAGGTGGATGTAACTCTACAGAACTTGAACAGACAGGAGGAATTGGGTGACAGTTCTCACACAGCAGAAGAAAGAAGATTGATATTTCTTGCACTTCAGTATTAATCCAGTTCAGGTCTACGGCTTTCTTTCAGGAGGAAAAAGAACCATGAAAGAACTAGAAAATAATAAACAGGTTAGAAATAACCTAGTTGTGCTGTCTGTACAAGCAATCCCAGTACAGTGCTAGTTTGCTATGGAATGAAATATCCCAGTGCTTCATGCCGTTACCAGAAAGCACCGATGGTAACAGCAGTGTCAGTGCCACGGTGTGTGCAGGGCCCCGGCAGAGGAGCGATCTCTGGAGCTGTTGGCTGTGGAAGCGCTGCCAGGCAGCTCTGGGCTGTGCAGGCTCAGAGCCAGCTGCAACCTGAGGGAACACACAGCGGGGCTGCCTGGCCAGCAGCAGCTCTGCTGGGTTTTGGAAGCTGAGTGGCTTCCTTATGGTCTGAGCTGCTGATGGAACGGTGCAGGTCAGTCCACACTCAAATGAAGTAACAGAGCGCTAAGTTCCCTACACATCATGCACAGAACTGCTCTTCAGAGGGTTTTTTTAAAAGTCTAGTTCTAAGCTAATTCAGACATCACTCTAAAGATCAGACTGCTTTAATTATCCTGTGCATGCCATAGTTAAAGGATGAGGTAAGAATTTATGACTCACATTAACTGCCAGTCACTAGTTTCAGTCTTCCACATCATGATTCCTTTCCTACAAATTACTGAACAAAGCTATTTTAAACAAAGCCTTCTGAAAGTTCTTGTGTTAAGTTTTCAGTAAAGAGCTAAATGCTCACATCAAGAAATAATCTTGTTTCATTTCTGTGCAGAGCCCCGCAGGACAAGGTTTTGCCATTTTTTTAGACTTGTTTTCAGGAGTTACAGGTGGATCACAGTACCTCACTGATGCACAGAAAGGACACTGCAGTCTGTGACATTTGGATAACTAAAATTTAAACACTATTTGTAGAATGGACGTGACAGAAATATCGAGAAGCATAATTAATGTTGTGAAATGTTTCGTGACTCTTGCGAGCCTTGCAGCACTGTGAAGGGAGCTGGGGTGGTTCACAACGTGAGAAACCTTGGGGCCTCCATGTAGTTCTAATCTTTAGCCAGAATGGGTGGGATTTTTTATTTCCATGGATGGTTTTGGGTAGGCGGACATTAGGAACCTTTATACTCAGATTTGTAATATAAAAATCGTTTCACTTCCTGATTTTAAAAGTACATACATACATATATATAAAATAGATAATTTGGGCATTAAATCTGATTCACATCAATAAATTGGTAAACCTTACCTATCTGATTCCTACTTGCTGAGTAAAAAGCATTGACAACAGCAGCTCCACTTATCCACCTGGTAACACCAGAAGAATAAACGTTAGAATTTCAGTTGTTAATGGCAAAGTTAATGATTGCTAGGATAAGCCTAGAAACTGTGTAAGAGAATCACAGAATATTTGAAGTTGGAAGGTATCTTCTCCTGTGCAAACTGGGTGAAAGACTAGACATAATATTAGTAAATACTTACTCCTCTTTGTCCACCTTTTCTCTAAGCTTTTTCAACCTTTTCTTCTGGGTAAATACTAAATTTTGAATAATGTTTTCAAAGTATTCTTCTTCTTGGTAGTTCAACTAAAAAGAAAGGGGGAAAAGGACTTAGTGGTGGTGTTACTGATTTGGGATAAAAGACACATGGATCAGGAAAATCTATTCTTAAGCATGATGAGCTAAGCAACACATTTCTAAGAGTATTTTTTGATCTAGTTATCTACAATCTTGGTTTGCAGAGCTCTGCTACATCACAGAGTTGATATTGTAGCTGGATCTTTGTTAGCAGCTAGGTAATTTTTCCAGAGCTCTTCATTCTCTCTTTCTATACATATTTTGAGTGGAGTTCAGCAATTGTTGCTGCTGACCTTAACCTCTGGAGCTGCCTGTTGCAAACCAGTAGCTGCCAGTTTGGTGAGGAGCAGTTCCACCTCTCACAAAACACACGAGTCAGCTCCGTGCCTGTGCATCCACTGCACCCAGTGCTGAGTCAGTCTGTGCCACACGGAATGCTGCACGGCACACCACTGGCTCCATGCTTATCCTCACGTAATCCCTCTAGAATGTATACATGTCCTTGGAATGCCATCAGATCCCGTCACATCGGTGCTGGGTCAGCCGTACCAGCCTGGCTGCTCACACCTCCTCCCTTCCCCCTGCAGCTGGGCACACACACCGGGCGGGGCAGGGGCTGTTCTGTGCAGGTGCACAAGGTTCGGTGTGGCAAGGAAGGCAAATGCACATTTTTTTCTCTGAAGACCTTTTTCTAATTCTCCTGCCTATTGTACTTACCTCCTGGTACTCACTGTTGAGCTTGTTGTCATCTGTCACGATCTCATCAGGATAACCAATCCTCTCTCTAATTGCTATTGCCTAGGGACATAGGAATTTGACATCCATAGCAAATCCAGCCATGTTTTTAAATCATAAATTATATAAGAAAGGCAATATGGAAGCTACTGCAGAAACCGCAGGATGTTAATTATATATAGGTTTTGGTTACATTTTTTATTCATTGAAAACACTAGTTTATGGTTTTTATCCTGTTGCTCCTAATAGCTGGTCAAATAACCAGAAATCATTCCTTCTCATTTTCAGTATTATTTTCCTGTAGCTATTCATTATCTAGCTCCTTAATCACCAATTGGCCTGAAAGGTCTTAATCTTGTATACAGATTCCTCCTATTTTGGGTGCCTATCTCCAGAGGCCCCTTCCCATGGAATCCTAAGCTGCTGTGCCTTATAAACACAACTACAAATATGTTTGTATTAAAATATAGTGATAGAAGTTACTGCTAATTTTTGTCAGGACAAACAATTGAAACACTGATTTTCATAGAACTACACATTACCAATATTTAAGACAGAACTTACTTTTTGTTCTGCTCTCTTTTTGGTCTCTTCATCCATCCAGGTAAGTTCATCTAAGGTTTTTATAAAAACATCACGTATATCTGCAATCATTTCTTCAACCTGGAAAAGACATCAGAATATTACAAACCCACAGAGTAAGAGGGTAGGCAATGCAGTTCAGTCATCCTGGTTACCAAAACCTGACAGGCATTGCCTCACTGGATGCTGTGCATCTGATGGAATCATTGTGTTTACGCCAACCCCAAAAAGGGGTTGTTTCACACCAGGATTCCAGTGGTGATCGCAGACAACTAAGGCTTCACTTCAGGTCCATTTTCAGGAATTTTCTGTGTGGCTGAAGGCAAACAGAAATAACCAATTGCCCCTGTGCCCAGTAGCAGCAGGATGTGAATTAGCATCAGTCTCAAAGAACAGCAGTGACTGCTGGTGCCAGTGAGTGCTGCTCCTGGGATGTGAGGATTGGCTCGTGCACAGCCCACCCATGGACCTGGCTCAGAGAGCCGCGGGAGCAGGCAGGTGCCTCTCTCCCTCCAGCTGTGCACGTGCAATCCTCACATTTCACACTGTACTGTAATAAAACCTTGAATTTTTAAACCTTTGTAATAACCATTATCAACACTTTGATAAAACTTAAAAATCCAACCCACTTTGATTACACTGTAATAAAAAGTGCAATCAAAGCTGTGTCAAGAGGTGCATGGTGATGATTAAGGGCCACTTTGGCTGCACTCAGGCTGAGTGGCTGAAGGCTTTACCACGTGTTTGCTGTCTCCAGCAAAGGCCTCCTGCACGTAGAGCCGGCCCACGGCGTTCTCCATGTTCCCATTGACGTAGTTGGCACAGCGGCGCCACGCTGCAGTCTCCGAGGTGGTGCCATAAAGGGCCTGTGGGACACAGACATCAGGGCAAATGGGCACGGTGACTGACTGGCAGCTGTGTGTTTCAGAGGAGCCTCCTTGACCTTCAATACACTCAGTTAATTTATACTCCTGGTTAGGGCACTTAGGTGGACTCGCCTAAGTAATGGGAGGATCATTAGCAAAATTCTTACAGAGGAAGAAGTCCTGCTGTTGAAATACAAAGAACTTCCAAGTCCAGTTGCTGAAATTGCTCAGCATTTCCTTAGAAGCACTAAGCCATCAGCAGGATCGGATGACTGAAAACCAAGATTGGGGCCATAATGTTTGCCTTGGAATATACTCCTGTGGATGATGAAGAGTTTGTAGCAAGTCAGTCAGAACTGTAATCCCTTGCAAATAAATAGGACTGTTCTGATACCAAAACGGGGGTTCATTTAGATTCAGAAAAACAAGAGACCAAGTACCAGAGCAGTGCTTTCAAATCCACTCAGCTATCAGGCATAAATCCCATAAATTATAGATACACTCCAGCAGAGTCTCAGCAAACACATCTGGCTTCTGTGCGCAAAATCCAAAATACATTAAATATTTATATACTATACCTACATAAAAAAGCTATCTTTTGTGGCTCACAAAAGCCATCATTAAAACTTAGGGACAGATTAATTTCTGCACCTTACGGAAAGCATTCCTTGTGTCCTTGTAGTCCTGGCTGAGGCTGTTGACAAGATCCATCACAAATCGCCAGGTCATGTAATTTTGAAGGTCTCTGTTTAACAAAACAACAATAATAAGCTGGTAATGTTTTGAGGCTTATTAAGTTTTCTGGAAAGAAAATGCAAATACCAAGAATACATAACACACCTACCTGGAAGAGTATTTTACAAGAATAGACCTGAGCTTGAGAAGGTAGTCAGGGTCATAAACAACGACATGTTCCGTGTTGTCAATGTTTATTTCGACAGTTGACATGATAGCATTTATGAATTCTGACCAGTTGAACACCTGGAAAATCAATATGCATTATTATATGGTTCAATCATAAACAGTTTAAACACGTTTGCATGACACAAGTACTCTGCCTTTAGTTTCCCTAATAGTTGCGCTACTTACAAATGGGGTCATTGTAATAATAACTGGTCTGAGATCATTTATAACTCTAAAAATGTTGGTAACATAGCGGGTATTTGGCAGTAAGGGTAGAGAAATTGCTTTGATTTCAAACTAACATAATTTTTTGTTAATTTTTAAAGTTTTTGTTCTGCCTATTACTTTGAAAAGTGTTGGTGATTTTTCCCAGCCTGTATCTTTGGAAAGGTTTGTTGGAAGAGGTAATGTCTCCCATCAGACAAATGGATGTAGCTGAGGAGAGCAGATAAGCTTTCAGGAACAGTCACTGCAGGTCTGAGAGAGAAGCAGCAAACGTCAGGCTAATCTTGGGAATAATTGCTGTTCTATCCTTAGACATTACAACGCTAACAACTCCCATCAAGTGTCTTTTGAGCATTTTGGAATAAATTTAAATTAGTGCTGATCTGCAGCACCCCCCAGGAACTAATAATAACCAGGGCAGTGCCATTCTATGACAGGAGTTGTTGTTTCCTGACAGGATGACTGTAGTGGTAACCAACTACACCTGTGGGAGACGGTGAATGATGAAACCAATTAAACCAGGCAGGAGGGAACTGTCAGAGAATTAAAGTCAATAAAATTGAAGTGATTATGAAAAAGTGCCAGGAATAAGTGTGTTTCATTGCACCTTACTGGCCTCAGAAACCTCAATTAAAGTAATGAGAATAAAAACTACCCATGTCTAGTATGACATAATGGTCCTGAGGAGACAGAGCTGCATTAGTAAAGCTCGGGCTGGTTTTCAGCTGGACTCTGGTGCCATGAGTTAAAGGCTGCCCTGCACAAACAGCCCATGGCTCGAGGTGAGAGCAGAGCTGACACATCCCATGGGAGCTGCAGTGGGAGGGATGTGGAGAATTGCCCTATTTCATGGGCCTGACAGCCTGGGCTCCTTTCTGCTTGCATTGGGAGCAATATTTACAGAGGGAATGTTGGACAAACAGAATTTTTGTTCTGAATCTGCAGCTCCGGATAAACTCAGCTCCGGAGCGGGGCTGAGCAGTCCACTACAACATCCCTGCACCAGCTGGTGGCTACAGGCTGGACTTTGTCCTGGGCCCTGAACCCATGAGGATAAGCAACAGGATCACAGAATCACAGAATGGTTTGGGTTGGAAGGGACCTTAAAGATCACCTAGTTCCAACCCCCTGCCATGGCACCTTCCACTGCATATTTTTTTTTCCTTTGTGCTTTTCCATCTCTTTATGTTGAGGCAGATGGGAAGATGTGCCTTCAGGTTAGGAGAAGTAGTGGGTACAGAATGTGCATACAGTTCAGTGTCATCAGAAGAGTAGGTAAGACTCTGCACATCAGGGATCCTGTTCACTTGCAAATATGTCAGATCTTTAACAGAAAAAAATTTCAAGCCTCACTGTTTAATCCCATCAGTGGTAAATTAGAGGTTAAAATACCAGGTTATTGATCACTCACCTTATTATTGATTTCCAGTGAGAAGTTGTTTTGGAGTTGTGCCAAAGTCATTTTATTGTACATCAGAAGTGGATCATTTCTGTCTTCAGATTTTGTTGTTGCCTGTCAGAGTTAATCAGGAGAAAATTACCAAGTGCATTGAGTCCGTTCCTGGGAGTTTGGGTTCTGACCGGGATGCACTGCTGCCCTGTCTCTTCCTTGTGACCCGCTGTACTGCTGGGGAGGGACAATCCACAGCTCACACAGCTCTGTGCTGCTCTGGGCACTACGAGTTTGCACTGCTGAGTTAAACGTCTGCATCCACAATAGCAGATTTTACCCTTTTAAATTGCTTTGAAAAATCTGTTATGCCAAGCCTCCTTTTATCTCCATCCTTCTCTTCCGCTTCCTCTTTCCTATTCTATTGTGCATTCAGTGGTTTTTTTCTGTGGTTTTTTTTTTAACAAATTCCCAAGAGCACAATGCCAGCTCTTTTCAATCACATTCAGGCTGATACTGGGGTTTGGATGAAAGGCTAAAATCCCAGGCAGTGGCCGCTTCCCCACCACCAGCCGGACTCTACCAGCAGCAACTGCTGCAAGGACACTGCAGGTGTGGGTTCCTTTCATACTCCTCTTGAAGACCTTTCTCCAGTGAATTCCTTTTTTGATAATAATTGCCCATCTCTGATCCAAGCCCAGAGGTGTGTGTCTCAGGAAAATGAAGAAAATCAAAATCAGATGGTTTTCGTTTTTACAAATGGTTTTCCCAAGTATGTGACCTTACTATCAGTGTAACTTCAAAAATAGCTGAAGCTATAAAGTATGTATTCAGCCTGTTTTGTAGTCATCCTCAGCTTCAGGTCCTGCTGCAATGGTTAATAATAATAAGCCATGGTTTGCTCATAAATGCTTTTGGTTTTCTCCATGCATGTTCAAACTCTCACTATTTCTCCAAAGTCAAACTCATTATATTATTTCTCCTTTGTCCTTTTCTTTTAAGGGAAAACAGTGTTTGGTTAAAAACGCCCTTGGAACAATCAGCATTGTGGAGCAGCTTGTGCAGCACAAACATGACTTTGTGTTCACAGCAGGCCAAGGGCTGGGAATCTGCTGCTCTGGGATCCAAACAGCCCACGGGGAAACAGGACAAAGACAGGAGAGGCCCCAAAGCATCTCCCAAAACTCATACTCTAAACCACATTAAACAAAACCCAAGTCTGTCTCTCCCTGCTCTTGCAGGGCTTCTGTGAACAGATCAGGCTAAAACATTTCGCTGCTCGGAAAACAGCTGGCTCAAATACTTTCCCTAGCTCCTCTCAGGACACAGCTGTATTGCTGTCTGTTCCTTCAGGTGTAACAGGCTCCATACATTTCTGGTCCCACAAAATAGTATCAGCAGGGAAGTTAACAACTCAGTTTACAGTCAGCTCTCTTAGGTATTAAGAAAAAAGTCAGTTATTTAAAGGACAGTTTAAAGATGTTTTTCTTACATTGGCAATCTCTTTCTCCAGGTCCATAACTCTTCCCATCTGTTCAGAAATCTCACTCTCACTGACAGAAATATTTCTTTCTTGTACGATTAGTTTAGCTACAGAAATCATGAAATCAACGTAGGCAGAACATGCCTGCAGGAAAAAATAGGAACAGGTTAAAGACAAAACTCTTCAAAGTAGAGCATACCTTGATTATCCTCAAGATTTCATCATTTTTATGAACTACAGTTCTTCATCCCTTATTTAAACAGCTCAATTTTATTGGAAATACTGTTAGATCACAACTAGAAATTAACTTTGAACATTCCCTCATGGAGCACTGTTCAAAGCCAAACACTCCCAATGACTGCACTGTGTTTTCGTTATTTAGAATGAGACATTTGTATGTCCATATTTAAACCATCACCCATGTTTTTTCTAGCTCACTTTAATTACAACTTCCAAAAATACTGCTTCCAAAGAGCCGTGTTCCCAGGAACATAAAACAAGGGAATTGGCTTTGTGGGAAAAGCACTCCCAGAAGCTGTGAACCTCCTCCAGTGCTTCTTGGAACAGTTAGAACTCACGTTGCTGCATGCAAAGTTAGGCATACTACAGACAATATATATGAAATTAACATTAAAGAGTTTACTAATGATAAGAACGTAAATACAGCAGCAAATTCTCTGAAATGCCACACTGTCAAATACCCTAGGGTGTCATTATATTTTATGGAACCTCAGTATTATTCTAATTCCATTATTATTTGCAATTCTAATTCCTCATTGGTAAGTCACACTCATTTTTCTATCAACAGAAATGCTCTTTCCAGTATTCCTTTTCAATGCAAATAAAAAACACAGATAGAGCTGGATCAGCTATCAAATAATAAATCTGGTTTATGCAATGTAATCTACCAAACCAGAGGTTAAGCCTAGGATTAATAAGGTGTGCATGTCATCAGCTTTATTAATAGAAGTATTTTGGCACGTTCAGCTCCTAAGGCAGGGGACACACCTCTTTAATCAATGCTCCATGAGTGCAGCCATTCCCTATCCCCACCTGCACATCCCTCCCTGCCAGCAGGGCCAGACTGTGCCCAGCTGGGGCTGTGGCACCATGGGACTGGGCAGCTTGCACAGAGCTGACAGCAGTGACAGGGACAGGGACAGGGCTCACAGGAGCCCAAAGGGCTGAACGTCCAGTCCCAGTTGCAAGCAAGAGCGATCATTTCAGAAAGAGAAAAGCCCATGAAACCACTGACAGCTACAAGTCACAGAAGACAGTGCATACCAACCCTGTAAAAACCATCATAAAATTCAATATAGCTATTGCCTCAAACCAGTAAGTTAACAGAGATTTTTAGGTGCCAATCAGTGACTCCATTTTTGTCCTAAGTGCAGCTCTTAAGTCAGGTAGCAAAGAAATAAGTCAGCTAATTTCAGCTGGACTGTATAAATAGTCTCAGCAATTTCAGTGGAAACTTAAGACATCAGAATCACTCCTGTCTGAGCAGGAGCATCCTGCACCCTGTATCTCACAAGAGAAAAAGATTTTAAAATTATCTTATTGGCAGATTCCACTTGTAGCTCTGGGGGGAGAAGTCCTGATGGAGGCAGAGGCCTGGAGAGAGCAGGAGGCAGAGATGGTGTTTGCTGTGTACAGCTCCTGGGGTGGAATAACACAGCAGGAGCCAGTGCCAAGAGCAGGCTCTGCTGGAGAGCGGGAATGGAAGGGGAACAGCTCTCGCTTGGAGCAGCCATGCTTGGAAGGACACTGGGAACCTGCCTGCCAGTGATAAAGCTGTTTTTCAAGAATACTTCCTCCTCTACTTTCCAGCAGTGTAGAGCTGATGCTCAGCTAGGTCAGAGGACAGGAACTGTCTCTCAGTGCTGCAGTCAACACAACATGTGAGAGGAGCAGATTTTGCTATGTGAGTCAGCTCCTAAAGGCCATCTCACACAGAACTCAGCAGTTCAGATCGCAATGATTGTCTTAATGAGCATGTGATCTGTAATTAAGTGTAATCACTATTAGCTGTTGGCACATCAGGAAAATACCTACAAACCCCAAATGGTCTGTACACTTTCTCATTGCTCCTCCATTTAATTACACACAAAGAACGTGGTTAATTAAAGGTCACTGCGGTAGCAGTTTCAGCTCCATGACTTCAGCACAGACACTTCAGCTCTCAAGGACTTAAAGCACATCCAAGATTAGCAACAGGGATACAGTGTCAGTGCTAACAGGTTAATGAGACCCGTAGAAGTAATGAGTAAACAAGAATTAAAGGAGACCATACGAGGTTTCAGGTATCCGAGCGATTTCTGTAGCATCGCTCCCTTTTGCTGTTTGTGTTCAGCAGTTGATGTAGGAGACTGTGATCTTGTCAGATCCTTCATGCAGCAAAGTGTCTCTCTGGTTCTGAATGGTTCTGTTTTTCTTTCCAAGCCTATTAGTGGTAGAAGTAGTCCATCTGCAGCATTTGCCAGTCACTGCCAGTCCGTCACAGCTCAGAAGTGGCCTCCTTTTTGCAGTGACAGAACAGGGCTGATCATGACCACTTCTATTCTGTCTTAATACAACTCTGACAGTCAGGGGATAGCTCTTGATCCAGCTGTGAAGCCTGGCAGAGGCTGTATAACAAAGCTAAATTGTTTCATGTGTATCTCCTTCTAAAAGGTCTTAAAAAGTCAAGTAGCTGCCTTGAAAACACTGGCTAAAACATGAGAACTGTCATCAGTGGTGTGTCAGCTCCCCCTCACCTCTTTGTATGCACCAGTGCACTCGTAGTAGTCCCGAGAAGGCAGGCCCAGCCCAGGCTGATCAATCTGTAAATGCAAATAAAAATCAAGAAGTGCTTAAGAGGAAATGGCAGAGCATTTTACTGTTCTTTTGGTAACTACAGGTGCTGATGCTTCACTGGCCAAATTATCTTCTGGCCACAGGGGTGTTCCTCTCTCATCTTGTTGCCCACCTTTAATTATTTTCATTCTCATTAGACTTCTTGTTTTTCTTTTCAGTCTTTTTTTTTCCTGTTGCTGAGCACTGCAAGTCACTGGTAGCCAGTGTGAAAACAGATGAAGCACAGATGACAAAACAGCCCAGAAACACGGCAGGCAGCCCCTGCATCTCTGAAATTCCTGCATGGCAAGTGCTCAGGGATCCATCTACCCACAGACAGGAGAGACTGGCACTTTGCTCCTCTAACTGCTGCATCCCAGCAGTCACCAGACATGCTCCTGCCTTGTCTGGATGTTCAGGTTTCAGAGACGACCTTTCTGTCTCTGTCATTCCCATGTCACTGACAGTAACAGTGTATGAGTGCACAGAACAAAGATGTCAGCTTGGAGAACAGACAGGGCACTGTGAAACCCAGAATTTCAACTGAAAACTACACTAATTCAGAAATCCATCTACAAAATACTCGGGTCAAATTCAGAACACTGGTGTTTCTCCTTGTTAACATTTATGTCTGTACTTCCAGTTATTTGCTGCACTTTTATGATAAACAAGGCCATAGCACCCAGGCAGACTTACGTGAATGATATATGCTGTGGAATTTTTATCATCTGTGCCAACAAAAAAATTAATAAGGACCTTTTTTCCATATCTGGAGTTGAGCTGGGCAATAGCTGTCTCAGCTGTCCAAGTAGTACCTAAGCAAATGAAAGGTATAGTCAGTCTCTCTTTCTGGTAAGCAATAAATTAAATAATTTAGATATTTTAAGTAAAAGGAAATAAACACAGGTTATCTTACCATAGGAAGCATTCCAGTCAGTTGTTGCTACAGGCCACTCAGACACACTTGGCAATAAACTAATCAAAGGCCTTCCACCTCTGCTATCAATGGCAGCTTTTGGAAAAAATAAAATGAGTTACCATGACATTTTAAACCCCACAAATGTTATATATTATAATGAGTTCAGAATAATGAAGCTGACAACTGTTTCCCCCATCATCACAGCAGCAGTTTGCTCTGATGTATGACTGTGCTTTAACATTTAATGTAAAAATGTTCCAGTCACAAACAGCATATGCAGATCCTTGAGACCATGACACTGAAGTATTGTCTTTTTTTCTTCTCTCTGCAGATAGCTTGAAATAATAGTTTTGAAAAGTATTCATAGTATTACAGAAACTATAAAAATACGATTTAGGAAGCACTGCAAACAGATTGACTGCTCTTTGTTCTAGTGGCAGAGCCTGGTGTGCTAGGTAGCTTTCACCTCATCCCTGGTAATTTCTACAAAAGAAGTTAACTCCCGTTTAACTGAAAGGATTTGAGTTTGTATATCTGCAGCAAATTAGTAACTGAAGAGCTACCTAAAATACCTGAGGTAGTAAAGCAGGAGGTACAATACCAGTTTTACTCCTGACATTCTTATTGGACTCTATAGAATAGATACATTTTAGTTTTCACAAAGGATATCTGAAAAATTGTGCACAGCATAGGATCCAAGTGTAGCAGATTGAGGTGGGGCCCTCTGGTTGCTATTTAGATATCCTGTATGCAGTGGGCTCAGGGGACACTTACTTTCATTTATGCAGGACCTGTACAGAGTTTTTGCCTTCTGCACTGCTGGGATGTCATTAGTGCTGGGGGTGTCGAGGACATCTGAAACACACACAGAGAGTAATGGTCATTCCTGCTCTGTCCTGGCAGGGTTCTGAGGAGCAGGGCTGGCCCAGGAGTGCTCCGTGTCCATCGCTAACTCCAGGGAGGCTTTGCCTTTCAGTAGCTGAGGGGAGAAGCTCTGGAGGTGAAATGCCTTGCAATGGCTTCAGTCTGTGCTGGTATGTGGAAAGTAAAGGGGTCAGTAGATACTCTGTAGGTCACCCTTGGTGAAAGACAAATGCTCTGACTTCTCAGGGACAGGTTTTAGGCAACAAGGCTATTGTGTGAAGACACAGCTGGCAAAACCAGGAGTTAGGCAAAGCAAAAAAAAAGGATATTTAGCCTGGAGAGAGTGGTTTGGGGAGTGTTACGTGAGTACAGACTGACTTCTTGGACTCTGTTATTTTCACCTGAAAAAAACAGATTGTGAACAATTTGATACTCTTGATGTGACAGGTAGGAAAATGGCTTCCTGCTCTCTAGGATTTCTGATGGAACATAGATATGCTAGAGAGCAGCTACCAGCATTTCAGCTGATGTGGACACAGACAGACCTCCTCCTCCTCCTCCTTCTCCTCCTTCTCCTCCTCCTCCTTCTCCTCCTCCTCCTTCTCCTCCTCCTCCTCTACCTGCCTGGTGCTGTCGCTGGTGCAGGCTCAGGGTGGGGACTGCAATTGTTCTGATCTGCAGATACCAGCAAGGGCAGGTCTGCTCAGCTTTGCTCCAGTGTCAGACACAGCAGCACAACTCCCAGAGCCTTCTCCAAGCAAACAGTTCGGGGCAGATTTGTCCCAAACCAAAAACAAAAACCTGAAATATCTGGTAGTATTTTAAGCTTTGCTAGAAAACCACAACTTCCTAGGATAACAAGTAAGGCAAAGAAGAAACCTTATTTAGTCCCCAAACTCCACTGACCTTTTAAAACAACTTCTAGTTCGTCTCTCAAAATGTCAAAGTTGCTGTAACGGGAGCTGGTCTCGGGGATGACGTTCCTCTTGAGCCACCCCCCACAGGCGTACTGGTAAAAGTCCTCGCAGGGCCTGGCACTGGGGTCCATGTTCTCCAGGATCCGGGCAGCTGCATGGACACATGGCACAAAGAGTCTTTACAGAAAGGCAGGAATACACTTGTTTTCTCTGAAGAGGGAAGCCATAAATACATTTAGTTTAGAATAGGCTCAAGCTAACTTGAATGCTCTAGACCAAACAAAGTTCTCATCGGTGAACAAAGAATTACTATTCCTGGGCTGACCACAACTTCCATACTTTCCAGTTGGCTGTTTACTGGTGGTAAACAGGTGGTTCCTGCTCCCTGTGAGTGGTCACTCAGTTCTAAATAAAATGTAGGATGTTTCATTTACCCTTCACTTACCCTTCTTTGTACTGAAATGTGGTGAAAAGGGACATTAAAAGCACAAGACATAGCAGAGGTTAAATATCCACTGTAATGTAATTTTGGTAATTAAGTGAGATTTAGACTCCACTGAATCCTGTCTATTTCAATAAAATACTGACTTTGTTGGACCATTTCAGTTCTTGTCAGGAAAGGTTTTTCTATTAATGCCTTCTGGAAGCCACACTCATTTTTAGACCTGCTCCACATTTTACTCTAGAACTGATACTGACTCTTGCTATCCCTTTGACCCTCTGGAAGTGGCTTGTCCGAGACTGGCTGGTCACTGACCGATGGTGCCAGGGATTCTCAGTGAAATCCAATTCCTTGATGACAGTTTCCCAGCTGCTATCCATAAACCCGCTGGGCTTCTTCCTATACCTATTCCTCTTCCACCCAGACTGCTTCTACCACCAGTATTCCAGAATAGAGTCTCTCACAGAAAGGAGAAATCTTAGGATTCAGGCAAGAGCTAGGGATACCTCTGAATTTCCCAGGATACTGAATATTCTTCCCATTTTTCTGGCACTATTTTTAGTAAATTATGAGGCTTGTGATTTCAAGTGTTCATTCCTCCACATGGGCAAGTCAAATATTTATAGCTATTTTTCCAGTACTTTCAATATTTTCCATGTCTCTTGTGCTGGTGGAAATGGAGAGACAGTCCTTGGTGTTTGTGTTGACTTGCCTGCCCCCATTTTTCAGTCGGCTTAGGAGTGTTACATCCTAGGCCAACATCTGATGGTTTTACAATGTTCCAGTGCCTGCAAGATTGAAATAGCCACGGACAGGTGCATTTTCAACCTCAGACTGCGTCAGCAGCATAAAACCCACTATGGAAATAGATACAAGGCCTCATACCTGGTGGTTTCCCTTCTGAAGTCAATGGCTTCAGGGTGACTTCTATTTAAAGGGATACAGGATCATGCCAACAGCCAGAGATTGAGAAATTCTGTCATGTTTTTACTAAGCATGACACTCACTGCAGCCCCAAGAGCTCTGGGATTGTGGAAGCTCTGGTTCTGGTTTCTGTCTTTTTTGCCCTGTTTCATTTAGGGGAAGGGAAATGTTTTGAATGCTGCAGTTTATTCCTGTCCTAACTCCACCTATTTGCTGTGAAAGAGGGAAGTTGTAATTATTCCTAACATCTCCTTTTTTAAGGGTATCCCTCTGAAACTCTCTGCCAGGCTGGGGCAGCACCTGAAGGGCATCCCTGTCCCTTGGATGACCTTGGCATGGGTCAGTCCAGCAGCACAGACTTTCCTAGCCAGGAGTGGACAGCCCAGCTGGCTCATTCACAGCCCTCCCAAACAGTAACAGTAGGACAGAAACATCTTCTGACACCAAGAAAAGATGGCCCTTATCCACTGTCTTGTCACTTCGGGAAAAACCTCACAAACAAAACCCAGGAGGAATCCATATCTTGCTTAAATCTGAGAAATCATTAACAGTCTAATATCAAACCTGAACTGTGCAGTCGGGTTGCTCTGCTTGGACTCAGCACCTGGGTAATCCTCTGTGCCTATCCATATCACACAGAAATAAACATCTCTCATAACTTTCCTGCTCCAAGGTCCAGGACAGCCCGTATTAGCTGTCCAACTTTTATCAGAACTTGAAGCAGAAAGAAGTGCCAGAAAGAGCTCAGTTGTGGGAACTGTGGTTTTTCATTTAGGGCTGTATGTGAAGTACATACATTAAGTATGACCATGCAGAATACTCTCCTCAAGAGTGTTATTTGCACACCTGAGCCCAAAGATAACCATTCATTATTTGGCTGATACCACAGATACATTAAAATCAAGGAAATGTGATTATGATATGAATATTATATTATTTTATCTCTAATCCAGGTGAATTTATACCTATACAAATACAGGTAACACACAGTGTACATTTCATTAGTGCTCAGTGTTGCTGTGACAAACCAGTGTTTGGCTTTGCTCCTACTGTCACTTGTTTACTCAGTTCCTACCTGCCACCAAGATTGTAGAGCTTCATATCAATTACTTGTAATGATTAATCTTATTGTAGTACTTCTGATTGTCAGCTGTTGCTTTAATAGCTTACAAATAAACTAATATAAGCTGGCACAGCAACCAGTGACCTGGGGAGGATTCAGGAGCAACACAATGTGCTTACCTAGGTAAGAAACAGGGATCAAACTCCCCTGTTCCATCAGGCTGTGCTGCCTGAGCTCAGGGAAGTGAGCGGAGTGCGTCAGCGTATCCAAAAAATGCTCAGATGTACAAATGTATCTTCCTGTGCTACACTGCAGTGGGTCTCACAAATCCATGGATAACACTGCCATGCAGTTACTGGCATCTTACCCTGCGTAACCAATGACTTCTCTTCACATTTTTTCTTCTTTATTTATTCATTATTTATTTTACTACATTCTTCTGGTCATTTACGTGCAGCTCTTCTCTTAAATGAACAATCAATCCTGTCAGTATCTTCCTTTTATCTCTTTCCAGTGGTTAAATGCTGTTAAAGCTTTTAACAGAAGCATAAAAGAGCAAAATTGTTCTATTTAGTTAATTTAGGCACTTCTTGCTACATTGTGCCTCTGAACTTTTCTTGCTTTTCCTTTTGGAGTTCATTCATCATCACACAGTCTGTCTGAACTCCCCTTCAGCAATGTGTATTTAGCTGAAAATGAGCATCATCAGAGATTAAAAACAATCTGCTAGAGAAATAATTGGATCATTTTCCAAACCACAGCATGAGTTTTCATGGTGGGAGAAGAACACCTTGGAAGTGGAATGAAAAGACAGTAATGGCCACCTGAAATAAACCTTATGTTTGGCCCATGCTGACGACAATATGCAGCTCCTGGGATGAGGGGCTGCCTTGGGGCTTTTCCAGGGTGACTCCAGCAGGACTGAGGTGTGGGGCAACAGCCCAAGCTGCTAAAATGAGACCTGAAACCAGTAGTCCCATGGAAGCAAGGACACCAATATACTGACTTCCCTGTGCTGTTTCTGGTATATCCGCAAGTCTAAATGGTGTCTACAAAACAAAACTTTTTGGGAGCCTCCCACAGGATGCTGTGTACCTGGGATTCTTTAACAACTGCACTTAAATTCCATACATTTTTGCTTGCAAGCACATGCATTTCTCTTGCATGTTGTCTGTCAAATCCTTTGTGACTCTTCACCCCCTTCCCAGGGCTGAACTTTCTTAGGCTCCATAGGGGCCAGTAATGACATAGAGAACCTACGCAAGAGTTATGTGTTCCTCGTGACAAAAGATAACCCAGAGCCATTGGGATGTTTGTGGTGCTCCTCGTGGGAGGTTACCAAGGCTGAACAACAGGCATGGAGCTTGCTCTGAAAGCTCAGGTCATAGTGGGGTGCTGGGAAAGGGGCCCTGGCATGAGCTTCTCTTTTAGGTCCCTTGGCACCCTCTGTGACTGGGCCACAGCCTTTCTGAACTCAGTGGCCAAGTTATCCTACAGGGCTGGAGAAAGCAAAAGAGGAATGAAAAACTACCCCGAAGTCACACCAAGAGAGGGATTGCTGGGGTCCCGTCTTAGAAGCTTCCCAGAAAAACATAATCAAAAGAGTCCTGTTATGGGGCTGTTCAGACACACCTGCTCTGAGAGGATACAGAGCATGGGACTCAGCATTTCCCTGACGCCTCGTAGCAGCTTTCCAGTAGAGCTCAGATCGGGATGTAAACAAAGAATTCGTATGCACTTGTTACTGAAGGATGACGTAGCTTGTCAGACTATAATGTTGGCAATCTTTTGAACATGGAGGATGACTTTGTAAGATTGACAACATCAGAGCACAAGATCTTACTTTTGTAGAAGAACTATGCTAAGAAAATCATGTGGGGTAGCAGATCCCACCCATCCATGTGCCTTACTTGTCTGCAGTTAGATGGGAGCATTCTGTGGTAGTAACACATAAATTAATTTAAAACATATATATGTTCATTCTTACCTGATTTGATACAGTCTGGCGTCTTGCAAACCCCATCTAAAAGAGAATACAATCATATTCTTCATTCGTTACTCAATCTCAATACAATAAAATCTACCGTAAATATTTTCATTGACGGTCAATTTAATTGCAGTGTACAGTAAGATAAATATGAATGGACACCTTACACTCAGGGAATATTTATAGGATCAGGCTCTCAAAATATCATCATCTTCATCCCTTTAGGGTCATTTAGAGCTAGTCACTCATCACGTGTAATTTTTGTAGTCATCAGAGGAAAATGTCCTATAAATTGGAGGTGGGCAGAATACTATTTTTATAACAAAGAAGCAATTTAGAGAAAAATAGCACAAGGACTGGAGAGAATTACAAAGCCAGTCTGAATTTAGCAATATGTTACAATGACAAAAGGATTTTCAAGGAATTATATGAAAATTCTGAGACAATAAAGTCTTCTGAACAAAATACAGGATTCAGAAACATGAAAATATTTCCTTTTGAGACCTGGGAAGTAAAACTTTCTTTTTTTCCCCATAATGGCATTTTCCCATCCCATAATTGAACTACACTTCAATTAAAAGCTTAAACAAAATTATTAAGTACTTCAAAATTAAACAAAGCACTTAATTCCAAATATAAGGAGACATTCTAGTTTGACCCTAGATGGAAATTTTAGCTTCTCTGTATTATCTTTTCCAAAAATTATCAGGGTATTTACCCCTGAATGAAACTGTTTTGCTCTGGCTGCTGAAGCACAAAACCTCTCAGGATGACTTCACTCACTGAGAGTCCTTGCTGCAACAGCATGAAAAAGGAAAAAATAGGATTTTCATGCATCTACAGGAACACAAAGGAAACCCTGGAGTTTGGTTTTCTTCACCAATGTTGTAATTTGTTAGGATTTTTGCCTACTGAAGCATTAATTACAAACAGAAGTATTCTTAAGTCAGAACAAGCAGATGGTTTGTGTTTACCACAAGTTTGCATGAACAAACGAATTTACCGAGTCCCAGTTGGAAAGATGCAGTTTCTGAGTTTTTCCAGCAACAAGACGTGTGGATGCAGCTCTGCATTTCAGCCAACACCCCAAACCCCTTCCCTATTCCCGTGTATTTGTGCATCCAGGCAGTCCCTGTGTACTCACCGTCGTACGTGGCGTACAGGACAATCATGGTGATGGCCACGATAGCCAGCAGCACCACGACCACAGCCAGCCCTATCTCCAGGCCACTCCATCCCAGTTTCTTCTTCGGTTTTGGAGTATTCATTTCAGTTATATCCATCTGGCTTTCTGACTTGCCCATAACCCAGCGTCTGGAATGGAAAAGGGAATATTCACTGAGCACTTACCCTGAGTCATAGGCTTGAAACCGGCTCCTCAACTGCACAGTAACAAAGGTGTTTTCTAGGTGAGTTTTCCAATTATTTGTAATACTACTGGGCTGTCAGTCAAGAAATGAAGAATCCTGCCCTCTGTCAGGCCTGTGCACACACACACACACACACACACACACACACGTACCATGCACTTCGTGTCATGGATGAAGAGCAGAAGATTGGAGTTCCTTCACGTGGAGGAGCTTCCTTCACACTACACAGAAAAGGAAGGCCAGCAAACCAAAACCTATTTTTAAAACGTACCCGTGAGGTTTAATCTTGTGTGGAGGTACAGGAGTTCACGAGCAGTAAAAAGCAAGTCTCTTTGCTTGAATAAAAATTAACTTAATCTGCCAATTACTTATCTAATGCCAAAGGTCAAAATATGCCATTGTGCTTTGCTGTCACTTCTAAAATATTATGTAAGCAGTTCTTGACTACAGCTTTACAGCTGGTTCTAAAAATAGAAAAAAAAAAAAATCAGGCTCTGCTGGGAGCCTGTCAAATTCACACTGAAGACAGGGAGTCTTCACAGTAATTTTTAAAGAACTGCGAGCAGGCCTGTCTTTGGAGGTTAGAGCACTGGGAAACAGGAGTCACGCAATGCCGGTGGCAGCGAGCTCACGCTCACTCGTGCAGCTCATGCAGTAGCTTTGGAGATTGTCCCTCTGTTGCTCTTCAGAGGTAACCAGGCCACCTTTGCAGGGCTGCTGGTGGCAGCTCTGTGCTCTCCCTTCACCTGCTCCCACTTATCCAGGGCCAGACTTTCCTCCACCAACCGAGATTCCAACCCCCACACAAACAGCAATGTATTTCTCAGTATTTCACAATGAAAATCCCTCACAGCATTTCCTGGGGCTCTTCACATCCACGGGCAGTACACACCCTTTCCATTCAATGGGAAAGAATATGAGAGTTTCACTGGGATAAATAATGGGAACACTACATTCACCGGACCCCTCACACAAAGGTCACCCTTCCTTACACCCTTTGCCTCCCCCCGTAAGTCAGTGAGGGACCCTTCTCAGGCTCTGCATTCAGTCAAATCTAAGACTCGGAACTTCATTATTTTAAACTGGCTTCGCTGTATTGCTGACCTGTGTTCATCTCAACTCAAACTCTCCTCGAACTGCTGCAACCTCTCAGATGTCCAGTCTTTGCTTCTCCACTGAACCTCCCTTTTCTGCCCGATTCACATTCCTTAGTTCCCAATAATCTCTTCCTCCCTCTGATGTCCACCTCTCCTAGAATGTGGCTCCTCTACTGCAAAAAATGGGTCACTAAAGCGTATGTTTATTAATAAACCAAAGATGTCAAATAACCCAGTATTACAGATGTAAGTAAAGAGAGATTTTGTGTTCCATGGGTTTACCAACACCTGTCTTGGTGGCTCACTGGACATTCTCACACTGTTCCTCTACATAAACGAGAGGACATTTTATTTCTGTGTGTCTCATATGCCCTTCTGTCACTACTCCTGGGACTTCAAAATTAAGGAGGTACTGGCTGTGCCAGAATTGCAGCTCTTCTATGGCTCAGGAGGCTGGAATCCTGAGGTCTGCCCAGCCTCTGTCTTTCTGCACCCACAGGGACCATCACAACTACTTACACACGCCTCATGAGCTCCTTCTTCTCTCTGAAGAACAGGATTTCTGGTCAAATGAGGCAGTGGTTTGTGGGGCACAGGACTGAAATCTCACTGAACTGTGCAAAGCAGTGAGAAATCTGCCCTGCACTAACTATGAGCTAGAAGTTCATAGGTAATAAGAAAGCAAATTAACATTATCTCCTTCTCACTTCCAGTCATATTAAGCAGCAAAAAAAAGTTATTTATATGGGCTAAATACTGCCGAGTCTCCAGAACCCTCCGAGTACTTAGAGCCTCATTGAAGCAATGATGCTTATCTCCTGACTCTGGTGGTGACTTTGAGCATTGAAAACAGTTCCGTAGAGCAGCAGGAAACACTGCACCTTTCATGTGCAAATATGTTCTTTGCAGTCATCTAAGTTTTTCCAAGCGAGCTAATCTTTCTGTTCCTGCAGGAGCGCTCCTCGTGTCTAAAGGCATCTGACTAATTTTCACTTCTAGTTATTTAGAGAGTTGAGCCCATCCGCATTAACGACCACCAGGTACAAGCTGCTTTATGTGCTACTGCAAGCACAGCGAAACTGTAGGAATAATTTAAGCAGATACAAGCCTCGGTATTGTGGTTTTCTTACACTTCTCCAGGTGCTTATGTGATCCTCTCTGCTCTGCCTGCTGAAGCTTAGACACCACAGAAAGCTGAAGATATTTCGACTGATCCTGGTCTAGATGGCACATGGAGTTAATTAGTGCATTGGCTTCTGTTGCTGGGATGGGTTTGTTAAAATCCGTTTGTGGCTTACTTGGTTACCAGCGTCGCCTCCACAGAAAATGCAGCACGGCACTTTAGGGAATACTTTACTATTTTTTCATTAACTTGTGCAGCCTGTCCGGTGCCGGCCGCGCAGTGCCACGGGGCATCGTTGCGCAGCCTTCGGGGGTTGCACCTCTTCCTCCGCACGGTGCCCGGCACAGCCCCGGAGCCGCGCACAGCCCCGGAGCCCGGCACAGCCCCGCCGCCCTCCGAGCGCGGCTCCGGCCCCCGGGGAGGCGCCTTGGGCCGGGCCGGACCGCCCCGGGCGGGGAGTGCGCTCGGCTC
>VZRR01010062.1:136671-174936 GCA_013398015.1 Oreocharis arfaki
AGCCCGGGGCGCTCCCCGCTGCCCGCGCCCGCCGCTCGCCGCCGCCGATCAAAGGAGCCCTTGTCCGCCGGCCGCCGGACGAGCAGTTCTCCGGCTGACCTGAAGGCTTCTTCCTCTTCGCGATCATAAAAATGGGATGGGGCAGGAAACAAACAAACAAGCCCCCCCGCCCCAGAGAAGCACGCTGTGCACCTCGCCAAGCCTCCCCCGGCGCCGGGGCAGCGGCGGGGGCAGGAGCGGCGGCGCGGGGCCGGGCGGGGCGGAGGAGCGCCGTGTCCGATGGAGCGGCCCCTGCACCTGACCGCCCGCGCCGGATTCTCATTTCTCCCCAGGCGGTTCAGGAGAAGGAGGGAGAGGATGCACGGGGAAGGTTAGCGGCTGCATATTTGCGCCTCGGTGCCTGCTTCCATGCACACTCATCGCCTTTGTCAAATTAATGCAGTCACATACGCTCTGCAAGATCTTACATCCTCGTTCACCGAGTGATATCTCCTCGGGAGGGAGACAGCTGTGACTCCTTGCACGGAGAGGCAGCTCTGAGCTCTGTCCAGAGATTTCTCAGCCAACGGAGTACCAAAACATATTTGTTTCATTCTTACAAAGTTTCATTTTAATTAAGTTTTATTTTTACTAAGAGACTGACAAACACCAACAGCAGCAACATGAGTTGCCATCATTTCTCTCACTCAAACCAGACACCACGCTCCTTTCTGCTGGCTTCCTTTGGAGGTTTATTACCTCTGAGGCAGACATGGCAAGAATTTCTGAAATCTTTTATTACCAGCTACACACACTAAAATGTCTGCAGCTTGAGAGAGGTAACTTCCTCCTACCAAGAACGGTGGAAACTGGATCCCCACTTCTTTATGGAACTGCCCAGTGGGTGATCTGCAGGGCAGATGCAGTGAAGAGGAGAGAATGATAACTGAGCATTATTGCAAAAAATGAAGCACTTTTGCAAAATGAACCTCTGAAGAAAGAGGTTTTATTCACCAAAAAAGCAATATAAGTCTCAAAAATGGGCATGAAAAAAATTGCAAAAGGTCTAGAGAACAAAAATACTGCATTTTCTCACACAGAGGAGTGGGGGAAGTGTTGATTATATCCTTTCCAGGATCAGTGTTCAAATTACCACAAATATCTCACTTTCACCCTTTCCTGGAGTAATTCTTACAGAGTTCCAGTCTGATTCCTGGGACAAGCCATGTGCTCCTGCAGGTTGCTCCTGTCATTACCTGATGCCTTAAACAATAGCAATTTTCACCAAGCAAAGTAAAAATAGAGGAGGCATTAAAAATACATGTGATTTTGTAACCAGGTGCCTGTTGCACAGCCTTCACTGAAACAATGCCTGGGAAGCACAGGGTGATGTGCAAGGAGTCTGAATTAAAATGGCAAAAAAGGACTTGTTTCAAAAATTTTAGGTGAACAAAAAAAGTAGAACTGCCTAATTCACCACAAAGAGAGAGAAAAGGAAGAAACTCGTCTGGTAATCTGTAAATAGCCCAAAGAGGACTAACGTACCTGACAGGCAGTGAGTGAGTTTCCGCTCTTGTAGAACCTCGTGCTTGGAAAGAGAGAGCAGGCGTTGGTGACACAGGCTGTGAGAGGTGTGATCTGTGAGTCAAGCACTGAGATTCCTGTTTGGGCCTTTCTTAGGGAAAACTCCCAGCGAGTCAATAGTGTGATACGCTTCTTAAGAATAATGTTATCAGTGCTCCTGTGGGCAGTCAGAGGAGCGAGGTTTGCAGTGGGAGACAATAGTGAGGTGGGAGGTCTCTTCTTCTCCCAGATAACAAGAGATAGGGCAAAAGGAAATGGCCTCAAGTTCTGCCAGGAGAGGCTTAGTTTGGATATTAGAGAAAATGTGTTCACAGAAATGGTTATCCAGCCCTGGCACAGCTGCCCAGGGCAGTGGTGGAGTCCCCATCCCTGGTGGCACTTGGGGACATGGTCATTGGTGGCCTTGGGAGTGCTGGGGCAGTGGTTGGATTCAATGGTCTTCGAGGGCTTTTCCAACCCTATCATTTTAGGGATGACAGACCTATAGCTTCATTCTGCTAATGGACTTGCCCTACAGATTGCTGAGGGCAAACTCCCCAATGCCAGGATGAACCAAGGAGCAGGTTGCCCTTGTATTGATTCCGGTTAAACACTATGTGTTTGCTTCCCTCTTACTCACCTTCCCCTGCTAGGACTGTGATTTCAGCAAGATAAGAAACAAAAAGGCAAACCAACAACAGAAAGTTCGCCCCATAATTGAAAGAAACAATTTACCCTCACATCTAGAGGTAAGAGTAAATAGTTTGTCCTTACACCTTGCTGAGGTGTGCTGCTCAAGTGATCTTACTGCTTGCAGTGAGAAGGAGGAGGAGGAGGAAGAGTTTGCAGCTTCATCCTTTAGGGACAAGTTTGGAGGGGTCTTGCACTGCTGCTCACAATGGACTTCTCTGAACTTCTGATGAACAACCAGGTTGAAACAAATAGGTGGTAAATTTATAGAACCAAATAACATTCAACATACAATTTAGAGTCAGAAAATGAAAAGAAGGGAATGAATGTGGAAAAGCACACTTGTTAAATCCATGTCCCAGAAAAACAAAGACTTCTGCTCACTGCTAGTTTGAGAGGAGATAGCAATACTTAGCAGTGCTATCCCTTAAAAATCTGGCTAGGGAAGGAAGCTGCTCCAAAATCTGTGCTCACAAGTAGTTCAGAACATCATATAAAAATGGATTCGCTGTCCAGCCTTCAGAAAAACAAACTGCATCCCAATAGGTCAACCAGAATTCCTCACGGAGTGAAGAAAAGCCAATGACCCATTCAATACTGCGTTCTCCTGTTGGTCTAAACGACTTCAGCAAGACCTCATTCCCAATAAGACCTGTGGGTGACATTTGGGGCATTAGGACTCATTTACACTGCTGTGAAACAACATTCTTGATACTCGTATTTACTTCCCTTTGGCAAAGCTCACTTTTCACAGCAGCAAAGCCGGGGTTCATGGAACAAACAACATGGATGCTGCCGGTGGGAATTTGACCACCCCTCTCAATCCTGCTGATCCCTTCCCCATCATGTCCTCTGCTATCGGAGAGTAAAATGGGGAACCTCCTGCCTGCCCTCCTTAGCCCCATGCGTGTTCAGTGCAGTTGGACTGAGAGAATTCAGGTGATAAAGTTTTACCACACTGAGTGTTTCCTCATTTGGGTCTGGTTTTGTTTCTCAGTAGGTTTGTAATGAATCCAAGCCTGGGTAATTTCTCACTCAGGAAAGCAAACAGTCTAGGTCTCAAAATATTTGTTTCAGTGCCTAAATTATTCAGGTCTAATTGTATTGTATTACAAAGCTTTGTCTTTGTTAGGCGACAGGCTTTGCAGTGCAACTGATTTGCAGGTGTTTGCAAGCCTGATAAAACACTTGGCTGAAAAAGCTGCCCTTTTTTTTTTTTTTTTTGCTGTTTCTGTGCTTCCCTAAGAGCAACACACATTGCTGCAGCTAGCACTGGCTAACAGGCTCTTCAGGGTGCTGAATCTCTGCAGCCCTACCGGGAAACATCGTGTTAAATGTTACTGGGACAATACTGGGTGATATTGTAAAAACAGGTGATGTAAAACTGCATGTGCCATACGCAGATGCCGTGAAAACTGAAAATTGTGTAAACCCAGAAGGAAAAGAGAGGAGAGAATTGAGATACATTAACCACAGGTTTCCTGTGCAGTGCTGATACAGTTGTGAAGGCTTAGTCACACTTTTCTGGTTAACTTTAAAACCACAGCTTTGGGGAAAAAAAGAGCACAAGCACAGAGAGGCCTTTACTCCAGCAAAACTGGTGCAGGAACTTCTAGGGACATGCAAAATCCAAGGGCTGAGAGACCAGCTATAGCTGAGTTCACAGAGCCACAGCACCTCTGAAAAACATGGGCCTTGTTCTTCCTCAAGAATGCAATGAATGTCATCAGTACTTAATCAAAGGGATGGGATCTCCCATCAATATTAAATCAAACACATGGGATCTGCCAGATACCTTAGTGGGAAATTAAAAGTGCAGCAAAGAAGCAAAGGAAAAACGCTGATTATTTCAGTGGAGTGAAGTGGTGACCTGTTTGTATTTATGTGCCTTTATTGAAGTATCCTGTCCAACAACACTCAGAATTATTGTTCAGAATATAAATATATTTATAGCTAATTATAACTAGTAGGGCATGGGAGTGCTGTGTGAGGGTGTTGTGTAAGGTACACACATCCAGCATATCTGTGGTGTGTTGGCCACATCAGATGGTCAATGGATGAGGAGGCTGTTAGCAGGAGAGAGGAACTCTTTGAAGGACAGGTCCTGAGGTGTGTGTTTTCTCAGCAGGCTGGAAGAATGTCCAGCCTGGTACAGCCACTAATCAGGTTATCCCTGCCGAGGGCTGTGATTGTTTTCGGTGTCATAGTCTGTTACAACAGCGAGCCACTGATGGTCTGCAAAGCTGATAAACACACTCAGCACCACAGGCTGTGTCTGCTGCAGTCTGGGGCACAGTTACAGTCAAGAAGATTGTTAAGGCTGGGAGATATTCAAAAGAGAGAAAAGAAATGTTTAAATTTAGGATGACAGATTAAAAATATTCATTAGTAATGTCTAGGCCACTGGAAAACAATCAGCCATAACGTAACAACGCAGTGGGTAGTGACGCCTTGGCTAGCCTAGTGGCAAATAAGTCCCATTTTTCTGTTCTTTTTTGCTGCTGGCACCCTGGGTGAGAGTTTCTTTTCACGACCCAAATGACATAAGCAAATAGTCAGCAAGAAAACTAGCTTGTGTTTCAATGTCACAGATTAGCTGGCTCCACAGCCCTGCACATGAGATCATTTGAACCAAGTCCATGACTTAAATGTCTCTTTCTGGTCTTTTTTAAAATCCCAAATGACAAAGTATAAGGCTTGTATGGCACAAGTACAGTATGGAAAATAGGGAGGGAAAAGTGCTGACTCTGGACTGTCAGAACACTGGGAGAGACATCCTGTTCCAAAGCCATCCTTCTCAGGTCACACTGTGGTAGTAGAGCTGGGAGTGAAAACCAATAGGTTTTCCTAATGGTTTACGTTAGATTTTCTATCTTGAAGTATGAAAGGGCAAATGTGCTGTATGTGTGCATGTGAAAATGGGAAAACAAATCTCTATCGTTTGTCTCAGTGAGAACTTGTCCTGCCTTCCCTTGGGCCTGTGTCAAGCTTCTGGAAACTTCATGGGTGACATCAAGAGCCAGGACACGGCTGTGCCCTGGGAGGTGGGCCCCCGCAGGTAGGTGCTCGTGCTTTGTGTATTCAGCTGCAGATGTCTGAGCATTCTTACAGTTAAGCTCATGTATTAAAGCAAATGCCTGCTCTGCATTCTGCTGCCAAGGCATGAGCACACCTGTGCCAGGTGGAGCTCCACAGGGATCCCTGCTCCCTACCAAGCCATAGGGAGCTGCTCCCATTCCTTTGGTACCAGAGAGGTGCCCTGGCCTTGCCAGCTCAGCACCTCCGTGCCCCTCGCCCTTCCTGGGCAGCCCTTACACAATGCCAGCAGTGGTCTTTTCCTCCTGGAGCTGAAAGTCTTCCCTTTTTCAGAGGGCTATTTCCCTCCCTGTTTAGTCTTTTTCCACTGCCATTCCCTTGCCTCACGATTTCAGTTTGCCTACTCTCTGATCCTGCTTTTACCTCTCCTGTTGGCTCTGTGTCTTTTTGCCTGTCTCTGTTTCACTGAAGCTTTTACTGTGAGGAGGATCAAATAATTGCAGGGTTAAAGCAGACCCTTGAACTCACAGTGTTTAATGGGTTTGTAATTAGGCCATGTATCCCTGTGAGAATGGGCAGTCTGGGAATTTGCCAGGATTTACAGGAGGATTTAGTAGCCTACTAAGAGTTTCCAGACCTATTACATTCCTTTAGATGTTTTAAAGACACCACTGATTTTGGCAGGGAACCAGGATGTCTCTAAATACACATAGAACTGAGGGATAAGAAGTAGAAAACTACTTATTTTGTAAAGAACAAGGAAAAATTTCAAAGATTTTATAATTTGAAATACAGAAATAGATGTTCAACATTATCTTGGTAACACATGCCTGGCTTAGAGCATATGATGCGTGTTTTCTCTGAGAATTCATATTTACATATTTGATAAGACACAAATATTAAAACACACATTAACCAGGCTCTGTGTATGCATTGTACTGTAGGTATATGTGACTACTGCTGCCTCCTGATCTTGGAATATGTCATTGTGTTTAAAAAAATGATGAAGTCTTTGCTTTCCTCCATCCTACCTATTTGCCATTTATAAGGTTCTGTGGCATCACATTTTCTGTGTGCCTTGGAGAGATCAGTGTCTGTTAAATGCCAGGTGATTTTATTAAGTCCTGGTTTATTTTTTGCTCATAACCGAGACAAGCACAAACTTCTGTTGTTGTTTACTTTCCAGAGAGGAAGGGAAAATTACATCTAACCTAAATATATCTTCTTCCCCCTGCCCCACGTCTTGGTGCTTTGAGCTTGGGCAGGGTGAAGGATAAGAAAAGGCAGAAAACAACTGGGCAGTTTTCTCATAGTAGCACAAAATTGCTGGTTTTTCTTCCAGGTTAAAGAAACCCAAACCATAATTAACTTTCTTCTCTCTGTTCAATAATTACCGTGAAAAAAGACCACAGCAATAAAAACTACTCTGCTTACCTGTGCAGCAAAGGGAGTGTAGAACTTTCTGGAAGTTTGACCTATCCAAGTTTGGTTTTGGCTCAGCAGTGGGTTTGACTTGTGAAATTGGGCTTTAAGCTCAAATTCAGATTTTCTTGTAACTGTAATGTATATCAGGATCTCTCAGAGTGGTTTGGGTCCATACCCATATCTCCTGACTGCAGCAATCCAAGGGCATTTGTTCATGTCAAATTGATTTGCTCCTGTGAAAAGTTTTGAAGTTACAGTTGAGTTGAAGTCTTGTTTAAATACAAGACTATAAATTCAGCTATTTCTGTACCTATTACAACATAATTTCACTGATGGCATCCTGAGCACTAAAAACATGTGCTTCTAAAAATGCTGATGTTAGGAGTGGGATAAAAGAAAAATACTGGAGTCTTCCTTGGGCTTAGTAGTTTGGGGTTTATCTCTATCAAGAGCTGCAGTGAACTTTTACTGCTGTTCTTGCACAACCTCACAGTAGCTCTGTCATCTGTGGGCAGAGTAATTCCGTGATAGTCCTTGGCATTACACTGGATTTATACCCCTGCTCTCTGACTCGAAGCAGAGTTTGGGTTTCTGTGAGTGACAGCGGCAGCAGGAACCCACAGTTCAATGTGTCACACTGTGAGCTCCTAAAATATCATCAAAACTATCAATCTGAACAGCTTCTGGAAAACAAATTTGCAGTTCAAACATCAAGCACAAAGTGTCCCTTCCTCCTTCTTCATTGAATTAGCTTTTGAAAAGGCCGAGAGCTGCTGCAGAGATAACAAGGGCTGAAGAATTTAGAGCAGGTGGTCCCAACTGTGCAAGGCCAGCTCGCAGGCAGAAGGATCCGACCCCCAGCTGTGGAGCGGCCCGGGGGATCCGGAGTGGCTCCCGCGGGAGGACAGCGCGCTCTGGCCGGAGCACGGGGATTTTCCTCTCTCCCTCAGAGAGAACCCCAGGGAATGCCACAGTAAAATTCAACAAGATGGCCATGAAGAAATAGTTTAACTGGTTTAGGTCTCTGCTTCTTCGCTGGTGGGGGAGGTCCTGGTGGACACTGGGTCTGCATTTGCCAAGCAGAGGTCATGTGGAAGAGCAAATCCTGATGTTTATTTTTGTAGGGGATAATAGCACTCACCTACCATGCGTGAAGGTCTAGAAAATACACTTGGTTAAATTTCTTTGTGTGAAAATTGTGACATCCATTCTTCATTTCTGAGGACTGGAAATGGCAGTATTTATTCTATGAAGATTCTTATGAAATACAGTCATGCATTGATGTAATTTCCACATGTTTTCATAGACTTCTAAGTTTTTCTTGTCTTAGACTACTGTTATAGTTACAATTTGACCTTCACTCCAGCAAGACTTCCTCTGGAAAGTATTCAGAAATGCTCAGAACTAGTAGAATTATTTTCCTTATTTTCATACTGTAAAGAATTATTTTTGTCACAGCTGTTCATGATTAACATGAGGGAATGGTGTAAAACAATGGCTATAAAATACTACACAGCCCCTCTAAGTGCACTGAGCTTCTCTCACTTCTGCTCTCTTCATCCCATGTATGTGATTTTACAGGACTGGGAAGGCTCTGAGGTCTCTCCTTGTAGAAATCCCCCTTTGCCCTTTGGGAATGTCCTGTGCATCCTGTCCGGGGCAGCTCCTCTGGGAACGTGTTCTGGTGCAAGGTAGAGCCCTGCTGGTGGTACTCACTGCTGGGAGACGTGTTCATCCTCCAGCTCAGGCAGTGCCTTCCCTGGTTTGTTGGGGCTTTGATCCCCAGGAGGGTAAAATCCACTTTTCCCGTAGTGCAGGGCGGTGCCTCCGCGTCCACCGGCCCAGGCTGTGCCTCGTGGTGAGGCGTGAGAGTGCAAGGAGGAATTTCCACATCTGTGCCTTCAGCTCCCCCTGCTCACCCGAGCTCCCAGGGCAGTGTTTGCCTGGTGTACCTGCACGGAGGAGCCCCGTCCTGTGCCCTTTTATGTTCCAAATGTAGCATCAACTGACTTCTTACACTGTGAGATTTCAGCTCTTTCCATTTACAGTTTACAATTTCTTCATAGAGAGGTTTTTTTTACCTTATATTTTATTCAGGCTTTTCTTGACAGTTTTAGGTAAATACTGTCTTTGCTTATGCATCATGTACAGCTGTTCTTTAGCTTTTTTGTTCTTCCTTTTTCACTAACTGGATGCTCTCATATTTATGAGTTCTATTTGTTTCACCTGAGACAAAAATCCTTTGCCCTCAGCGTGTATTATCACCCTGATTATTAGTTTTTGTTTACAAATAGGAGTTTGCTTTTACTATGTAAATACTACTCTGCTCTGATGGCTGAGCCAAAACAAAATTCACAAGAGTGTTTATAAATATTTATTCCCACCTCTTCCCAGGTCTTGTGTACCCTATGTTCTGAAACACTCCTGGAAAACCCTGCTGTATCTTGGATAACTTAATGTCAGATATCCTGGATAATCTTCTTAGTTGATATGGGGTGGTAGCAATAAAGAAAAGGTATTTTACCTTTTATCTTACAGGTGGCTTTTTTATACTGTGTCTGGTGCAGATAATGGTTTCATAAGAAGCCTTTAACGCTGCTGGGATGATAAATGAAAATGTACTGTGTCTTTCATAAGATGACTGGGCAGAATGAGATTAAAATTGGAAGTGTATGTGAGACAAGACTGAAATGTTGTTGTCGGATTTTTTTTTTCGGATGAGCATGCACTCCCTGGAAAACCCTTGCTAGTGTCAGACGAGCACTGAAACATTCCATAATCACGGTGACTTGGCTGCAGCTTCCCCCGGCCAGTAACAAAATCATTGCTGATGCAGTTGCCTTGATGGCACTTACGAGGAGATCAAAGGGTGAGATTTCTCAGACGATTTTGCTAAGAGTGATTAAAACAAAATAGTTTTTCATTATCTTTTATATGATTGAGTGAAGATTAGAGGGAATAATCCAAATCTTTGGAGGATTTAAAAATGAACCATTCTGCTTGCAGCATTTTAGGAGATTAGAAATTTGAATTTATGAAGATGTTCACAGCTTTGTTAAGATGCATTCAGAGTTCCCAGCTTTAATTATTACAAAGATACTGACAAGTGATACCTTATTTTTAATTTTCTTCTCATCTTGTGGTGGAGAAACACAATAAGATTTTCCAACATAAGAATAATTAGGTTTTTTTCTGTATCAGCCTTAATAAAATAAGATGCACCCAAAGTTCTCTTATTTGAGCTGAGATACACAGAAAGCTTAGAACACGGTGAAGAGGGAATATAGACCCAGGGCAATGTGACATTTTTGCTCTGGTGGTAGGGCTCAGGAGCAGGGATCAGTCAGCGGCGGTTTTTCTTTTCTCTGAGCTCGAGCTCAGAAGATTTAGAAGTTCTGAAATTTCAGAAGTTCTGAAGAGGTTTTTTCTGCAGTTTTAAGGTTTACCTGGCTGGACCACTTGCTAAATTTAAAGGGTTTGGGTGCCAGGAAATTGAATAAAGAAGCACCTGAGGAGGTGGCACCCCTGCCTTTCCATGCCCCTGTTTTGCTGGAAGAAAGTTAATGAATGTGTTTATTACATCTTAACCTTCCCCCCCACCCCAAAAATGTCAGACACATCTGCTTTAGTTACAGCTGTAGCTTTCTCTGCCTTTGGTTAAGCTCTGACCTGCCCTGGGTCTGTGTCTCTGCTTCCATGGCAAACTGAAGAACACCCTGCTGTGAAATCACAGCTTCCCTGGAGAGAATCAGACAATCTCTGGGAATAACTTAAAAATCTGGAGTTCAGAGGAGCCCCTGGCACATCCTCCTTTTAAACACTGACAGCCTTCCTGGGTGACAGCCCAAGGACAATAAAGGATGGGAGCAAAGGGAGCTTGTACACTTTTGGAAAGAGAGTCACAGTTATCCTTTGTTTTGGAACGCTGATCTTTCCCTCTTGCCAGAAAAAGCCTTTCCCCGCTGTAACCCTTATGGAATTGGGAAGGGCACTGACAGCAAACAGGGCACAGGGGACGAGCTGAGCCCCCGGACATTGAGGATGGGGGAGGTGGGCAGAGATACCCTTGGGGTCCCTGGAGGCTGAGTGCCCAGAAATACGGAGAACAGCATTTCTAAGTCCGAAAACATTGTTCATGGCCTCCTATTCAGCGTGACTGAAATGTCTGAAACTTGACTGAGTCTCTCTGCCTGGGTTTCTGCCATGCTGTATGTTGGTCCCAGATGTTCTCACTTGGGCTCTTTGCTGGTTTACAGTGAAAAGAAGCAGGACAAGAATGTTTGAAATGTTACAGCAGTTTCTATCACACCACATACTTCCACCATTTGTTTCCAGGTGGTATTTAAGATGATGTAATTTAACATGCTAGAATTATCCTCTGCCAAAACAAAGATTAACAATTCTGGATTTTGTATTTTCTAAAGAAGAGTGCTCTGTGGTTACCTAACAAGGTATGTTCAGTGAGCATTTCAGTTTTCTGGAGCTGCAGCCATTTGTAATACAGGCCCCACCTGCTTTCCATTAGAACTTGAATTCATAAATTATTTACATACTTTTGGAAAAAATCTAGTCTGTCCTATAAATTCCTTTCTCCCCTTAACTGTAGCAGAATAATGGGTTTTATGAGGGCCTGGTTCTGTATCAGTCAGCTGCCGTTCTTACCAGGAATTTTTGTTTAGTTTATTCCACTTCCCATGTGAACAGCAGAAATGAAATCTCATAACTCATTGTGAACTGACTATATATGAGGGAACGGTGACATGTCATTGTCTGAATATAAATGGAAGATATTTGAAATTGTCTGAGAACAATGCCTGGGATTAAGTGGATGCTCTGGAACGTGGAGCACTGCCACAGTTATACAACTGTCAGCTAAAGGACATCCTTGGGTGGTAACATTCCAAGTCACTTCACAGAAGAAGGGACATGAAGTGCCCCAGGCCCCTTAACGGCTTCAAAGCCTGTCTGGGGTAAGGCCCATTAAAGGCATGGCTTCAAAGCATGTCCAAACTGTGAGAACTTGATCTCTGAATAAAATTCTAATAAATGTTTAAGCAGGAAGGGTGGTTTGGGTTGGGAGGTGTGTCAGGCAGCTCCCCAGCTGAAAGAAGTCTGAGGAGTCAAGTAATACAAACTGAGGAATTCTCTCCTATGCATTTGAAGTCTTCATCATAGAGGTGGAAGGGTGAGAAACTGAAGAAGCTGTTACTCTCTTGGAGTTTCAAGCACAGTTCCTGGTGTCCTCTGCAGTAATTTTTAGAAGATTTAGGGTAGAAATAGGCTCAGTAGAATGTGTGGTAAGTTGTACCTATATCTAACAGTTGAGAAGCTGATTTTCCATATATAAACCCTTAGAGAAAACAGGGTGCAGTCTTGTGTTGCTTGTGATCAAGTTTGAGGAATATAAAGAAATACTGAACTTCATATTCTATTTCTGTCATTCCTAATGAGCCCACTCTCCCAAATTAAAGGTGCTGTGTATGTAATTTGAATATATCTTATTATAATGGAATCTTCTCCTTACTCTTCTTAGGTTTAGCAACTGTAATTTAGATTTCATATTTCTATCTGAAGTTAATTGTTATTCCTCCTGGTTCAGGAGAAGCTGCCAGTAGTGCCTAATGAAGAGAACTCAAGGTAAATTATGCTTCTTGTCAGTTAATTTAAATTTTGTGCTGGCGTTCAGAAGAGATCCGTCTCATCCCATAAACATTATTAGCATTATGGCATCATTTATTTGGGGAAATTATTGTGTATATGAAATAAGCTTTTTGGAGTGAAGATTTCTTCTGGTCAAACCCCACAGTGCTCTACTTTGCTCTTTCTATTTTAAAATTGTGTACTTTTGGCAGCTGTTTAAATACATGTTCCCAACATAATAATTTTCCATACACACTTTTCCCCAGAATGACAGGGATTGGGCATATAAAGTGTTATTTTAGGACACGGTGGGGGAAGGAAAGAAATACTGACCATGTTATACAGAGGTTAAGCAAAGTCCTGGTGCAGTAGAGTGCACACAGAGAGCAATTCCAAGCGTGATAGCCGGCGCTGGCACCATCAATGGAGCCCAGAGCCCTCTGGAGAGGAGCAGGGCTGTGTTTGCTCTCATAACACAAAGAGAATAAAAGCTGTCAGGCATCCACAGCACCCAGGAAAATTCCTCCTGGAGAAACAAAATGCTGTTGTTTTCCAGTATCCTGGGTCACCTTCGGCAGATGTTGGAGCCCAGTGTTGGCTCCAGGTGGGTGGGAGCACAGAGCAGCAGTCAGGGGTTCATGGCAGTGAGAGAGATGGCATTGAAATGGAGGAGCTCCAAATTGTCTCCAGGGTTGAAATGTATCTGTTGTCAGTCATGAGAGGGGCTCAGCCTGGAGAAAAGGAGGCTCAGGGGGGACCTTGTGGCTCTGCACAACTCCCTGACAGGAGGGGAGGGCTCTGCTCCCAGGGGACAGGGACAGGAGGAGAGGGAACGGCCTCAGGCTGGGCCAGGGGAGGCTCAGGTTGGACACCAGGAGGAATTTCCTCATGGAAAGGGTGCTCAGGCCTTGGCAGGGGCTGCCCAGGGAGGTTTGGAGTGCCCACCCCTGGAGGTGTCCAAGGAAGGGCTGGTCATGGCACTCAGTGCTCTGGGCTGAGGACAAGGTGGGTGTCAGACACAGCTTAGACTCCATCATCTTGGAGATCTTTTCCAGCCTCAGGGATTCTGGGATTCTGTGACAATCTGTGTTGACAGGAGAGTAAATAATAACAAGTAAGCCCCAAATAATGAGATCCTCTGGACATCGTTAATCTGATCTGACTTGTACCAGCTCCTCTCAGTCAGTTCTGTATCAGTTTTAGCAGAAGGTCTGAGCACTGATCCTTTTTATTGTCACAGTGGTTTCATAAGGCGAGTGCATGGAAATTGGTCTGAACTGTTGAGCATCAGAGTTCAGACACCTGAGAGCAGGTGTTCACTACTGGGCTGGAATGCAGAGCTTTGAGAAAAATCTATGTCAGGCTTCAGAAGCAATTTGAAGTCTTAACCCAAAAGACTTATATTTGATGATGTTACAGAAAGTCACACTTTCTCCTGATCCCTGCCATCGTTTTTCAGATTACCTCTCTCTGGAGCAGGGTGGGCACTTTACTCTTGAGGTGACAAGGTCAGATCATCATGTCCCTGGAATGGCCAAATACAGAATTTTTCAGAGAACTTCATCAGGAGCTTTCTTCTTTTTGATATGCAGCTGTATCATGGTTTTCTGCAGTATTCTGTTTCCATTCTTTCCATGCCTCCAGTTCTTTTGGGCATTGCAGAGGAACTGTTCTGTTCCAGCTGCTGTGGTTTGGTGGTGGTATTTGGTTTGTTTGGCATTTGTACTGAAGGTACCACAGCAGCTTGTTTAGAATTACCCTGCATATTACAGTTCAAATAAATAATAAACCCCTTTTCTCAATTTCTGGTAGTAAAACTTGTTGCTGCCACTCTGACTTTGACATGTGAAAGCCAGACAAAAGGACACAGAATAATTTTTGAGATGGATATTCCTGTGGCATTTTGTGGTTGCAGGGAGAACAACCCAGACTATAATTTTTGGCTGCATGGAGGGCAGGATTTAGCTGCAGTTATCAGCCCTCTGCTCTCCCCACTCTGGGCTCAGGGACATTTGGAACAGCGTGTTTGTGTCATTGGAAGTAGGTGCCCCAGATATAAATCTCACTGCCCTGAGCCATTGTTGAGTTCATATTCTGAGGATTATTCTGCAAACAGTGCATGGGTTGGATTCCAGGTGGGATCTCTGCAAAGGGCCTGCCTGCCCCGGTGCTGTGTCACTGGGTTGGCCATTTTGTTCCTGCTTTCATAGGGAACACACAAAGCCCTGTGAGTAAACAAAGTTACACATCATGAGCAGTGTTTGTGATTTCTGTGTGTATGTAACACGTAGCAATGCTTGTGTGGGGGTCATATGGGCTGATGTATTGCATTTGTCATGCACTTTGGATCAGTGTGTGTGCAAAATTAATAACAACCCGGTTGGGCAGATGGGAACATATTTTGAAGAGGTAATGTTCCTTTTTTTCCCAATATATGTGGATTTCCCCTTCTCATTGTGTATTTATTTGAAGCCTCACAGAGATGATATTAAATGCTGGATCACTTGTGTGTTTTGGTCACATACTGTCTGATCTTTCAGGCAGGAGACAGGATTCTTAAGGGCAAACTGCTCTGGGAGTTCCTGGGTAGTGGACTGTGCCAGCTAAATAAAATGCTGGTGTAAAGTGAAGATGGGATCAGCCTGCAGGTTCTGTGGGAAGGATGTGTAAACTCAGCTCCTGAGGAGAACCAAGAAAACTCTGAAGAGATGAAAAAAATCAGAGGAGAAGTAGCTGAGTCACCCAGTTTTCCAAAATACGGCTGGAACTGTAGCGTCTGCTGTGTGTGCATCCCGAGTCAAGTTCCAGTCAGTTCTTTGGAGTCAGGTTCAGGATCAGTGCAAGGTGCACATGCTTTCATTGAAGTTGACAGACTTACATTCTTTCCCACACAGCTGACTTTAATCCAGCCAGTCAAGTGATTGTAGATGGTTTATGGAGTTGGTATCAGAGTCATAAATCGAGATTTAGAGCCCTGGGCTTGCTCATACAAATTTGGTTTTTGGCAGTGATGAAATGGCTCTGCCAGTGCCTTTGTAAGAGAATCCTTTTAGGGCTAATCTAAGGCAGCTGCGTTCCTCGTTGAAATTATTTTCTGATTTTGCATACTGTAGGAACAGAGTGATTGAGTGGAGTAGCTCTTACCAACTCTCAGTTGTATCTGTTTGTGTGCTGTGGCTTCTGGCTGTGAGTCCCCCTGTGGCTGTGGCACACCTGGCAGGTACCACATATCTATGTGCCACCATGCCACAGCCAGTGGCCACTGCCTGGGGCACCAGGGCTGTTGAAAGAGCTGTTCTTGCATCAGGTTTTTCCCCCTGGCTCTGCGTGTTCTGTGTTTGGTGTCAGTGCCGTGGTACAGCTTGACTGGGATTTCAAGAGCTGAAGGACAGGGTTGACCTGCAGCACAACTGCGATCCCAGCAGTTTTGCAGGAAGGAGAAGCTCAAGATCCAGACTCCCTGATGTGCTCAGTCTCCATTGCCATAACTAAGACAAAATTTTGGTGTGTAAGACCTTGAGAAGGCACTGCTGAGTTTTTGCATGCAGATCTTTTGGCATCATAAGTAAGCTGGTAATTACACCTGGCAGCTCTGCGGGCACAGGGCACAGCTCTGCACTCCGAAAAGTCTCCTGGTAGTTTCTCAGCCTATAAGATAACTTCAACCCAAACAGAGCAAGTCAGATGAAGAAGTCCTTCTTAAAATACACATATTGATTATGTTATCTGTAATAATAATAAAATAAATAAATAAAATACACCACTTCAAATAGAACCAAGGGGGAAATCTCACTAGTCTGATAAAAGGAAGCAAGTCAGAACTGACATTAAAAATACAAAAGAAAAAGCAGAACTGAATAAAGGGTCTGATTACCCCCCAGACATTCTGCAGTACATTTGCTAATGCAGAATTGCCCAACACTGAGCTCAAGGGGCTGCTGTTGTTACTCACTCACTCACTCTTGCTGGAAGTGTGTGAAGACACCAAAACACAGCGTTGGAGCAGAGTGTCCAGGCAGCTTTCACTGGATGCCTTGTTGGGGTTGGTGTCTGACAACAGAAACACAACTCGCAAACTGTGCTTCTTCTGCACTTGTGTCTGAATAAATGCAGGTGTTTGGCAGCAGGAGCACCACAAACCCCAAACACAGCGTCCCAACAGAGCAGCTTTTGTTGAGCAATAAGGAAACCTTATTCCCTCCCTGTGCAGCAGAGAGCAGCTGCAGCTGGTGCCGGAGCGCTGCCGACCAGGGACGTCAGGGACCAAACACTCTGCCCTTCCTGTGGTGCCCCAGGCTGTGTGTGGCCAGGCCCAGGCACCTCTGCTCTGTGTTCAGGCAGAGCCCGGAGCTCTAAGAGCTCTCAGTGCTCCATGGATGGGGGGGAAGGGTTGGGTTCCTCCAGCACTGCTACTCTCGTTTGGCAGCTCTCCTCAGGAGCCGGGATGGTGCTTCAGCACCCAGAGTATCCGTGCTGAAAGGTCTCCTGGAGCACTTCCCACTGCCAGCATTTTAATCGAGTTGGCATTGAAATATTGGCTCACTGTGGTATTTTCATGCTCTAAATATTCAAAACCTAAGTCTTTGTCAGTCACCTTCCCTGTGAGGGAGTTGAGGTCCTTGGGAGCTCTCATGGGGCTGGATTGGTTTTATTGCCTGACCATGAACACACAGGGGTGGCACTGGTGGCCATCTGTGGACCACACAGCTGTTCTGTTCTGGACTGAGCTGGGAGAGACTGGGAAATGTTTCCAACTGGAATGAAATCTGTGGCTGAATGTCTTGTTCTGAGCTGCAGTGGCCAGTGAACTCCCGATGGGGCAGAACCTCTGAACACCTGTCCTGGTGGGCCTGGGATAGCTGTTGGTAGCAAAGTTTCATCTCAGATGGAGGTGTTCACCACTAACATGCAAGTATTCATTTCCCTGAACTATCACCAAACACACATTTTATCCCTTTCAAACAAAACATTGACAACTTTTTACTGTGTCCAGCTGACAGAAATATATTTCAATGAAATATTATATCACAACTTATGACTTTCACTGAGTGTATTAAATAACCCCAAGAATCTTGCTGCTGATTCAATATTATTATTTCACTCTGCTCTAATTTATGTTTGTCTTTAACAGTGTTCTATTTCAATCTCATTATTGTTTGCCAGGAGTTAATTCTGATGATCTTGGAACTTATCTGTTCTTTGTGGTTTGGTCTCTGTAAACACCATTATAGCAGGAAAAAGGTTTGATCCCTGCAGTCTCCTTACACAAGGACACTCATCAGTGCTACAAGCATCTCAGCAAATATGTGATGTGGGTCACATTCTGTCATGCCACTGCCTGAATTGGTAAAACAGGTGTTTTCTTACACCTGATCATATATGAAAATTGAAAAGAAACCGTTCAGTTGGATGAGGTATAAAATAGAATCAGCACCAGTTATCCTGATGCAGCATTTCTACAGAAGTGTGTGTTTTGATAAATCCTTCATTACTAAAGTGAGCAGTGGAGTGAGAGGTTCTGTGAGTGAACCTTCCAGGGTTTATAGTCCTGAGTGTTCAGTGCTGGCATAACCTGCCAAGGTCAGTGATAAAACTCCTTTGGAGTCAGAAGGGGTGGGAGAATTAACCATGATCCAAATGCTTTAAAAATCCTGTGGGTTGCAGGGTTTTGTCTGTCTTAGTCCTCCCACTCCTTCAGTTTTGAAAGGTTTATCACTCTCTTTTGAAATAGCAATTGTTGCTCTGGTAGAACCAATACACCCACGAAATACAGCCCCAAGGGACAACTGTGTGAAGTTACAGTGACTGACCCCTGAGGAAAAAGGCTTTCCCAGATTCTCAGTTTGAAATATCTTCTTCCATCAGAAAGTGTACTTTGGTCATTTTAAGAACCAACCTACTAATACGTATTTCGGATTTAATTCAGCCCAGGAGTGAGATTTTCTCACTCAATATGGGTCACCATTTCATGCTCGGTTTGGTCTGGAGAGCAGAAGCCTGTCTGGATTCTGAACTTTGCTTGGTGACTTGCCGATTAATGTGTATATCAACATAAGAGACTCTGCCATTGTCTTTTTCCTTTTTTCTGCTGAAAACACAGTTTTATTAATGAAAAGGATATGAACTGTTAGTTTGGATTTGTTGGGTTTTTTTAACAGGCAATCCAGCTAGCATGGGACAATCATATTTACTCCATTTGGGCATTTTAGTTAATAAAGGGGGTTTGTTTTTCAGAGGACAAAGAGGGTTTAATATATTGGAGTGAATTTCCACAAAGTCAGAAGCCCAAGGCAGCACAGAAATATGCTGCATTTTCATGTGCTCACCACATTTCCATGCACAAATCAATTTAATTGCATGCATGTTTTTGCTTGGGGCCCTGTGCTTCTGTTTTAAAAGGAGGGAGTTTTTGTTTTATCTTAAAGCAGCCTTTCTTAGGAATTCCTGCAGATCAGTTTGGCTCTGCAGCTCATGGTTGCTCTGGGGCAGTAGCAGAGACAGTGGGAAAAGTCAGGAATGAGACTGTATTTATGCTCTGGGACTGTAGCAAAGCCCAAAGGTGCAATAGAGACTTGGTTCCACAAATCCACAGTGCCTTAATAGCCAGGCTGAGCTCAGGCTGCCAAAAATCTCACCAGGTCACCTTGCACCCCTTCTAAGAACAATCAGGAGAGAAAAGTGCAGCAAGAGAAGTGTTGAAGCAGGGATGGTGTTCGTGAGGCCAAGTTCCCTGGGAATGTAACCAGACATTCCGAACGCACTGAGTGCTCCCAGGGATTCCCACTCTGCTGTTGGAGGGCAGTCAGTCTCAGAACCAGCAGAGGTGTTTGTGGTTTCTTGGCTTGCCTTAAAACACCAGCAGAGTCCGTCCCAGCTTGTGGCTGTGGTACAGCCTGGGCAGCTTATCCAACCCCCTGTTCGGGGGTGAGCCCTTCATTGTGCACATGTACAAATGGGAGTGTAGACTGCATAGCCCGAGTTCAGCACTGAATAGAGCAGTGAACGGAAGGACAGACCCTGGGGGGTTCTGGAATTGCAGTTTGAGTGGTGATACCTCAGCCAGGTGAGAGGGGTCCGAAAGAGCTCTGTGAGAAAGAGGAAACCTGACCTGCAGACACGTGAGTGCCTTACCTGGGAGAAAAGGCAGAGACACAGATCATCCTGGCTGGGGTCACGTTAACCCTGAGTGTCCTGCACAGTAATTCTGGGATCAAAGTTAGGCCATTTCTCTGTGCTCTCAGCCCTGGTATTGGTGTTGCTATTGCAGTTCCTGACCTCCAGTGCACAGTGCCACACCACACTGCAGCATTCAGCAGGCTCAGACTTCTTTCTGCTCACCCTGCAGCTCAATCAAAGGTCAGACTCAAGGTCTCCACACTTTGGTCTTTGCTGCTGCCCTTGACTAGCTTGGAAATGACTCTGGTGGGACTTGGCTGCAGAATAGCAGGAGTTTGGAGAAGGAAGTGTTAAGTGCAAACCTGCATATCCCATTATTCTTGATGGCACATGCACAGAGAAGTGGTGCTGTGGCCAAACTCACCATGGGCTCTGTCAGACTTTAATCCCTCCAGCTGTTCCCAGTGTTTGTCGCTTCTGGCAGACAAAGGTGGCTCCTGTGTGGGCTGTGGATTCCCAATTTACTGCCAGCACTCGGCTGCTGTGCCCCGCGGTCGGTGAGTGTGGCTGAGCTCTGCCTCAGGGAAAGCAGGGCCATCCCCCAGGGCTGCTCCAGCCCTATCCCGAAAGCGGAACCTGGCAGGCACTTTTATGAACTGACAGAGGAAGGTAGAGGCCCATAAAGTGGTGCTGATATGTGGAGTGTGTTTCAGCAGGAGAGAGACATTCTGTTCCCAAGCCTTTGAGACATTGGGGAGAAGGCAAACACACAATTGACTTCTCAGCTTCCAGCCACATGCACTAGTTGTGGCAGTGCTGGGATATAAGTGCCAGGTCTGAAAATGAGAGCAGGAACAATCTTGGAATTGTACCTTTCACAGGCTGATACAATCAATGTATTTGATCTGACAGGGAAGAACTTCATGCAGATGCTAAAATAAAACTGACTCTTTCAAAGCTCCAAGAATCTGTCCCTAGGAAGAGTCACTGCAGCTGGAAAGGCCTGCACCCCAAGGCCTCCCAGGGTGGGTGGCTGTGGAATAGCTCCAGTCTCACTGTTTGGTCACAGAGAACTGTTGCTGTTAGGAATAGGGTCCAGCTGAGAGTAGAGCTGCCCCCTCCTTGCCCTGGGCTGTGCTCTGTGGGGCACTGGTAGGATTAAGCACCTCATCAGTGCAAACCTAATGTCCTTGTTAGCTGGAGGAAGGAAAACTCTTCCCAGTTTTCTTTGACAGTTCATCATTTAGCTGCCATCTGGTTGCTGGTATCAGGAATAACATTTTTTTTTCCTTGTAATGAACCACGGTATCTTTGTTACATAGTTCTGATTAACTGAGTGAGAAGTAAGACCTGTAGAATTCTTGGTTCTTTTTCTTTCTTCTGGTATTCAGTATTTGTATAAGAATGGCCAGTTGCCAGTTTAGCTGGTTGTACAAGAGTGAGGAACAGTTTGCATGCCAGGTGTTACATTTGGGGGTTGGTATTAATCCTGAATTTGCTGTTCATGGAAAGGTCATTGGTGTGGCCACTAAAATCTGCAATTCACTGAGCAGTCACTGACACCCAGTACCCGCCTTGGGCTGGCAGGATTCCTGCATGGATCTACTCAGAAATGGAGGAATTCCATCAGGAGTCAGGAATGGGCCTTTGAGGGAGAGAATTGTTTAAATTACATAGGAATTGATTTGGGAAGACGGCAAGGTAATTTCTAAATTTGTTCTCAGATTGCAAAACCTAAATTCCTCTCGGAGTCCCACAGGCGATGCCGGGTTATGCTGCTCTCTCTTCCCACTGCCAGTGGGATCTCCAGTGGGGCTTTTCATAATCAGGAACTGGTGATCTTACCACATATGGCTGAGGGGAATGTCCTCCTTCCCTCCCTCCCTCCCTCCCTCCTTCCCTCCCATGCTCTCTGACTCCAAAGGCTTTGTTAATTCTCCTGAGCATCCCTGTGTTCTCCTTTAGCCTCCTCCAGTGCCACTCTTCCTCGTGCATTGCTCTCCCTTTCTCTCCATTTCTATGTCCTGAGCAAGCTCCCATCCCTGCTGCTGTTCCTGTTTATACAAGCTGCTTCACGTGAAGGAAATTAAGATGTTGTTTAGCCAAACTGTCTCACTGCACATTTTAATTCTCTAGATTTATGATAGAGCAGCTGCAGCTGAATCCCATTTGAAAGGCTTTTGGGACTTTTTCCTATAAGTGTGAAATGATATTAAACCTTGGAAGGGGAGAAAGATTTTATCTAAAGCAATAACAGTAAAATCTGTTTATGTTCAGGCTGTTTGTAATACAAGACTGATGCATTCTTTCACCAGGGAACTTGCACCTATATATAATTTTAAGCCCAGTTGCCATATGGATTGAGGTCTCCCTAAAAAGTCCCCACAGTGCCGTCGTTCACCAGAAATGACACCTGAACATTTTAGAACGGAGGGAGAAACGGGGCACCACGTGCCACTTAGCCAACATGCCAAGCAGGTCTGAGTGGGTGTGAACACATTGCTCACATGTACAAAAGCAATCACAGTCTGATCAAACCACTCAGTGCTGAATTCTGCCCCCAAAGGAAAAGGAAAGGAAGGAAATTGCCTGTAGAAGGATTCCAGGAATGACAGTGCAGGAGGATTTGCTGCAGAGGAGAGTTTGGGTTTGTGTAGTCTTCCCTTGCCTAGGGAAGCACCCTGGTGGCATCCAAAGTAACTCAGGTTACTAACTCAGAGACCTGCTAAGGCATTACTTTATTATCTTCCTGTCCCAGCTATAAAATCCATGTGATGTTGTCCTCTTAGGTGACAACAGACAATTTATCACTGAGGAGGATCTCAATTTGAGTTTTTCTCCTAGGCTGTGCTCCTCTGCTTGTCACTGTGGGGACTGAAACCACAGGGACTGAAATGGTGTCACTGATCTTTATCCTTGCCACACAGGGATACTCTGTCCAAGCTGAATATAAAAATGTACTTTTCCTTTCCTCTTTCTTCGTACCCTACAGTGGAATTAGGGAAAGAAAAGGAAAAAGACTGTGTACAAATTAAGTGTAAAGATAGTGTGAAAATACAATAATTTTCCATGGCTTCTTCAATGTGATTTTACAGAAAATGCAGGAATATTTTCCCAGTGGATTTGCATCTGATGTATTTCTTCTTTCTACATAATGAAATGTTAAAAAGCCCTAGAAGCTTTAAATAATAAAAGGGGAAGACATTCCTACTGGGGCTGAGCAGAGCAGTCCCAATTTAACTAATGTAACTGTACATTCACTCTGGACCTTTGTCAACACACATTAAAAATACCTCATCAGTTTAACCCATTTCCTTCTCTAGGAGAATCCTGGGAGATCATTGCTGCTGAGTGAATGAGGAGCCACAGCCAGGCTGGGAAAGGCACCTCTGAATGTTTAATTTCCCTGTTGCATAATGCCCAGTGTGGCTCTGGCTGTCCCAGCACACCTCTGACCAGGCAGTGGCACCCTGGCAGTGAAATGGGGGTGGTTTGGGTGCTCCTGTGGGGATGTGGGGTCAGACTGAGCCCTGTAGGTGCTGCTGCCTGTTTCTGGAATGCTCCAGGCACAGGGGATTTATAGCACCTGGGCCCGCCTTCTTCTGCTTCTGTTTAGGCATCTGAGCTACTCCCGACACTGGGAGCAGAGTTTCGGCCCTTTGATAAGGGCACTGTGGATAAGTGTCAGATCGTTCCTAATCCTCTGGTACTCACAGACTGAGCTTCTGGAGGAGCTGGACTTCAGCTCTTCTGTGTTGCAGAGGGAAAGCTCTTAGGAACTCTTGAAAACAAAGTGAGGCAAAGACCATTGTTTCGTTCCTGCCAGAGTCTACTTTAAAATGCTGAAATGAATGTTTCATATAGCAGTAAAGCCAAATTCTTTTTATGCCCAAGGACTTCAAGGGAGTATGTGCACTTGCATCAGCTGGACCTTTAAGGGTTTGGATGTGCTTGGATGTGATTGACTCCTGGAGAAATGGAAGGCTAATGGGAAGAGCTAACTGTGATACAGAGCTCTGTACAAACTCTCAGAAAATTCCATTAATGCATTGAAATCCTGGAGATCTGAGTAGCATCTGGCTTCCTAAATCCTGTAGAATAATCACTTGGATTTTCCAGAGTAGGACTTGAGGTCGTGTTCCATTGACTCATTTTCAGACTTTATCAAAAACTCTGTGTTTAGGTCGCGCTTGATAATCGAGTTTTGTGAAGCTTCGTGAATATTTTCTGTTCTTGAGCTCTGCCCCCAGTGGGCTCCAATGAAACCCCCACTGCATTCTCTGCCAGTGTTACTGGGAGATTTTCCACAGGAGTGAGGTGCTTTTAGATTGAGTGATTGACAGAATACAGTCATCAACTTTGGCTCTAAAGCTCAGAGTGAATGGGATGAGATTCCTCTTTGCATCCACAAAGCTCCCTCTGAAGTGTATCCCAGCCTAATGCCAGAACACTCCTCTTGCTCCTGTGTCTGCCAGAGCCTTGCTCAGCTCAGAGCTGTCCTGGAGAGTAGCTCAGGGCACTGCAAGGACAATAAATGCCATACAAGTTATTGTCTTATACTTACAGAATTTCAGACAGGACTTTTGGTCCTCTACTATTATTAATCAAGAGAATTAATCTTGATTTGCATAATACTTCTAACTTCCACCATATAGAATTGTGGCTGATGAAGCTGATGCGTTTGATGTACCCCTGAACAAAGGAAAAACAAAAATTAAGTATATTTTTTTATCCTGCAGTAAGAGACTGTTTTTACACTAGTTTCTATCACTGCAATGGGATATTTTAGGAAAATAACTTGGCTTAATGTGCCTTAGTTATCTCATATATTCATTACTATGAAGGATTTTGATGAAATAGTATTTTCATTTTTAGAAATCAGGCATTGTAGCAGTGGTCATATAATGCCTCACCATCCCATCTGCTTTTCAATAATCAGAATTCTTAATTTAGACTTGTTTACATTGGGCTAAAATTAAGTTTGATTCCTCTAGTGCCTTTATTTTACACTCAGCAGGGTCCAGTAACATAAATGGATTTTCTTAATTAGTGATTAATTTTGGAATGTCAGATGTAAACAAGTGAAGGCAGACATCCTAGGAGGGTGAGGCTGGAACACCAGGAAAGGGGTGGTGTTTGTGGAAGCCCCCAAAGCAGCAGCTGATGGAAAGGCTGTGATTAAGGCGAGGCACTGCTATTGTGCCATGACTGACAGCCCCAGCCTGCAGAAGGTACGTAGGAAGGGGTTATTCACAAACTGTGTGCGAGATGGAGGAGAAGCCTGTTCCTTGTGCCAGGTGTCAGGGTGTTCTTTAGGGGGCTCAGCGCATCCCAGTGTGGGGGGACGCCCCAGCCAGGGTGAGGGCTCTGGCAGGACACCCTCCGGAAACCCCAGCTGCCTTCGCCTGGCAGAAGGAAACCCTGGGCACAGTGAAGAGAGGAAATTACTTGGGATGCCTGGAATAGTTCTGTGGGGGGAGGTTCAGGTGCTTCCCACGAGGAGCCAGCTGATCCTGTAGCTCTTCCCAAGAGACAGCTCAAGTCTTCTCCTGGGATGTATAAGCTGCCCCACACTAAACCCATGGATCCTTAGGATGGAGGCTTTTGATGAGGAGTGCCAAGGGAGAAGTTTTCTTGGTTTTCCTTGTCCCATGCATCTGTATTTGATCCAGGTACCTGTGCTGGGCTTTGGGAAGCGTGGGTGTCCCTGAGCTGGCGAAGGTGCTGGTGAGAGCAGGATTGGGCTGGAAGTTGTGTGGCCTCTCTGCACCCATGTACCCACTCTCTGAAGGGAGATTGGGATGGAACCACTAAACCAATCCTGTACACAACAGTGCATTTCCAAATCAGAGATGTGGTCCCAAAACTAGGAAGGTGAAGCATGTTCCTTCTGAGTGCTCACCAGGAAGAGTTTTACAGTCAGAAGTGACACTCGTGGCTGCTCCTTACTGGTATTCCCAGCCCTGCCAGGCCTGGTGGGCTCAGCAACCAGCATCGAGGGCTCGGGGTGCCAGAACTGCCCTGCCAAGCAGCGCAGGGCTGGGATGAACCACTGCCTGCACCCTCCTGCAGCGCAGACTTCGCTCCAGTCTTACATTGGAAGGGTTCCCTGAGCCAGTGGTGGGTTCTGTGCAGGCCTTGCTCTTGCACTGTCATGGTTTTCAGCTGCTTTATGGAGAGGAGAGGCTGCTTTTCACATACTTCATCCTGATGTTCCTTTCTCCTGGTGGGTGCCTTTGCTGGTCTCTGTTCTTGTAGGGCACTCCCAGACAGACAGTTTGGCAGAGAGGAGCAAATCATCCATCACTGAAGTACAATAGTCACTATTTCCACAGTGAGTTGTGAACTGTTTCACAGGTGTCCCCTGAGGAGAGGCCTTCTGTCAGAGGAACATCCAAACACATGGGCATGTCTGAGGGGAGTGGTCAATGAGGAGAGCAAAAGGGAAATTGCAGGGCATGGTAAAAGATGTGAGTAAAGCTACAGTGCTGTAACTCCACCTGTGTGGATGTAATTCCCCCAGGGTGCACATTTGCTTAGGGGGGTGCTGCACTCTCACTGAGAATAATTATCAAATGTTGGGGAGAGTTTTAATTTCATTAAATTTCATTTAATTTTATTAAAAGAATTAGAAGCAGTGTGATTTCTGTGAATTTTAGGGAGAGTTGTAATACAGTTGTGGGATTGACTCCTGAATTTGATGGGTTGTCACACAAGGATCAAATCAAGCTGAAAGAATTTGAAGTTGTAGCTGTCATGTGGAGTATGACAGCTGCAACTGCAGAGAGGGGTGATCCAAATGACTTGCCTTCAAACCCCTTCATTTTCCTGCTCACTTGAATCTGTTTGGACAATCTCAGGTCATCTGCTCTGTTACCTGCCACAATTACCTGTCATGGAGAATCTAGAGTCAATTTTACAAAGGGAGCAGCATTCCCAAAATATCTTAGTGTTGTTCCAGCATATGTGGAAGAATCCCCAGAAAAAAAAGATCTTTTGTTCTCTAGGCATTTCTTTATGAAAAGTTTGAGCTTGCTCACTTACAAGGTTTAAATGATGTCTGTTTCCGCAGCATTTGTATCAGAAAGCATTTACACACAGAGTGTCCCCGGGTAGGATTGACACAAGTGGCTTTTTGTGCTGGAGTCTATTGTTTAGTCCCTTTCCTTTGAATGCTGTATCCCTGGATCCCTAACATTCCATGTCTATGGGCCAGTGTGCAGCCAGGCTCACTGTGGAGGGGAACATGCAGAATGTATCTGACGTCCCTGGAGATCAGGATTGCAGGGATGCAGCCTCTGTCACCGAGCACGCGTACTTGACACTGTTCAGTGGAGATGTCCTGGAACAATCTTGGGGCACTTTGCTTTCTTCCAGTATCATTCCATTCTTGTGAAGGGGGCAGGAGGATGAAAGAGCAAGGAGAACTTTCGCAGGAACAATGTTCATACATTTAATGGCAGAAGAGATTGTCATATAATGTTCAAAGGCACATTTCTGCCTGATTTTCATGTTATTAGTGAAGCTAAAATAATTATTCTAGTTTCACTTCTAATGATGGTTATAAGGAATGGACCAGATTCCTGTTATTTGGGTATTTTTATACCTCCCCAAATGGAGCTCTAAGTGGGTGCAAATTACCTCTGTAATTCACAGGTGTAAGTATCTGCATCCCATTATTAGAAATATTTTAAAGGAGGGTTGGTGGAGAAGCACTTGCCTAAGCAGGGCTCACTGCAAATTAATTATTCCCAAACTTCTACTTTTTTTTCCTTCTCCCTCCTTCTAGAAAACAGTGGAGAGAAGCTGATACTAAAGAAATATTGATTTCCTGGCCATGGAGGCTTGAACCGTGCTTACACCTGAACGGCTTTGGTGAGTGTTTCCCTCTCAATTCAGTCCACATGCCTCAGCTGGAACCGTGAGTCTGGGTGGAATCCCTGCTCACAGCCCTTAAGTCCTTATTAGCTTTTACTCAAAACTTCCTCAAACAGGTTAAGATCAAAATGAGCTGAAATTGCCTTGTTTAGTGTGTGAGTGAAAGCTTGAGTAGCCTGTGCTGCGACATGCGGGGTTTGTGAGCAGCGGGGGTGCTGTGCCCGTGCCAGGGACCGCACCGGCAGCCTTGGAGCGGCAGCTCCGCCTGCTCTGCTCGGGGGAGCCATTCCTGGCACGCTGTCACGAGCCGAACTCAGAGCAAAGTCAGGTCATCCTGTTTTCAAATCCACGCACATTCTCCTGCTCCAGCTCCCACATGTGTACACATTCTTGAAGGCATCTCTGTCTGAAGGAGAATTACTTTGCAGCAGCATGGCATATTTAATCCAAGGCAGTGCCACACATAAACGGGTCAGATTGCAGCTTGAGTAGCCTTCTCCTAAGCCTGACCCTTGTGCAGAGCTGTTCCTGGTGTGGATGGATGCTGATGGAGTCCTTGCACTGCTCCTGGCTCTCGTTCCCACAAAGCTGCCGGGTGCAGAGGGACAACCTGGGGTAGCTCCAGCCTTGTCCATGGGAGCCAGAGGGCTTCCTTTGCAAGGACTGTCTGCACAGAAGGGAGCCAGAAGGGCACAGTGCAGTGCTGGTTTGTGTGTATTTCTAGGTGGGGTGGACTGGGTGTACTGAGCTGGAATCCCACCAAAAAGCAGCTCTGAGACATGATCAGTCTGTGGTGTCAGGTAGGGCTGGCTGAGGTCATCGAGCCTCATGTCTGCCCCATTTGAACCTGGTCAGAATCTGAGAACAGAAAATAACACACAATTGTCGTCAGCAGTTTTCCAGTCTTCACCAACTGACAGCTCAAAATGAGGGAGGCTGACTGGCACTGCTCTCATTCCCAGTGGAAAATAACCTCATGTAGCCAAGATGGTCATGGGGGCGGGGGAGAAGAAAAGAGATCCCTCACGATTCTTGTCTTCCCTATCAGCTGTATAGAAATGCACATCCAGCTGTTCCAAATGGCAACATTCCCACTTAGAAGTGTTAGTTGGCAACAGCAGTGGGGCAGTGCTAAATAAATGATGGATTATTAAGTTATAATAAAAGGATTCTAGAGCTTTCTCTTCCTTACAGCCAGGAGTTAATTAATGCCTGTAAGTTCTGGTAACCAGTGATGGTAAAGATACAGAATCACAGATCTTCATTTATGTTGCTGTACACAGAAGTTGCCTATTTGAACTTGTAATATCCCAGCTGGTGTGTCCATAGAGTTACAGGGAAGGGACAAACAGTAAATTCTGTTCTATGAAAGGTGACCAGAACCTGAGGACAGTTTTCCAGATGAGCTGTGTTAGAGACAGGCTTGAAAGACAGAGTTCTAGAAACATCAGGAAGGTGAGAAAACCTACTCAAGTGAGTCAGTCCTGTGAGCTTCCACTGAAAAGTGATTTTTTTCCCCTCTGGAAATTAGCTCTGGGATGCTACTTCTGCATCTCAAGTGTCCAGTGAACCAGGTCCTGAGGTTTTGATTCAGCCCTTGTTCATGTCTGATTCAGACTCCCACAGAATTCTGTGAGGAAAAAGGAGTGATAATCTGTCATAAAAATTCCTGAGGTGTGCATGCACCACAGTTAGAGATCTGTTCTGCTGGAGCCAAACTGCACAAGAAACTGTAACTTTTGAGACACTCTGGAACTCAGAAGGGATTTCAGGGAATATTGACCATGTGGCATCCATTGCTTTTATTCTTTATGCACCAGGGCTTGAAACTCAGAGGAAAGATAGGTAGAATTTGGCTTTGGAGAGGTCAAAAAGAGAACTAAGTGTTACTTTCTGGCTGGTGCAGCAAATGTTTGTGTAAGAGAGGGGTTACAATTACGTCACCTGGCCATTAGGGCCTCCTGCAGGTACCCATAAGGGCTGTGGGAATGAATGCAAGGAGCTGGATGACATTGTCCAGCCAGAGCATTTATGTCTGGATTGATTTCCACATGGAAATTCGTCTGAGTGTCTTTTTTCCAAGACTGCCCTTCTGGGAAAACTCACTCCAGTGTCTGATCATGCTGACCTAATCTTCTGCAGCCTTTATGCTGCAGCCCCTCCTGTAGTGACAGCAGTGGGAAAGAGGGTTGGTACATCATTGTCTCCTTAAGTGTCACTTTCCTGCTTTTTATCATTTCCCCTTTCTGGGGGTAATACAATATTGAGTTGCACTGGACCATGACCTTCACGAGAAGGAGTTAAATAAGCTGGCTCCTGCCTGGAATGAGGGGATGCAGCTTCTCTCCCCCACATTCTGCCTGTGCTCTTGATTTCTTATTGCAGGATTTATGCTCAGCAGCATTACTGAGCCTCCTGCGCTGGTTTCAGCTCCAGCTGCTCCCATCTGCACAAGGGGATACAATTCTGTGCTGTGCTACTTCTCCTGAAGCAGCAAATTTTAGTGTAAATAAATTCCCACGTGAGAAACACACAAGAGAGAAGGACTTGGAGCAGACGAGTAGGGAGGTCTTAAATGTTCCCAAGAATTCCTGAAAGCTCTCAGGGATTGCCTTTTTACAGCAAACGCTGCTGAAAACTGGGAAATACTTGAGAACAACTCCACAGACCCCCTGGGAGTGCCCATGAACCACTACAAAGAATTCAGAGAACTTCACTGGGTGGTGATTACTGCAAATGAGGAGGGATTAACTATTACCTCAGAGTCTGGGTGAACTTTAATTACTTAGCGCAGAATGCACAGTTTAAAAGAGAAGCTCTATGAGATGCTTTCCATATAGACATTAACTTTGATCCAATTAGAGCATTTCATATATTTGACATTTGAGTTAGACTTAATTTAATAACACAGTTTAGAATATCATTTGAGATCAAAGATGCAGTCTTTGAATCTTTATCATCCTTTTAAATCTCTTTAAGCCCTTGTCAGTGCTTTAGCATTCTTTTAGGACTAGGTTGAAGCAAATGCAGAAACTTCCAAGGTTTTATTAGAAGTGAGTGCTTGTTTCCATAATGTAAAAAAGGTAACATAGTGGCCTAAAAGTAGGTGAGAGACTGTAAGATTCCCTGTTAAAAATAATAAACACACTGTGTGAGCTCATCAAGTCGAGATTAGACAAGAAAAATGCTGACTGGATTCCAGTGGCAGGTACTCCAGCTCTCCAGAGGGCAGGGGTATTCTAAAAAGAGGGGTTTTTCTTCCTTATGAAGGCCTTTGTCTGTGCTGCTGCTTCTGCTGAGTCCTTTCCATGCAGTACAGAACTATGATGTGCTGTGGAACAAACAAAAAGTACACAGAAAATGTGGATTTTAAAGAACTCTCTTCTGCTATCCAGGCTTATTTCGGTTCTTGTTCATACCTGATTTTGCCACAGAACACCCTCTGTTCTGGGTTCCCAAGAGGAGGGAAGAGCTTCTGGCAGTTGTGCTTTGCTCTAGGAAGACACAAGAGGGCTCAGAGGCATCTCTGGGACACCTGGATTTGGATGTGCATCCATGCCCTGGGGACTTGGATCTGCCATGAGAAGCTGCTTCCCTTTGTCAGAGCCCTTGGAGATGGGGAGGGAAGAGAGATCCTTCAGGACATTGTTCTCCCAAAACAAAGAGGAGTGCATTTAAAACAAACACTTTTTTATATGGCTAAACGCCCCCAACTGCCTCCAGAACTTGCACAATGCAGGCATCTCTGACTTGGCTGAGAGGATTTTTTAAGAATCTACTTCACAAATTGGTTTTGTTTTGCTCTTGCTGTGGGGTGAGCAGTAGGAATGCCACAATGGAACAAAAGGAAACACTTCTCCAGCCAAACTCTGCTCTCCCAGCCTTGCAAACCCACTCAGGCCAATTCACAAGCAGCAGCAGAACTGAGATAAAATGTTTTAACTTGAGAGATCCCTGAAATACTGATCTGTGGGCAGGGTTAGGGAGATAGAAAGTGGTTCAGTGATGAAAGCATAGGCCAGTGCTCCACTTCAGGTGCTGCAGTTCAAAGCACACCTGAGTGAGCAGGTTCACAGCAATGTGTCACCCCATCCCACAGCCACGGGCACAGAGCCTGGCTCTCGTTCAGAAACAGGGCAGGAGAAAACATCATGAGACCCATTACTCGAGAGAACCTGCAATCCAAGTAAGCATGTCACAATAGGTGTGTCATAACACACCTCTAATACATAGGGGATAGGAAGGAATTCAGCCTTTCCTCTTGATTCCCATGGGTGAGCTGGAACCTCAGTAAACGATCTCCTTATCTGTGGATGAAGAACATAGGTTGAGTGTCACATTTTTACTGATAAAATAACTGAAAGGAAAGGTATGGGCACTGTATCTTCCAGTTACTCATCCTTGCTATAAGAACATGAAAAAAAAAAACCAAAACCTTTGATTAGGCTCTTCAGCATCTGCGTGTAGTCCTTAATCTTCCCATTCCATTCTTAGGGATTTTCCCTTTACCTAACTTTGTATAATGAGGCTCTGAGGAATTAGATCGTTTGTTCACCATATACCAGTCTTGTATAAGTTTGATTTTTGTTACTTTGAATATTCAGGTACAGAAGACTTGGGGGTAAAGTTCAGTGACTGCCTGAATGTCATCAAGGTATCAGTGAAGATACTGAGTGTACAGGATTGTGCAAACCCCACGTGGTGGTGGCAAAACACCTCAGGGTGACCCACAGGAGAACAGCTGGAGCCAGGCTCAGAAATAGGTGTACAAGTTCTTTCCTTTGCCACTCCATCACGTTTGGAGATCACAGAAGTATCTCACAGGGCAAAGAAACGACACCCCTTAAAGTAAAGCAGCAGCAGCAGTCCCGCTGAATGCAGGCTGTGAGTGCTGTGCTGCGGGTCCCGCGGCTGCGGGGACCCGGCGCTGCCCGGTGTCGCTGCGGAAAGGCCGCTGTCCCCTCTGCCGTGCGGCTGCACGGGGGCAGGACCTTGAGCAGGGCTCTGGGCTACGAGAGGGAAGGCAGAAATCTGACAGAAGTGTGAGCTACAGAAAGCGAGGAGAATTAGGAAGGTGTCACTTTAGATGTTCGGCAATAAATAAGGGGCTGATTTCGTTTTGCCAGTGTGGTGTCCCCTGGCAGCGGGCACGGCACTGCCTTGGGACACTGAGGGTACCCACGGCTCACTGCCGGACTAACCTGACCAGGAAAGACGTGAGGGAGCTAAACCCCGCAGCTTTTACCTGCCCAGAGCCTCCTTCGGGTCGGAGACACAACGCTGTCCTTGGGCTGAGGCAGCCGGCCGCTGGCACATGCAGGCTGGGCCGGGCTGCCGCGGTGTCCTGCCGGAGTGTGCCTGGGGCTCGCTGAGCGTAAACGCGGGGCAGCAGCTCCCTCTGCTGCCAGGAAACATTCCCCGTTCCCAGCCTTGCCTGCCCACGCGGCCGAGAACAGAAACTCTGGCCCCCTGAGTCCCCAGGTCCGTGCGGCCGCTGCCCTGGCCAGCGGCCGGAGCTCCCCCTCCTCACCGTTCCCCAGCACAGCCTACGGGACTGCTGGAGTTGGAGAAATCACCTCAAATGGAAGTCTAATTGTATTAACATTGGGGCAAAAGTCTGTAATGCTTTTTGTACTATTTTCCCCCAGTTCCCTGGCGGTTTTAGCACCTCATACTACAGAAGAAATGGGTGCCTAAGACCCACAGGAGCTGGTCTGTCCTTAGTCCAGTTTCTTCAGTTCAAAGCAGGTTTTTCACACTGTGTATATTTATTAGCAGTCCTTTCAAGCACCATTAGTCTTTGCTGTGATTGCTGCTTCCCCTCTGTGGCATTCCAGCTGCTGATTCACTGCTAAAGAGCAGGGAAATGTGCAGGAAAATCATGATCAAACACCCGCTCAGGAAAATACACAAAGGAAATACTTGAGCCAAGCAGACACTGAGAAAGAAGGTATTCCACTTCGTACTGTGTCAAAATGTCATTTTTATTTCATTATATGAAGTTAAACATAAGAAGTGTGTGGTAAAACGACTGAAACCACTTGCCATTAGCCATGCTGATAACTGCACTGATTCCAGAGGAAGCACTTAAGTAATTCCATTGAGTTTAATAGGCTGGTAATCAACTGTGATTGCAGCTCAGTCTGGAAAGGAGTGTACCTGATTTGTTACTGTAACGAGGTCTGTACAGCAACAGGAAGCAAGAGGAAACATCCCCTTGCTCTGTCAGTCTGGGGAATGTGTGGTAGTGAATTAGTAACTGAGCGAGCTGCAGAGTGCAGCCTGGGGCTCCGCTGCCACCACTGCCACCCTTTCTCCATCTCCATCCATCGTCACCCTGTGCTGCTTCTCGCTGCTTAGAGACGAGGTTTCTGCACATTCCCATCAACAGCTTCCTCAATGCCATGTGAAAGTCGTTGTTATCCATGTCCCTGGATTTGTGTGTGTGGGAATAGCATTGTGCTTGGGCCAACCAGCTGATCGGAGAAGCTTTTTTAGCTCAATTGCTGCTTGTCATTTTTCAGTCATTCCTGCCCTCCAGAACTTTGGAGTGAAGCTTCTTCATGAAACATCCATATTTTACCATTTCATCATGAAAATGGATGTGAACTCCATGGTATTCAGTGGTGGTGTGCCCCAACCTTAGCTGTCATTTCTTCACCCCTTTGAAGGGGTGACTGAGGGCAGAACTTGGCTCTTTTAGCACAGGCATGTGAGCAAGAGCTGTGGTTTTGTGACTCATATCTATTTATTTTTCTTTGTACATGCAGTTATCTTGCATATTTCTTGTGCCAGGCTTTCTGCTCAAAGCAGCTGAGCAAGAACAGAGACATTTAGAGTGGATAAGTTGTATCACCAGTATAAATTTACGGGTAATTAAGGAAGATGAAAAAAACCAAACCAGAAATGTAAGTCGGAAAATGGGTCCCTATTCTGTGCCAAGAGTCCTGACAATGCAAAAAGACAAGGATAAATATTGCAATAACCTGGTGCTCATCAGCCACCAAACTGGGACTGGGATCCAGACAGATGGGAAAGTGGTTTGTGGTGGTTCTTCTCACCTTCAGGAGCCCCTGTCCCGAATGTCCATTCACCTGTGTCCCTTCTCCCTCTGTTGGAAGAGAGAGCTCCACAGTGCCAGAGCCCGGGGACAGGTCATACATTAATGGCAACTCCACAGGAGATCAAGGTTGCAATTTCATAAAGGAAAATCCTTCGGTATTCCCAATTACAACTTGCTTTGTCCTTAATTTTGGGGAGTTTATTTATTATTTCCTAAATAAATTCAGTTAAGTAGTAAGGATTTCCCAATTTTGGAAAATCTCATGGCCTCTTCCCATTTCAGTTATAATTAGTTCAAGACTATCTTGAACTGTTTTCCTGAGAGGAAACCTTTCCTTGGCTGCAGGAATGTTGGCTCTGCTTTCCTGGAATCTTTTAGCAGTGTGATATCTCCTGACAGGATGCAGGTTTTGGAGTGATTGCTCCAGGCTTTAGCAGAGCAAGATACAGGTCTGGGAGCTGTTTCTGGCATCGCTGCATGTTCTGGGAGCTTTGTCAAAGACTGGGTTCCTTGATTCCAGGGGCTGAACTTTGGCTCCAGAAGTTGTTTTGATGTTCTCACTCTGCTTTTAGGGACATTATCCTGTGTTTGAGGATGTAAAAATAGAACAAAAGCCACTCAGGATTGTCAAGGAGGACTAAACTTGATACATCAAGACTGAACGAGGCAGAGGTGCAACACAGTCCTGTCTCCCCGACCCTCACTGATCCCAGCTTTTGGCAGAGGTCACTGTATGTCGTGGAGATTAATGTTTATTTAATTCTTCTGTTTCAACCTTTACTGAGAAGTGCCAGGCTGTCCTGAACATGTGACGTCAGCCTCGCTTTCTGAACTCAGTGGTGACAACTAAAAGAGAGCCATGAACTGGGCACCCCTGAACAGTCATAAAAGCAACAAATGAGGTGGATATGAGCAGAATGAAAGTTCAAATTCTTACATGATGTCATATGAGACCCTGTAAAGCTTTGATTTTCCCCCTTTGATCATACCAGAACCTCCTTACACACTGCAAATTCTTTTGTAATTTTTTCTGAACAATCCCACTTGAAATCCCAACAAGCACAGATGTTCAGGCAGATTTCAGAGCCAGAATGAGTAATGAAAGTTCATTATGTTCTACAATGTCCCATTTAGAGCAGTCAGCTTGTTCTGAGCACTAGTTTGAGCTGTAGTGGGTTCTGGGGCTTTCTGAACAGGTTACGGTACAGAAGATGACCACGGGTACTTCTGCTGGTTGTCATTAACAGGGAAAGGTTTCCTGCCTGGGAAGGTGCTCTGAGGTCTCTCTGCATTCATCAGGAGGGTGTGACTGTCAGAGGCGACAGAAGGTCTCTAAACCTTCTCATCCTGTGGCCTGAGATGGAAATGCTGATTTCTGACGGCAGTTTCCTATTCCAGGGGATTCCGTACCGAAGCTGTGGCTTCGGGCACCCCCTGTCGCTGTTGTCAGTGTCTGTCCCCTCGTGGCAGTGCCTCCACGTGCACATGGCAGCTCTGCCACTGGCTGTCGTCACCCTGAGTGGATCTTATCTGAAAACAGGTAAGAAAAAATGAGGCATTATTGGAAAATGAGTGTGGAGGAAGTCAAGAAGAAGTAAAAATGTCCCCCTGTGTTGCTCTTACCCTAATCCAAGCCCTCCTTGGGGTGTTGTGTTGATGTAGGAAGAGAGTCCCCTGTCTGCTCCCATCCAGCGTGTGAGCAGCGAGGGAAGAAGGAAAAATCCGTGGAAATGACTTCATTGTTTCCTATCCATGATGTAAGGACAGTCATTTTATTCCTGAGCTTGGAGAATGCAGTTTATAGAGGCAGGGTGTGTTTTCTCCTGGGAAGACAGTAAATAAGAGAAGGATCTTTCTTGCAGTTTTCCTTAGCATGTTGTGGAAAATTGAATTTTCCTGACGTGGGTTTTTCTGGGCAGGGAGGTGGAGGGGAGCAGACTGTGAGGGTGGTGGGAAGCAGGGCTGTGCAGCAGCTCCCTCACCGTGTGCAGATCCTTGGAGTGCAGCTCTCGGGGGAACAGTGAATTTCCCACTGACGTCAGCCCATGGACGTCACGCTGACGCATCTGCCGGCCATTAACCACACGGGATGGATCATTACTCTTCCAGCAGGCAAAGACTTTTCTGTTAGCCCTGAGCGTGAAGACACGGGTTTGTTCATTTGCACTGCAGATGTTCCTTCTCTTGTTTCACCTGCAACTTGTTTCGCAACTTGCAGTTGCGTTGGGACAACGTGTGCCATTTTCTGTGCCTTTGGGAAGCCACTGACTTCAGTTTTTTCAGATTGTGATATAATTTCCACTGGAATCTGGCTTTGTCATTTTGTTTCCTTATTCTACTTCAATGGCTTTTCTCTTAAATGTCTTCCAACATTTTTACAGACCAGTTTTTATTGTCTGCTCGTGGCTGCAGTGCTGCACTTGCATTAAGTGCCCAATGCACGCCACAGGGAGCTGCTGCTCTGATCATGATTTGCTGTTTGATTGAAATTTTTTCAATGGGAGATAAGCAGGCATTTAGGATTCCTACTACATCTGTAAGTGGCCTGGGCAATGCTCAGTGCTAAATCCATCATGTGCTTAAGCAGTTCACGGTTACCATTGTCATGGTGACCTTTGCTGTTGTCCTCATTTGAATCTGGCAGGAGATAAAGGGTGTAACAGTTCTGAGAAGCTGAGGAGAATAAAAAAAGCTCATTAATATTTCACTGAAGAGTGGGGAATGAAATCACACAGTTACTCCTATGGATTCTCTTATCAGCAAGCAAAATGGACTGGATGTATCCTGGCACTGGCAGATGTTTTCTTGTGGGAAGAATTCAGTAACACCTTCTGTTTGAACAGATTTGTGGGGGTTTTAAGAGGCTTGTTCTCATTGAACAAGGAGCTGTGCCAAATTTGACCAGCTCTCAGTTTTCCCAGTGCCTGTTGCTGAAGGTGCGAGATACCCAGTGAGTGATACCAGAACATTGCCTTAAGATCTTTGTTATGTTTTAATTGGAATTGAGGACTGAAGGGAGGCTGGGCATTGTCAAAGAAATAGGAACTTTACTGTCTCGAAATAGGATAGCAGATAGGACACTGTTAGGGGCCCAAAGACCACTGATATCTTCACTGTGAAAAGGCTTCTGGCAGGTCTTTCAGAGGCAGTGATATATGAGACATTAAAATAATGACAGAATCTGATTCAGGAGCCAGCTCAATTTCAGAACACTGTGCTACTGGATGTTGTCAGGCCCTGGTGGAGTGCAGGCACAGGAGTGAATAATACAAAATCTGTAATAAAAGCACAAGTAAAATGGCCAGGAAAACAAAATTACTGCACCTTTTCCTAGAAAATAAATCTCTTTTCTGTCCCCTAAGGCTTGTTTTCTGCCATTTGTGAGAAAGAAAGGCCCATTTTGCCATCTAATGCAGCTTACTCCAAATGAGTTCCAATTTTCTCTAGACTATGAGATTTTTTGCAGATCCTAACAACCTCAGGAATTCCAGTAGAAAAGGCTTTTGATGGGATACTGAAAATGGGGTTGTCTAACTTAGGCTCAGGGTCTAACAGTAACCTACTTTTCCAGGCCAGATGCATCTGGCAGGATCGGGGCACGTAACCCGGGACAAAAAGGGTTCCAGGTGATTAAAAATAATGCCAGCACCCTAGCCCCTCACCCCAAAAATAAAGCCATCGTTTTGGGCTTGGAGTTAATAGTTTATCTCTCAGGTTAATAACTGTAAGCTAAAGAAAGTTGCATATTTGCATTCATTTTTGCACACATAGCAGTGAAGTTAAATTTAGTTTATAAAAAACCCCCAAAAAATACTATGTAAGCATACAAATCAGGCTGTTTTGTGAAGCTCAGTAAACATAAAGGAAGCAGCATT
>VZRR01010063.1:0-35007 GCA_013398015.1 Oreocharis arfaki
GGGAATAAAATAAGTGAAAGTCGCTAAAATGTGTCTCTGGGGAAATGGTGGTGCTGCAGGGAAGTTTTGGGATGGCAGGACTCAGGGGGTGTCCAAGGCCAGGCTGGACAGGGTTTGGAGCAACTTGCTCCAGTGGAAGGGGTTCCTGCCCATGACAGGACTTGGAACTGGATGGTAACTTTAAGGTGCNNGGATGGGAACTTTAAGGTGCCTTCTGACGCAAGCCATTCTGTGATCCTATGATCAGCAGGAAATTCTTCCCTGTGAGGATAGGGAGGCCCTGGCACAGATACCCTGAGAAGCTGTGGCTGCCCCATCCCTGGAAGTGTTGCATGGAGCAACCTGGTCTAGTGGAAGGTGTCCCTGTGCATGGCAGGGGGTGGAATGGTGATAACTTTAACGTCCCCTCCAACCCAGACCATTCCATGACATCCCATGCCCGTGCCAGCCCACGGACGCCAGCAGTTGCACAACGCCGAGCGATGATAATGGTTTGTGTGTACCTGCCAAGGCAGAGCTCTCCTGAAGGGCCGTGGTCACTTCCCTGCTGAGTGCTGAGCAAGTAGAGGCAGGCTCAGCTGATAAAAGGTGCATTTACCAAGATAAGGGAACAGCAGAGCTCCAGTGCTGAGCTCCTGCTATCGCCTGCACAGCCCTGGCTGCTCCACCTCGGGAGGAATCCGAGGGCAGGAGGTGTTACATGAGAGCACAGAGAGGTTTTATATGGGCGACGCAGACAGGCTGTTTAAGGCTCACCCCCATCTGAAGGTGTCTGCTGTTACCAGGAAGAATCCTAAGGGAAGTCAGAGCCTCAGAAAGATGCTAGCCATAAATGTAAGGTCTATAAAATCCCAAAATCTCCTCTACAAGCTCCCAGCAGCATCTCCAGTGCAAACCACAGCACTGTATCAGTGACATGGGGCTTCCACAAAAGAGATGTTGGGGTTGTCCCACTCAGCATGGTCTTCTCTGTGTTTGACATCTGAGCCTGCAAACCTGCTGATCGTGGCCAGGATCATGGAATCCCAGAATGGTTTGGGTTGGAAGGGACCTTACAGACAACTCATTCCAACCCCCTGCCGTGGGTAGGGCCTGCCCATCGATCTTGAGGGTCTCTGTGGTGCCGCAGCCCTGGCACACTGTGGAGGAGAGGGCTTGGGACTGAGCATGGAGCTCTGAGTACCACAGGAGCACAGCTCCGAGCTGTGACCCTCACAGCAGAGCTGGTCTTTCCTACAGGCACTGAACAAATTCAGCAATAACCATCAGAAGACTTGGGGGTGGTGTGTTTGTCCCCTCCTGCAGCTCAGGGGACCATAACCAGCCTCAGTAACGAGCCCTGGAGCAGACGGTTCGTTCTCTCCGTGCCCCTAAGACCCAAGCTCTTATTTTCCAAACAAAGGGTGAAAAAACACAGACAATTTTTCATCTGTCCCATCACTGACCCTTTGTCCAAGGCAACAGAAATAATTAGAGTTTGCTGCAGCCTTTTGCTAATGAAAAATGAGGTTTGGGGCCAACCTGCTCTGCATTTGAAGTTCAGGCTCCAAGAGTACGTGGACGGCTTCATGCTCGTGGATTGTCTGACTCCTGCATGCTCCTTCAGATATTCGGTACATTCCTGCAGTGGGTGGTGAGCCACAAATCAGGGTCAGAGGTAATCCCCAATTATTTAGCCCTTTTACTGTTCTCGTGCCTGCCAAACAATTCTCCATATCGGGATTTGCTCATGACCTTAAGGGACGTTGCCAAGGATTTAGGAGTCCCCCTAAAAGGAGGATCCAAATGAAGTTATTACATTCTTGGGCATCAAGTGAGATTGCTCGAGAGTTGAGTTACATTTTCCTGGGGATCAGCTTTCATAAGCAAGGGCTGATGCAATCATCAATTCTCCTTCTCGCTTGTGTTTGCTGAATTATTTCTACATGGAGGGCTCCTTCACACCGTACGATTCAGGCAGTAACAAAATGTTTTAAAAGGCTGAATTCCCTCAAGCCATCCGTGGAGCAGCAGCTCTCCTGAGCACTCCTCCAGCAGGGCTGGGAGTCACAGGACCACGACAGCTCGCGTCCAAGGGGATTTGCAGTTATTTACAGAGGCACGAGAAGGTGAGAGTTTGGGGGCTGGTTTGGGGGTGGGCTGGGAATCCGACACTCAGGATCTGCCCCTTCCCCAGGACTGTCCCCTTCCGACCACAGGGATTCGGGGGAAAACGTTCCAAAAATCCCTGGCACTGCTGTCTGATGGAAGCCTATGTGGGCAGCGCCGGGAGTTAACAGATGGGTTGTGGATTCGAGCTTACGATAAGGTTACTGAGGGTGGTTTTGTTTTAAAATGTCTCTTACTTAATATATCCATGAAGGCCAGGCATGTGCCTGTGGCCTGTAATCAAATCGCTGACTCTCCCTCTCTCCCATTTCCAGCAATCCCGGGTCGGGTTACTGGCACCGGAGGTGAAAGCTCAGCCCTGCCGAGGCTGGACGCGGGCGCGGTGCCGGGCGGGATGCGCTCAGCCCTCGGCATCCTCGGCCCCGAGCCTCCGGCAGGAACACCCCGTGCTTTCTGCTCAAGGAAAAGTTCCTGTGGGAGCCGGGCTGTGCCTGAGAGAGCAGGGGCGCGGGGTTCTCTCCTGTGCTCAGCAAACGTGACGGCTCCGCTCCCGAGCCCGGCAGCTCCGCAGCTGCCGCTCCCGCCCCCGGGATGGACGGGGGGCACCGGCTGGGCAGCAGGGTGCAGTCAGCCGGGGGGACAGCACCTCCGTCCCCAGGGGGTCTGTGGTCCTGCAGGGTGTGGTCAGTGCGGGATGTACCGAGCCAGGAGCTCCCGGGGGACCTGCACGTCTCATTTCCCACCGCAGTGTGCAAGGAAGGCGCAGGAGAGCCCACGCCGCCCAGCCGAAGGCCGGGTCCCCAGGGACACTGTGCGACCTCATAGCGCAGGGTCTGAGGAGCAGTTTCACACCCACCAGGGCTCTGCCTCAGCCTGCTGGGAGTTGCAAAAGCCCACTTTGGTGTGAAGCCGGGTGGTTTCAGCTGTGTGTGACTCTCGATAGCACAGCTGGCTGCGCTCGCTGCCGCGGAACCGTCAGGAACCGTCACGAGTCAGAAGCCGAGATTTCATATTGCAAATATGTGCATCCATCGCTGCTTAATTGCATTGGTTTAGGCTGCCATGGGCTCTGCCTGGATAAAGCACTGGGAAAACACAGCAAGAGCTGTTGTCTCTGTGCCCTCCCTCCGGCACGACCCTGGAGCGCTGCCGGGCACGTGAGAGCTGCGGGAATGACGCTGGCATCGCTCAGCGAAACTCGCCCGAGGACTATTCAAATGAAAGCCATTCCCCTCTTTGAGCAGAGATGTTTGCCAGCACCCAGTGCAGCAGTGGGAGGAACATGTAGGTGGAAACTATTTCGAAGTGGCAAAATTTGTGGACATTAATAAGAGACTTTGGCCCACTTTGATAGCGTGTTTAATAAAACACGCCGGCTTCCCGGTGACATCCTGCCCTGCCAAGCCCCGGCAGCTCACGCTGTTTAACCAGTTCCCCCCTGGCTCTTGCACCATCTCGTGAGAAAGAACCCCGGGCGTGCACACCCGGCACACCCCGGGGCTGCACAGGCCTCAGCTCTGTCTGCACACGGCCTAATCACGGAATCAGGGACTCATGGAATGGGCTGGCTTGGAAAGGACCTAAAGTTATCCAGTTCCAACCTCCTGCCATGGGCAGGGACATCCTCCACTATCCCAGGCTGCTCCAGCCTGGCCTTGGACACTTCCAGGGATGGGAGTCCACAATCAAAGAGCCATTTCAGAGGTGACATCCCGGCTGCTGCAGGTGGGGCAGGGGACAGCGAGGGGTGAGGCACGGTTTGGAGGGGCAGGGAGGATGAGGAATCACTTCTCCCACTGCTGGTGTTGTCTGGTGGATGCTGTGCACAATGGGATCTGATCACATCCCTCCTCCTGCCTCACATCAAACAGTGAGTCAGCGCTGGAGCCCCATCAGATGTCTCTGCCTCGGCTTTCATATCTGGGAAGCAGAGAGGATGGTGCTCTGTGAGTATGCAAAGCAAGGAAAGCAGGGTGCCTTCGGATCTGCCACTTGGAAAATACCATGTTATTTATTTTCCACTGGCACCCACGGACCCCGGCAGGAATCAACACCACTGAGGCTCCCAGTCTGGGGAGATGTTGTTCTTTCGGGGGATGCAGGTAACAACAGCTACGGGGCTGAACTGCATCATGTCTGAGTCAAATATTAACACAGAGAATACTCTGAACTTGCTAATTGAGTCAAAAAAATTATACACCCACCCCTAAAAATAATAATAAAATAAAGCTGGAACAGGCAGAAGAAGAGCCCAGGAGTGTGATCCTCCTGCAGTTCATGTGAGGACACGGATGAGTTAAACCTTGACCTCCGAACTTGAGGCTTTGGGACAAGGTCTGTGTGACCTCCCTGCTCATGGGGTGTGAGGCACCCAGATGTCAGGCCGGGAGGACTCGGTTCAAGCTGCAAATGCCATCAGCACAGGGGTGAGCAGAGGCTGCTCTTAGGGCACGGGGCACAGGTGAGAGTGTGGCAGGTCAGTGTGGGGAGCTGGGGGCTGAAGTGCTGCCCAGGGAGGTGGTGGAGTCACCACCTCTGGAAGTGTTCAGGAGGTGTCTGGGTGGGGGACGTGGTTTGGGGGTGATGGTGGTGCTGGGGTGATGGTGGGACTGGATGATCTTGAAGATCTCTTCCAACCTTGCTGATTCTGTGATTCCATTTGATTCTGGGAAGGGGCACACAGGGAACCCAATGGACTTTGCCAGGATGCCACGAGCTCCTGTGGCTGGGGACAAGGGAGAACAAGCCCTTGTGCTGCACGCAGCCATCCTTAGCCCAGTCTGGTCTTTGTGTGATCCTATGGGATCAGGCACCTGCCTGGAGGGCCCGGGATGTCCTCAGCTGGCTGAGGGCTGCAGTTGTCCCGATTACCCAGGGCTGCTTAAGGTGGGTGGGTGGCTGTGTTGGGAGAGGAAAAGGGATTCCTGGCACTCCAACTCGTCAGGACTTAATGAACATTTGGCCCCTTGGAATAAATGGGATGCAAAGAAAACGAAGGCAGAAGGAGAAGTGCAGGTGCACGAGGCCAGACAAGCCATACACATGAGATTGTTTCCTCGTCAGGCAGACTGAAAAAACCCTTGGCCAGGAATATCACTGAGCTCTGGGGCAGTCTGGAGCAGCCGTGGGAGAATGCAACCCGTCATTTTCTAAATAAGAAGCCAAACCTCTGAATCCAGATCCACCTCCTCCCAAACTCCCGGTCTGATCCCATGTGCATCACGAGCCAGATGTGGCTTGGGCACTATTCCTGCTGCAAATTCGGCTGAAATAAGCACAAACAGGAATTAAATGGAATAGGAAATATTCACGGTGGATTTCTGCCTAATCAAGATTACACACAGTTCTGCTGACTGTGTTCCTCCCGCACGGAGCAGGACCCTCCTACATCGCTCCTGGACCCCTCTGTGCCACACAGAGCCCTGATTCCAGCCCCCAAAACAGCACCTGGAGGGGGACGTGCCCGTGTTTAGATAGAAAACACAGCCCACCAGGACAGAGAGAAAGGCAAGGGACACCCAGGGCATCCCTACGAGGAGTAGTATTTGACAGGAATGTCTCTCATAGTGCCCTTCCCTCCGTATCAGCAGGGATCTGGCTGAGAAGTCCTGGAGCAAACCACAACTGAGGGTGTTGCTGTCTTCCCCAAATACTTTCTCTAATGAGGTTTTTAAATAGTTTTGCCCCGCCTACACTGGCAGCCAGAGCACTTTCATCTCCAGGTGAATGGGAACCGAGGTGGGACTCAGCTGTCTGCCGGGAGGATCATTTCCATACTGCAGCGAGGCGGGAGGCAGAGCAGGGAGAGCTCCGGCTCCTCTGGGAGCTGATCCCGGCGCAAAGGCTCACCTCGTGCATCAGTATTTGAGATGCAAAGAGCGCTCGGGCAGTGTGGGCTGGCAGGACGGGGGGGCCTCTCTGTTCCACCCTGGGCCGGTGAGAACGGCCCTGAGCCCGCAGGTACCCGCTGGAAAATGAGGTTTGTGAGCAGGACTCAATTTGTTACAACCTGCTCCGAGTAACCACACACCTCTCGTTCTTAGGTGGCAAAGATCACGTCTATCCTGGAGGCTTTTGGGTGGGTGTGGAAGTACTTTCCACAGAAACGCATCTCGCCCCCTTCTCCTCCCCTGCGCTGCTGCCGGCGGAGCGGCGCTGACGTCGCCGGGGAGGCGAGCGCTCGCCCACCCGCACCAGCCGAGGAGCTGCCCAGATTCCCAGAATCCCAGAACCACCGAGGCTGGAAAAGGCCTCCAAGATCATCAAGCCCAGCCTGTGCCCGATGCCCACCTTGTCCCCAGCCCAGAGCTCTGAGTGCCACCTCCAGCCCTTCCTTGGGCACCTCCAGGGATGGGCACTCCAAACCTCCCTGGGCAGCCCCTGCCAAGGCCTGAGCACCCTTTCCATGGGGAAATTCCTCCTGAGTTGAGGCCGTTCCCTCTCCTCCTGTCCCTGTTCCCTGGCAGCAGAGCCCGACCCTCCCCGGCTGCCCCCTCCTGTCAGGGAGTTGTGCAGAGCCACAAGGGCCCCCCTGAGCCTCCTTTGCTCCAGACTGACCTCGTTCCTCTGCAGGGCTCTCTCCCACAGGGATCAGAAAATCATAGGATGTCCTGAGCTGGAAGGGGCCCACAAGGATCACTGAGTCCAGCTCCTGGCCCTGCACAGGACACCCCAATCACCACATCAGAGTGGGCACCGCACTGGCCTCACACGCAGGGCTGCAGGGCTGTGTGTGGGCTCTGAGAGGTCAGACGGGGCTCTGAGCTCTTCTTCTAAGGGAAAAGGAATCATTTCATCCCCAAATACTCACATGGGCTATACTGCAGTAGTCTGGGGAAACAGAAACGGCCACACAAGCTTATTACAGCTGTCTGTTCTGATTTCATAAACTGCACATCCCTATCATGGAAATAAAGCCCAGCCCTGGAGAGCTGTGAACATCTGCAGCTGCTGCCCAGATGTGGTTGCCCAGAGCCTGAGCAGAGGTTTCGGGGGAAAACCCCCGTCTGCCTCACATGAAATGCCAAAACAGAGGACAGAGGTTTCGCTTTGTAACCCTCGACCAAGGAGACATTAAGTGCCTTTGATCTCCAGATAGAAAAATGATCTTTTGATTTCAGATTATGAAAATGAGGAACCATCTGCTGAGAAACAGCTCCGGACCCACGTTTTATTGAGGCCAGATGGTGTCCAGGGTTCCTACGTATGAATTCAATTAGCTGCTTGTGCCTGCGTCAGTGAGTCTGGATCCACCCAGTCATGTTTTTGGAACAAATATTGTAATATTCCCATGGATCCTCCAGACAGTGGGAGGTGTTTCCTTCACTGCGAAGGTTTTGGGAAGTGGTGACTTTGTCTCATTTTCATCATTTTCATCCCTGCTCGTGGCTTCTAGTCCCTTGGTTCTCAAGGCTCAGGGCTTCCCCTGGATCTCTGAGCCAGCTGTGCTGAGTGAAGACATCCTTGATTCCAGCTTGTCCATCAGGGCTGAGGTTTCAGCCCCTGGGAACCTCTCCCATCCACCTCTCCTACACTGGCACTGAGTTTCAGCATTATTTGGAATCCAACCCATCTCCAACATAAGCCAGGCCAGCTCCAGTCTCCTTTCCAGGAGTCCCTGGTGCTTACCAGGGGTTTACTCAGGGTTTAGCTCTGCTGAGAGCGAGGTCCCTGTTGCCAGCACCTTGCAGTCTGGAAGGGTGGCACAACGGGAGGCCTTCCACAGGATGCAGAATGTGGGAATGAGCAGCTGCCTGACCAGCCACCAGCCCCAGCCCGGATGGATTTCCTGCCTGGACAGCCAGGCTCTGCAGATCCCAATTAGCTCCCCTCACCTTTCCAGTCTGATAATCTGGAAGTCCCTGGCTGGTTTTTTATACAGGTGTGGCTCATGTTTCCCTCAGAAAGCTGCATATTTGCACCAATTTCCCTCACTGCAGTGTTGGAAGGGGGAAAATCCTGCAGTGGGAAAGGGCTGGGCTGCAGCCCCAGGAGCAGCAGCTGTGATTTGGGGCTAGAAGGGCCTCACTCGCAGCCCACACCTTCCTCTGCATCCTGGGAACTCACCTGCCTTGAAAAATGTTCCTGAGCAGGAAGTGTCCCTGGCAAAGGGATTTGCTGTTTTCCCTGGCCTTTTTCGGGAGGGATGGAGCTGTCAAGCTCAATTGCTGCTTACAGACACAGGCTCTGGGCACAGGGTCTGCCACTGCCCACGGTGACATCCCTTGTTCCAGGGTTCCTCACCCATGAGCTCTGTTTGACCCTGGTTTTCCATCACTGGGAATGCTGGGAGGTCCATCCCCTCTCCCCCTGCCTTTCCTGCCATGGAATCACGGTCTGTCCGGGCATGCTGTGGCTGCTGTGCCTGGGAATCCCCAGGGCACCTTTCCGGGCTGGCTCCGCTCCTCACCCTGCACGGCTGTGATTACAGCCCTATTACCAAATTAGAGGATTATAAGCATAATAACGCACAGAGAAACTACTAATTTCCAACGATTTCTCCTTTTAAAAAGAAAATACAAGCCCTTTAGCAGATGGGGTTTGCAAAGAGCTCTGAAGGAGCAGCCATGAGGGAAGAGCCGTGGAGTGGAGGGATGAGAAAATGGAGCAGGTTCTCATTAGGGTGCAAGGTGTGTGATAATTACTTGAGGAAGCACGGGCAAGGCAGGGCTGGGTTCACCCTGGATCCCACAGCCACTGCAGGCTCGTGGTGTGCAGCTGCTGCAGGCCTGGAACACGATTTCCCAGCTCTGCCCAACCCAAGCGTCCCTCACTCCCTCCTTCCCAGGAATTCTCAGGAATCCGTACCTGCTCCCACATGCCACTTGGGGTTTTTCCTTCCTGCTGGTGCTGAACTGCTTGATAGAGCTGTTATTGCTCCAAAAACAAGATTTTAGGCAGCTGGTTCAAGTTTGACGCCCCTCAACACGGATTAGTCAGCCTTACACCGTACTCATCCCTCTGCTCATTCAGCCTCCATTGACAATCTCACCCCCACCAGATGTCCTGGTTTTCCAGCCTCACAGTTTGTGCTTTTCCAAGGACCCACCAAAGCTCCTTGGATCTCTGGCAGGTCCTTTGGGATTCCCTCAGAGCAGCAGGCAGGAGCTTTTGGGCTCGCAGACCTCGATGTAGAACCTTCCAGAAGCACAGAATCCACCCACCCATCTCCATCACACATTACCAACGTCACCCCTTGCAAACCACTTTGAGGAAGGTTAAGAGTTGGCTGGTTGAAGCCAAAGTTGTGACTAATATTTTTTGGGGAAAGTACTTTATGTCAAAACAAGTGAGAAGTGAAGCGGAGACATGTGGTACAGAGATGTGGGAAGGGATGGAGGGGCTTTTTGGTGCCAAATTTCCCTGTTCCCTGAAGGGAGAACCCAAGTTGCCTTATATTTCTTAATGTGGAATGAGACAGAGAAGGAAAACAGAGAAGGAAAACTTCCTTCTTTACTTCTTTTAGATCCTTGTGTTTCTAGAAAGCTGTTGAAGCACCCCCCTGTGATGCAGCGTCATGGAAAGGGTCCCCTGGCTCACGACAGGGGCCACAGGCCAAGCCCCTGCTGGGTTCCAGAGCTGCCAGAGCCCCTCAGTGTCCCCCCGGCCCCTTCCCAGCGCAGGCTGCAGCTGCCAGAGACCCCAGCAATCCCAGGAACAGCAATCCCGGCTCCTCACGGCCCCTTCCCACAGCCACAGGCTGCAGGTTTCAGGCTTTCCAAGCCTTTTTCCAGCCAGAACAAGGTGTGCAGACACCTGGAAGAACAGCCGGTGGGGCCCAGCCCCAGGGACAGCCGAGGCGTCCAGGCTCATTCCTTGCGAGGCTGCCGGAGTCAGGTGTGTTACACGGAAACGCGTGGGCTCCGCGACTTTGGAAGTGAAATAAAACCAATTATTTTTAGTCATTTAGGGCAGGCAAAGGACTCAACCCTCAAAACTACTTTGCTTCCACAAGTTATTCAAACCCTGTGGAGCCACATATATTTGCTTATTAACGAAGTGCCTGCGCTGGCCGAGCCTCCTCCCGCCCTGCCGAGCCCGGCGCGGAAGGAGGCAGAGCCCTCTGCACCCCGGTGCCTGCGGAGGCTGAGCTGCAGAGCTCATTTCCTATTTACATCCCAAAAAAGCCCGGTTCAGCAGCGCTGCTGCCCCTGCAGCCAGCGAGGTGCGCTGTGCGGGTGTGGGAGGGTGATTCACCCGCGCCGGCAGCACCCACAGGTTATCTGCGTCCTGCGGCTCCCGGTGCTTCCCCGGCACAGGCAATTCCAAGCACACCCAAATAAAGTCCCAAATCAGCCCTGTCTGGCCTCACCCTCTTTCTCAGCAGAGGGTTTGGACAGCTTCCACGTCTCTTTTTCTCTTCCTCCCAGAGGAAGTTCGCCTCACAAGCAACTCCCTGTGATGGCCTGACCAGAAGGTGGGACCCGGCCTGCTGTCCCCGGCCTCTCCCGATGGGAGTGACAACCTCCAAGGCTCTCCTACGCCCCGGACGGGCTTTGCTCCTCCCCACACACAGCAGCCCCTTCCCAGAGCAGCCCAAGTACCCCACTGACCCCTTCTCTGCCCTCGGCTGCACAGCCCGGGCACGGGGAGCCCCCGCTGAGCTGAGGGGATCAGTGGGGGCTGATTCCTGACCCCACTGATAACTAAACGAGGCAGCCAGGAATGAGGAACTGCACATGGAAACAGAACATCCCACCACATTCTCCTTTCAGCAGGGCCTGTGGCAGTAGCACGAGGGGGGATGGTTTTAAACTTAAAAGAGGAGAGATTCAGATTGGATATCAGGAAGAAATTCCTCCCTGTGAGGGAGGTGAGGCCCTGGCACAGGGTGCCCAGAGAATCTGCGGCTGCCCCTGGATCTCTGGAAGTGTCCAAGGGCAGCTTGGACAGGGCTTGGAGCACCCTGGGACAGTGGGAGGTGTCCCTGTCCATGGCAAGGGGTGGAATGGGATGGTTTTTAAGGTCGCTCCCAACCCAAACCACTCCATGACTCTATAAACAGCTGGCTGGAGCCCGTCAACTTTGGCTACTCTTTACAAACTCATCGGAAATACTAAAATACCCTGATTTTGGTTTGCCATCCCTTGGGAACAGTGGTATTGTTCCCAGCCAGCAGCCAGGAGCTGTCAGGATGCCCAGACCATGACATGACTGGCTGAATGCCCCGACAACCCCAGTTTCACTGGAAATGACGGGGCTGGGCTGGACATCCGGGTGCTGCGGCTTTGCCAGGCTCCAGCCCTCTCGGTGCTAATGTGAGCACAAGGCACTTCCTGGGGACAGACAGTATAAAACCTGAGTGTTATCACTGCCAGCTCACCGGGAGCAGGACTCATTGCAGATAACCTTCAGGGACAGGGACCTCAGGAACAACCTACCTGAGCAGGATTAATGGATTAATGCTCCATTAATCACTTTGGCTGCCCCCAAACTGAGCGCGGTTTGAGGCTCCCTCCTCCATCCGAGACGCCGTGTCACACTGTGACTGGATCCTGTGCTGAAATGCAGCTGCCGGAATTATGGAGGTGGAAGACCTTTATTTAGCCCGATCTTCCATCGTGAAACCTCCTCCAGACTTCCAGCAACCCCCTCCCAGAGCACTGAGTAACAGGACCAGCGCAGCTGCCTGCCGTGACCTCCCCCGGGCTGCCGAGCCTTGTGTATTTTGGATACCAAACTATTTCCATCAGAAAGTAACTTCCTCAGAAAGTTAGTGGGAGATCTTGGGGTTTATTTCTCTCATGGGATTTAAAAATACAGATAAATTCTATTTGTGTTTGCAGAGAAAACTCCGAAACCTCCTTTGGCCATGAAACAATTTGGGAGCCTGACCTGCCCTCGCTCCGGCGCTGTCGCCTCTCCCCAGCCATGGCTCTCGTTTTAGGCATCCCTCAGCAGCACTTCTGAGCAAGACTTTGTGCCGTGCTGGGGTCACCACACCCACCACATCACACATCTGCACAGCCAACTTTCCAGAGAAACTAAATTAAAACACCACCAACAAAAAATATCAACTCTTTTGGCGTCTTCTTCCCACTACTCAAACATTACTGATTTGGGGTGGAAGTTCCCTGGCAGGAGCTTCTGTTTCCATTCTGTGTCTTGTTGGGAAACGTGGTGGGGAGGGATTTGGGAGATGAGCTGGGGATGCCAGAGCTGCAGCCTCCCCCTGGGCTCCCTCAGACTCCTCAGACGTGACCCCAGCATGCTGGGCACCCACAGGGACGGTCGGTGGCTGCTGCTGAGCTGCAGGACACAGTGATCCCTGATCTCCTGGATGGGGATGCTCCCAGGCTCCACTGCAGGAGCAGTTCTGTGAAGAGGTGGGTGCACATGCACCCCACACCCTACACCTTCCCTTCACCCTACACCTTCCCTCCATGCACAGACACCCCTGCCAGAGCACACTGGGCTCACAGGTGGAAGGCAGAGCCTCCATCCTTGGCGAGGAGAGCATGGACACACACGGACCTGGCACTGCCACAGCAGGAATCTCCTCCAGCTCCCAGCCAAGGACAGGATGCAGTGGCCAAAGAAGGCCTCACCTCCATCCCACCTCCCAACAGGACAACCAGGTATTTGGGGTACTTCTCCCAGCTTTCAGGAGCACCTTTAATCACACACAGCTTTCCCTTTGTGACACTTAGAGCTGCGGTGGAGCCACGGTGATGCCACCAGGGCTGGCAGGAGCTGACAGACACCTCACACCCCATGGGACGTTGATGATCCACCACTGCCCTATCTTGCTTCTTCCCAACTGCAAGACACGGAAAACCCCTGGAGCCTGACATGGCCATGCCCCGAGGGCAGCTGAGCAGGACAGCAGTGACTCAGGCCAGGGGCTTCCAGGTCAGCCTGGTCACGGGGCCTGCCAGCCCCCCTGGCCCCGGGGGAAGTGGCGTGGGGAAGGCACCGGGTCAGGTGGGCACAGGGGCACTGCTGGGCCGGCTTCCAGCTGGGGTTTGGGAAGCAGTGCTCGTTCTCGTGTCTCTCACGAGGCCCACACGTGTGGTGTGGCTGTGCAGATATCAGACAGATCTGGCTGGCTGGATGCTCCCCTCCCTCAGCATCCAAAACAGAAGGTTGTTCGTTACTTTTCTTGCTGGCATGATCACTCAATTGCCGTATTTTATCTCCATGCACAGTTTCTGTACGGAATTCTCTGCTCTGGGACTCTTTAGCATGAAGAACCCGGTGTAAGTTTAAAACCATCTCTCATTGCCCTTGAAATTACCTAGAAACAATATAACCCCTTCAGTTCTGGAACCTCAGCACGAGGCAGGATTTAACCTTTACCTGTCCTTGGCCAAGCACATCCCTGTGCCCCCCAAGGTGTCGGAGCACGTGCCCTGAATGACACCACGCCAGGGCTGTGCTCTGGGACTCGTGACTGATGGATTTTCACTGCTTGGGTAAAGTAAGGAAAGACGGGAAATACTGAAAGGAATAGAAGTAAACCCACAGCTTTGTTAGAACTGCACTACCCCCTTCCATCAAAAACCTGATTTCTGCAGCCTGGCTGGCAATGCCTCATCACTTCAATGTCACATTATGGCCCACGACACCCAGAAAACCGCGGCAGTACAAATCAGTGCTGTTCCCTGCTTCCCTTCCCCAAGGCAAAGAATTAGGAATGGCGAAAACAAAATCATGGGACTGAAATAATAAGAATTAAAAAAAAAAAGAAGAAAAAAAAAGGAATCACAAGACCAGTGGTTTGGAGCCGGGTGGTGCAGGGAGGGAGCCCACAGCCAAGCAGGGACCTCTGCTCAGGCTCCCACCACCTGGACACACCACACAGAACCTTTCAGCTGGGATTTTTCCCTCCTTTCTGCCTTCTTCCAGCTCCTCAAGTCTGCACCTGAAAGGAAGCCATGGAGGATCCAAGCTGATTTACTGAGTTTTATCCTTTTTTTCCCCTATAAGGAAACATTCTTTTTTCCCCTCATGAGCATTTCAAACCTTGCACATTTTGGGGATGAAAGCTCCTCTGTGTGTCTACAGCTAAAGAGGGACTTTGACTTCCCACCTGCCACTCCGGGACTGATGCAAGCAGGAGCTCAAGCAAGCTGACTCCCATTTCCCGGGAGACAGATCAGCCAGATTTAGGAAAAACTGAGCAGTCTCCTGTGCCAGGACCCATGGCAGATGCTGGGGGAATGGCAGGGATGCAGCTCAGAGACTGTGCTCGTTGCCAGGGATGCAGCACAGGCTGTGCTCGGCTCTCCTGGGGACCCCTTTGGGCTCTGCACCCAAATACCTGAGCTGGGTACCCTCACCTGGGTCTGTGTGGGAGGAGAGGTGATGACCACACCTGCAGGGCTGTGGAGGGACCCTGCATGGCAGAGGAGATGCTTGGCCGGGTGTGTTGTCCCCTTCCCACCATGGCTGGAGCCAGGGAGAGGGCCAGGGTGACACCTCCAGCCCAAACAGCTCTCAGCAGGAGGTGAGGCCACCTCTGTGCTCTGCATGTGTGCAGGACACCAGCACCTCACACATGCTGGCACATGTGCACCACAGCCTGGGCATTCCACATTCCTGCATCAGGAAAGGGGATTCTGGGACCTCCAGGAGAGGGAAACGACTTTCCTGAGCTCAAGTGCCAGGTTTGATGGTGAGAGAAGCACCCTACGAGTGCCCTCTCACTTGAGATGCCTGTGGAGACTGACTGTTCATGTTCTTCATTTCCCTCCCTCACCCCTCATCCACCCATCCTGAGGGCCTTTTCCCCAAACTTCAGCCCAAGGCCACTAAGTGTTCTTTGGCTCTATCACAGCAGAGTTCACCACTTAAATTATTCTGCTAAATCCCTTGAGCTGTTACTCCCCAACAAGACTATCCCAAAGGACCCAAATATGCTGTGGCAGAAGGCAACCTGCACATTCCCAGAGGGCCTGTGCCTGCGGAGGTGTCAGGACTCCTCACTCCTGTTGGCAAATCCAGCTCTGCAGTAACCCACATCGCCTGACTCCTGGTCTTGTGCCTGGATCACAAGACGATCTTTCCCTCTGCAAGAGCACTGGGAGCGAGGGATGAAACATCCCTTGTGTTGCCCAACACCTCCCCCACGGACGTGCTCCACTCAGACCTTGGGCCGTGGCCGGGAGCCAGCACCCAGCACAGCAAGGACACAGTTCCCGGGCAGCTCGGAGCCTCCAAGGGTTTCCACTCCCACCTTGGTAATCCCCGACTTCTACAGCACGGATTTGGGACTGAGGTGAACCTCAGGCAGGCAAGTCTGCATCATGAGCAATACCAGCTTTGGCCATGGGAATCTTGGTTTAGGGGAAAATGCGGAGATAACGCCCTGGAAATTAAACACAACTTGCTGTATTCCCTCTTTTTCTTCTCCTGAGGCCAGGGAGGCCCCACTGCATTCCTGACAAATACAAATGCAATAAACCAAATTCATTTACATGGAAACTGGCCCCAGCCTACAGTAAGGGTTCGATATCAAGAGAAATTTTACTCAGTGGAGCATCTTTATAAACTGAAATCCTGTGAATTCATCTCTTCAGGATATCCCCACTTCCAGCCCCACCCCAGAGCCGACTCGGAAATTTGGATCAGATCAGCTAAACAGAGTGGGGACTCAACCTGCAAACTGCAGCAGACCAGTCAGCCCTGGGTCCTCAGGGGTACTGAGGCCAATCTGGGGCCAAACTGGTGAGAACTGGGGAGCCCAGCCCTGGCACTGCACAGCAGCACGAGCTCTGCTCTGCATGGACCAGAGATGCTCAGGGGTTCAGGTGCCACAGACAGACCTGCTCCCGCTTTGGTTCTGATTCCTAAACTGTCCCAAGATAAAATAATGATCTGTGGATGAAGCAATGATCCATAGAGCAGAAGCAAAGCCAAGGACTGTGCTGGTGGTGCTGATGCTCTGGGTCAGGTACTTGCTGTGCCTGTATTTACACACATTGGGGAGTCATTCTCTGTCTTGCAGAACTGCTTTCATGCAGTGCTAATATTTCTTAGGCTTCCTGGAGCTTTAATCCACATTCTTTCTCATTAGTGAAGCGACTTTTTCTTTCTGTAATTAATAATGGCCTTCTCCAGAAGCAGATAATTTGAAAATATAAATGTTTTATTGATCACATTTTTACTGATCCAAACTGGACTGTCTCCTTAGGAGACAGACACCACGGCTTCGCAATACCCTGCTCTCTCCTCCTCGTCTTGACCCATTTTCCCTCTCTCTTTCCAATGGAATCAAATCCAGTAACTAACCTTTAAGGCTTCCTTAGGCTTTATTTTGTTCCTATTAACCTTCTGCTTCTCTGGATAATTCTGCAGCCAAGAGTAGGTGTGACTCCCACGGCACAAGTCTCGCTGTGCTGTTGACTCATGTGCTGTGCTCAGCCAGCTCCTGGGATGGGAGGCTTATGCAACGTAGCGAGGTCTCCCGGAGCATATGCTGCTCCTGGAGCTGTGAGATCCCGGCGTGTTCTCCTGCTGGATGTGCCCGTGGGACGCGCGGCGGGCGCACGCGCTGCCACCAGCCCTGACTGTGCCCCGAGCGCGCACCGGGGCCCCCGCACAGCCCTGGGGAGGGGACTTGGGCAGCTTCCCCCCACCTCCAGAGCTAAAAATCAAATATCTGCACAGAGAGGCTGCTGGGCTCTGGGTAGGGGTGGCTGTGCGGCTGCTGCCCGCCCTGGGCTCCGAGAGCTCCCAGCGAGGAGCCCTCCCTGGGTTTTTAAAGGGCACTCCGTTCTAAACAGAGATTATATAAAATGAACTTAACAGACGGTCAGATTTGGCCTGGCATGTTGGGAGGGTTCTCACACAGATTTTTTTTTTAGGAGGGAAACTAGCAAGACATGTGGTGAAAAACACCCTATAGCTTGTAACTCCTGTCTCTGAGATCCAGCCATCTGTTCCCATGAACTTCAAGTGAGAAGCAGCCACCATTTTGAAGGCAGACACTTAAAAAAGTGAGAGGATGCAGCCCTCGATTCCTTGGGCAGAAAGTGGCTCTGTCTGAAAGGGCAATGCACGAACTGCAAACCTCTCTGGGCAAGATCATCCTCCCTGCACGGCTGAGCAAAGGCTCAGCTAATGGCTATAAAATTAATAGAATCACAGGATGGTTTGGGTTGGAAGGAACCTTAAAGCTCATTTCATTTTCCATCCCTGTGCCATGGGCAGGGACACTTTCCACCATCCCAGATTGCTCTAAGCCCCGTCCAACCTGGCCTTGAACACTTCCAGGGATGAGGCAGCCACAGCTGCTCTGAGAAACCTGTGCCAGGGTCTCACCACCCTCACAGGAAAGAATTTCTTCCTAACATCTAATTTAATCTCCCCTGTTTTAGTTTAAAACCATTTCCTCTTGTTCTAGCACCACCTGTCTGTGTAAATTCCTAACGCTTTGGCTGCAGAGGTCGGAGCAGCCCCTGCCTTCCCCTGCACGACTCGCTGCCACCCAGCCCATAAACTCACCAGACTCATAAACACAAAAAGAAAACCTCCTGAAAAGCCCTGCTGTGGAAAGGACAAACCCATCTCCTGCTGTGCAGCCCGCTCGGTTCTGGAGCCAGGATTTCCCAGAGCGAGCTGAAAACCCCAGGTTTGGGGCGAGGTGTCACCACGTCACCGCAGCTTTGCTGGAACTCCTGCTGGAAGGCGGCTGAAACATTAACCTGGGCTCGCCGTGGCACCTTTCCCAACAGGAGATGAAAGCCAGCAGCTGCTGATATGGAAAGCAACTGTTGGAGCCGCCGAGCACTGACACATGCGATCGCACGGAGCCACCGGCTCCTGCAAACGTGCTGCAGGAAATGACTAAACATTGAGTGCTTGTTATTGAGCAGGATTCCTGGAGACACGTAGGTGGTGTGGACAGCGTGGTATGTGCATTAAAGTGCAATTTAGGTCAATGATTCTTTGAAAGGACCATTCTCCCTTTTTTCTCCCCCCTTTCTCCCTTCAGGGACGTTTGCTACTCAAAGATTAACTTTCCAAGTTCTTTTTTCCAAACAGTTCCCATCAGCTCTAAATAAAATTAAAAAGGGTGAAAAGACAGTAAAAATTGCCCTGGTTTAATATTGAAATCTCTCTGCAATTTTTTTCTCATTTTAGCTGTTTTTAATGGTAAAACAGGATTCCAGAGAAGCTTTAGAGGGAACAGTGCGTGTTCAGACAAAACCAATCCTATTTCACGAGGTGTCTGAGTCTCACTTTTTAACAGGTGAACCCAAACTGAGAGCCAGCCCTGGAGGGACTGGACAGATTCGGGCTGTGGGAAGTGTCAGCACAGCTCCAGCTCACGCTGGGGCGTGCCAGGGCTGTGATCCACCTTTTCCACGGACCCTCCGGTGCCCAGCGGTTCCTGAAGCATCTCCAAGAATGTGAGGCGGTGCCTCCAGCACTGCCCTGGCAACCAGAGACCTCATCAGGAAACATCTCCAAAAGCTGCTGAAAGCTGCACAAATCCATCCTTAGATCACTGATCACATTTGCATCATTGCACAGAAAACCAGACTCCCACAGAGCCAAGGGCTCCCAGGCCTCCTCGGGGACACGGAGACCCAGGGGGATGAGGCTGCCATGGCAGAGCATTGCAGAGCCCAGCGGGGTGTTCACCTGCAGCGGGAGCAGAGCCACAAGACCCACAGCTTCTCCCCACCACAGAGGGACTCTGACGCTGTTTCCAGTGGGAATCAGAGAAATCCCAGCCTGGAATCAGTGGCAAGCTTGCAGTGGGGCTGGGGGAGGGAGCTGGGTGTGCTGCAGGACTGGCCTCTAACACAGGCATCACTATAGAAAAGGTCTCCTTGCTAAAGAGAAATAAATTATTGATGGCAATGCAATTTCCTGCAGTGAGAAATTCCAAAGACCCTTTCCAAACAGGAATGAGACCTGGCAGAATACCGGTCTTCTCAGGCCACCTACTTTTTTTTTTCCACCCAAGGACCAGCTAAACAAAATCCCAAGAAAAGCTCATTTGTATCCATTTAATTATTTAATCAATAGCTCTGCTTTCAAAGCACCTCCTCACCCTCACTCCAGCAAAGCCTGGTGTCCTGCAGATCCTTAGGTATCCAGAGGACAGCAAAGAATTTTAGTGGGCGACTGTTGCGGGAGTTAAATTTAAATCAAATTCAATTAAAAAGGCATTAAATTAAAGAGACAGAGCAAGGGGAAACAACAGCTGGAAGCCTCACCAAGCTGACACAAACGTTTGGGTACAAAAGGTGGCTTTGAGGAGGGTGAGCACATCTCTAGGATGCCCAGGTTACACCAATGTCTCTCCAAAAGCCTCAAGGGTCCTGCAGCTGCCAAGGGGGCAGCGAGCAGGGCCTGCAGGAGGGTGTTCTGGGGATTGTCTCCTGGCCAGGACATCACCTCCAGCAGCCTCGTGCCCCGGGCGTGAACCCGTCCCCTCCTGACCCAGCAGATCCCAACACCAGTTGAGTCATCCTGACATTTAACGGTGCCACTGGCCGGCCACTGCTGCTGTTCCTGCACCAGGAGAGGGATCACAACAAACCAGAAGTCCAGATCGTTTTTAAAAACACTTTCCTTTCTTTTGCCAGTCTCTTCTCCAAGCGTTTCCTGCACGCACTCGGAGTGAGGGAACAGCTGTGGCTGACTCCGAAGTGCTGCTAATGGTGGCCAGGCACTGCTTCTCCACCAGAGATCATTCTCTGGGAAAAAATCTTCAAGTCATTGGAAAAGCTCTGCTAAATTTGAGATGTGTCTCTGGAGGCTCCCATCAGCGGGGATGCACATGCCCTTGGTTAGGGGGCCTACAAGGGAGCTGGAGAGGGACTTTGGACAATGGCCTGGAGTGATAGGATGAGGGGGAATGGCCTTAAGATGACTGAGAGTGGGGTTTGATTGGATATGGAGAAAAGTTCTTCATTCTGAGGACGGAGAGGCCCTGGCACAGGTTGCCCAGAGAAGCTGTGGCTGCCCCATCCCAGGAAGTGTCCAAGGTCAGGGGGTGGGACAAGATACGTTTTAAAACCAAACCTTTCTATGATTCATTTCCCACCCAAACCATGCTGATTCTCTGGAGCCAGGATGGGTCAGACCCGTGGCAAAGGGATTGCACAAGACACAGTTTCAGTGGAACTTCCTCGTGAGGATGGGCTGCAGAAACACGTTGGGTGTGCATCTCACAGGAGAGTTAAGGGGCATAAAAGCCCAGAGCAAAATGACAAAGGGCTCAGAATGACCCTTTTGGTGATGCAAAACACTACACAGAACTGCCATTAGTTTTCCCACATCTCACATTTGCTTCCCCACCTTTCCCTTGTTTTGGTTTGCTCCTGATTCCCATTGCTCCCGAGGTTGGGACCAGATAGTGGCAACCCCAACCTCCCATCAGCAAGCTTTGCCTTGGCCAATCTTCCAGCATTAACTGCCTCCCAAGGCCATTTGTTCTGAGGTATAAAGCCTTTTTTTTTCTCCGGGAATTGATCTGGCAATGCTTTCAGGACTGCTGCCAGGGAAAGAGTGTCCCTACCATCACAGCTACCGGGACCTCTGCTGCCTGTCTCAGGATCTTGGCTGCAGTTCCCGAGCCTGAACAATCTTTCCAAATGCAGGGAATTCCCTTTGGATAAAGGGACAGGGACTGTCACAGGAAAGCTTTGACTGCCATTCCTCAAACATATTCCTTCATGCCCTTGCAGGCAGCTGCCAACACAGCTGGAGCCAGCCGGCACCTCCGGGCTGGCTCCAGCAGGCTCCAACCCAGTGCAGGACACAAACGTTAATGAAACCCCCAGTGCAGATGCAGAAATCACTGTGCAGCAAAATCAAAATATAGGAGATCTTCAATTTTTTTCTCTTAACCCACTTAAAGGCCTTACACAGCAAAAAAAGCATTACTGGAGAGAAAAACAATGTGCAAATACTGAGTATCATTAAAACAGGATCAACTCATACACAGGTGGAAAGGAGAAGGAGCTCCAATATTCCTCCTCCTCTTAGGGCAGGGAGAAGCTGTGGTGATCCTGCAGAGCTCCTGCTCCCGGCAGCTCCTGTCCCTGTTTCTGGATCAGAGGAGCAGCATCCCTCTCTCATCTGCTCTGTCACCACCCCAACCTTTCCCAATCCCCTCTCGGTATCTCACCAGTTCCTGCCATATACTTTTCTCTCCAGACACCCTGGAGCAGTTATTACTCACAGATGTAATTGCTTAGTGCTCCCTCAAGTCACAAACACAAAGACATCAGAAGACATCTAAGAACACAGTTTCTCCAAGGCCCTGAAGTATGGAGACAAAGGATGGCTTTTCCCAGGAAAACTTAGGGCAAACCAGAGCTATGATGTTTAAGCCATGAAGCCGTCTTGATTCCTTATTTTAAACAGGGATGACTTTGCATTAATAACGTTGCCCTTTTGCTAAAGACCTCTAGTTTGGGTTTCACAGAATCACAGAACCATTTAGGTTGGAAAAGACCTGCAGGATCACCAAGCCCAACCTTTAACCCTCGGTTTGGGAGCAGGCACGGTGCGGTGCGGAGCTCACGTGCCTCCCGGTAACCACGCTTGACCACATGACTGAGCAGCACACATCCCACGCTTCCCATCGCCGCTCCGCGCTCGGATCTCCGCTTTCATCTCCCAAACATAACATGGGTGGGATTTGTTTACACTGGGTGGAAGGACGTGCGAGAGCCAAGCCGGCGACCGCAAGTGTTAGAAACTGGCAGAAAGGGCAGCAGCTGCTGTGATGCAAAAGTACATATTTGCCTGAAGACTCTGGCTAGGAAACCATCAGAGAAATCCAGACTGATTCATGCTCTGCACCCTCCCCAGATGACTTCCGAGAGTCACGCCAGCCCTGCTGCCACAGCCGGAGCCGTGGTGGCTTCCCCAGGCCAGCTGCTGCCACCTGAGACACCGGGCTGGGACCACCCAGCTGCCTCCTCTGCCAGTGCAACACGTCAGATAGATTTCTCTTTAATCAGGGTTCTGAAGGAAGATATTAAATGATGGTTTACCTACAGCATCAACAGCTGAATCACAACGGCTGAGCAAGCAACCAGTGCCAGACAGTCCCGGTGCCTGGGGAGCCCCAGGGGAGCAGGTGAAACCAGGCAGGAGTGCCCAAGGCTCCAGCACCTGCACTGCCAAATCCACCCAGCCACAGCCTCGTGGCAGGGCCAGGAGAGAAATGCCCATGTACTCCCTGCTTGCTACTGGAAGTAAAACACTCATCTGTGTGACTTGATGCAGAACAAACCTCATTCAAGGGATGAAAGTCAGGGAAGTGGGAGAAGAGGCTCTTCAAGACATGAAATCTTGGAAATGTGGGCTGAAGTTTATCAGAAGAAGACTCCACAAGTTAATTTACAATCTCTAAGCACCCCTCCCTCAGCCAGAGCTTCCAATTCACCCTTTTGAGGATGAGGAAAAGACAGAGAAATACTTCTCTGGAGGTTTTCTGAGGTTCCAATTCAGGTTTCTACATTTGTGTGTGATATTAAATGAACACAGTGAGCTGCCTGAAGAAGCTTTCACCATCGTATGTCCTGGTTTTGGCTGGGGTCGAGTTAATTTTTTTTTTCCCAGTAGCTGATACAGGGCTGTGCTTTGGAATTAGGATAAGAGTAATGCTGATAACACACTGATGGGTTAGTTGTTGCTGAGCAGTGTTTACATTAAGTCAAGGACTTTTCAGCTTCTCACCCCAAAATAGCTTCCCCTAAAATGCTCCTAAATATGACAACTATCACAGATTGATGGGGTGGCTCAAATTTCCACCAATTGCCAAAGACTGGCAGTTGTGGTTGCCACGTCTCAACTCTCAGTGAAAGGTGGGTTTTCCCCTCATTAGCCATATATCCCAGGATTTCATTGCTAGGTGCTTTTCCTAATTCTATCCAGCAGGATTCTCAGACTAAGCACCAGTCCTAGATAAATCAGTACCAATCAGCAGTACTCTCCTCCACCTCCTTGACTTCTGCCTACAAGTCAGGACAGGAATCCTCAAGTGAAAAGGCCAATCCATCAGGCTTTAGGATTTTGGGCAGCCCATCCTGCGATAGGACAAGCTTTTCCCTGCCAGGTGACACGGCTGCAGATCACAGCCAGCGTGGTCAGACCTCAGCTCCTGGAGGGACAAACACCTCCATGGGGTAAAGTGACTGGTTACTGCAAAAGGGGAAAAATGGGCTACGCTGTAGAGAAATAACAGCAAACTCTCCCTGAATGTCCTTCTCAGAAATGGATGAAGACTCCTTGGGAATATGTGGTTTGAGTAAAACCTGCTCCAGGGTGACTTGCTCTGTTCTGCTGGTGGCAGAATGACCTGCATGTGTGACAGGAGCAGGGTGAGCAACACCACGCGTGAGCCAGAGGTGGATTTTATGCCCATATGGTATTCCCAAGATATCCTCCTTCCCTTCAGGTCATGAACAGAGTTTGGGGGAACTAGCTGCTGTTTTTCTGGGGCGTTGCAGCCTATTCTTTCCCCCCAGTGCTTATAACAAGACCTCTACTCTCAGTAATGCCACAAACTCCCTTACCCAGCCCGGAGCAAACGTCTGAGCACACTGCTCAACCAGACCACAGGCAACAAAGCCATCAGCTGACAGTCCCAAACCCTCCAGCACAGCCCTTGGAGTGGGATAGGACAGGGCCAAACACCAGCCCATGGGCACATGAAGCCCTTGGCAGCTGCTCTGGTGGGGTTTGCCCATACAGCTCACACAGACCAGGGACCCCTGTGCACGGGGAACCACCTCACCCACGGGAGAGCTGCAGCACCAGCACTACTGGTGATGGAGGCCCTCGAGTCCAGAGGGGCTGAAAAGCTCTGGTTCTGTGCTTTGTTGTTTGAAGGGACCCCCGGCACAGTGCCCTGGTGTCCTCCAGCCAGGGGAGCTCTGTGCCCCACTGCTGCCCACATTCCCTGGCACGAGGCTGCCCCACTCCTGAAAGCAGCTGCTGGGGATTCCACACGCTGAGGGTGCTATGTGCACGTTCCCACCCCACCACGTCCCTCTGGGTTATGCCCTGTGGAATACAGGTGAATTGCATTATGGAGTCCAATGCATAATAAAGAAATGCAAGGTATTTCCCTGCTTTTGTCTCCCTCCTCCTTTCCAGCCTTGCATCAGCTTTTTCCCCCCTCCTGCATTAACTTCAAACTCCCTCCCTCGCCCTGAGAAGAGCCCCGCAGCAATGCAATGTCTCAGGGCTCTCCAGCTTGAGGAGTTTACTGCCCACACTGGATTAATGCTGTGTTTGTTTATTTAATGGCCCAGTTAGGAAACTCAGAGTGGGATCTGTGCATGGGATAGCACGGATCTCAGCAAGACCTGCTGCAAGCGCCTGGGAAATCTCTGGCCTCCAACCAGTGCAGCATCAGGCCATGCTGCATTCACAAGGAAAACAGGAGAATATCACTGCCCTTCTGTGAGAAAAATCACCCATTTCAGCAGGGCTGTGCACAGAGCTGGGCAATCAGCACCTGGCCTCGGGCCACTGGCAGTGGTTCCCAGCCCTGGGTTCTCCATGGGCTGGCATGCCATGAGCCTCAGCCCATAGGAGCAGGATTTGCCTCCTCAATTCCTGCCTCATTGCTGTGAAAACTGTGCCACAGAATCGTGGAATCATGGAAGAGTTTAGGTTGGAAGGGACCCTGCCACGGGCAGGAACACCTTCCACTATCCCAGGTTGCTCCAAGCCCTGTCCAAGTTGCCCTTGGATGCTTCCAGGGACGGAGCAGCCACAGCTTCTCTGGCCAAGCTGTGCCAGGGCCTCACCTGTCCCTGAGCAAAGAATTTCTTCCTAACACCCACTCTAAACCATGAAGGACACTGGTCCCACATCTCCAGCCTTTGTAACCAGTCCATAGTTTGTCACATCCAACTCACAGGCTTTGCTAGCACTGACAGTGCTGCTCCCCCACTTTCTGTCCCTTATGTCACAGCAAACTGTCTGGACACTGCAGGAAGCATTGAGGACACTTCTCTTAGGTTTTTTATAAACAGAAACTTCTGTGGGACTCTCTGGCTGGGTTAGCTTTGCTTTACACAACACAGAGCAGCACACTCAACACAGAAAATGACAGAACCTCACCCACAAGCACGAAAATTCAACCTGAAGCAAGGTCTCCATCAACCCTCCCTGCTCTGGATTCAGGTGGTGGCCAGGCAGGCACAAGAAGAGGTTTCTCCTCTGGCCAGCAGCCAGCACTGAAGAAATGCCAAACCCGAGCACCTGGCTCCTACCGCACTCGTACCAGTTCTGCTCCCACTTCCGAGGCCCACGACTTACTTTGATGCTATTCCGAAATCTCCTTCTCCCAGCTCCAAACCAAGACTTGAAATTATTAGAGGGAGTAATGCCTCTCAGGGTAGAATGCAAATTTAAAACACTTGTCCCAAATAACAGGAGGTAGTAATTAGGCTCCAGCGCCCCAAAGCAGCATCCCTCAGCTACACCCTTTCCTGCACTGCTCCACTGATGTAGGACATGTGCCATGCCATGCTGTTAAAACCCAGGTTGCACGAGGCTGTTTTTCTTTATCTGTGTATAAGTCAGCTCCCCTCTTTTTATTTTCCTCCTTCACTCCGTGCTCTGGTCTATGAGCTTTGCTCCCTGCTTGTTTAAACCTTTTCCTTCTTGTTGCTGCTGCTTATCCTGGTCCCACTTTTTTTTTGTTTTATCCCCTCAAGGTGCCTGCTTCCTTAAATAGTTCTCTCTCTTATTCCTTCTTCCCTTTCGTTATCATCTTCTCTTTCTCACAGTAACCCAGAGCCTCCTTCCTCTTCCCCGGGCTTTCCTGCAAGGCCATTTGCATTCTTCCTCAATCACATCAAACAGGAGATTTCAATTTAGCAGCAATCAGGAAAACACCTCAGACACCCGCATGGCATCAAATCCTCCTGTGACCTCCGTTCCCCAAATCCCACTGAACTCTGGGTCCGTGGAGCAGGAGCTCGGATTCACGTGGTGACAGAGGTGACAGAGTGTGTGAGGCGCTGCCGTGCCCCGCTGCCACCGCGCCATTCCCGGGGCCACCCCTCTGCTCCGCGGGACCGTGTCCTGTCTGACCACAGCCACATCCCCCTGTGCATCTCTTCAGACCAGCAAGGGCAACTCTGCTGCTCCCGTGAGGCAAAAATTGAAGTGAATGATGCTGACTGCCACAGGGCGAGGGTTGAGCTTAGGGCTCAGCGGGATCGGATGCCCGAGGCAAAATAACCGGGACACAGGTACCTTGCCCCGCTACTGCCCGTGCCCTCGGGGAGGAGCAGAAAGCTAAAGAAGACAGGTCTTGACGTGGCCCTTCGGAATTAGATATGTTCATTATAATCTGATTAAAATTCCTTACAAATACACTTTAAAGTTAGCTCCGGAATCAGGGAATGGTAGTGGATCTCCTCAAGCACAGGATTTGTGTTTAAGAAATTCCATTGTTATGGTAAATCTACGAAGAATGTGTCCAGCTGGGTTAGTGCTGCCACAAGAGCCTCTGGTTCACTGCTCATCCCGACTGCCACGTTAAAGACAGGCGGAAACTGAAATTCCGGGGAAAATAAGGCAACCTAGAAACAGATGTTTTCAAAAAGACCAATAGAAGCAAAATGAGTATGGGTTTTCACATCACTTTTTCACTCTCAAATTGTTTAAGGTAGAATTTGTAGGGAAAAACATCTCCAGCCCCTCTAAATAACTCTCAGCCAAAGGCTCATGTGCTGAGAAAGCAGAAGGGAAGGGAAGCAGCCTGGTGCCAATTACACCAAGCCGAGGCTCCAGGACTTGTTCTTCAGGGCAGCCAGAAAATTCATTGGAGTGATGTATCAATTGCCAGAATTTTTTAAACGTTTTTCTAATTCATCTGGAAGTTTACTTGCTCTGAGTATTGAGACGCTCGTCTGCACTTTGGATCCTGCTGCAGCCACCACGACGGCTCGAAAACTGCTTTGTTTTAAACTGGTAGCAGAGCTCTTGAGACATCCCCCACCAGGTGTGGGGGCTCTGGACATGCCATGAGCCTCGCAAAGCTGGGGCAGTGCTGCTACAGCAAAGGTGGGAACATCCCTGTGCCAAGGACGTGCCATCACTGCCCATCCTGGGGGCGGTGAGCTGTGTCAGCCCCGTCCTGTGCTGGACCATTCCCAAAAAGGGGTGGAAGGGTGTGGGGGAGAGGGCTGGTCTGCACCCCGAAGCGAGGGGGGGGGACATGGGGCACATGGGGCAGCGCTCTGGTCTCAGCTGCAGCTGCAGAGAGAGTTCTGAGGGAGGCTCGTTCACACAGTCCCCGATGCCTCCCGACTCCGGGACCAGCAGCCTCCTCCCAGCCAGCCCAGGGCTGATTTCACATCCTCCAGCCCGGCGTCGCTTCCCAAAGCTGCGGGAATCGCTAGGACACAGTTACTACAGTGCTGCTTCCCGGCGTCCGGCCACCCCGCTGCCCAATCCCTCCTCGTGGCTCCCTGTCTGGACGAGTTCGGAAAAGCCGGCGGCCGGAGGAGGGTGTGCGCCGTGCCCCCCGAGGAGCCAGCCCTCTCCCCGAGCCCGGCCGAGCAGAGCGCCCGGCAGCGGGGCACGCATCCCCGGCAGCACACACAGCGCACAACGCGCTCTATTTTAATCCCGTCAAGGGTCTTCTCGGGAGCGAGGCAGAGCCCGGCTGTGCAGAGTTAAGAATGAATCCCTATTTTTAGCCTGTCCTGGGTGAGGTAAGTGCGCGTGAGTCAGACGCCGGCGTGGGATGTTGCATAAGCCGGGCCTGCGCCGCAGCTCCCGGCGCACGGGGGTGCGAGGAGGAGGATGGAGGGAGCCTTCCCTCGCCGCTTCCTGGCATTGTCATTTCAAGACAGACCCTTCACGGTATTTAAATACAGGGTTCTTTCTTCCCTCCTCACNAGCAGTAGGCTGGTTATGTAATGTGATTAATTGCAGCATTAGAGTGAAAAAATATAGGGCATACAGGTCTTAAAGATTCACATGCAAAGTCATGTGTGGGAGTGAGAGAGGCAAGGGTGAAATGCAAGACTTATCTGTTTGATTAGGTGCTTTTCACGGGGCAGTGTTTTATTCCCTGAGTAATTTCATCAGAGGAATCTGCAGATAGCTAAAGCAAAAACATAAAAAAGGAGCAAATAAACATCGAGGAGACAACGGGCCAAAAGTGCTTTCACAGCACCTCTAAAGGTTAGTGCTGTACCTGGGAGCAGGATGTTCCCTCAGCTGCAGACCTGCCCCTTAACAGCACTCACACCAATAAAAAGGTTTTCCACTGAGTCATGATGAAGGAGCCGCAGACACTGCAGCTAAACTTTCACTATGCTGGAACTTTATTCCAGAGAACGTGTGAAGTTTCAGATGAATTCTTTCCCCCCTGCCTTTTGTGAGCCTCTCGGCAGGGAAGCCCCGGATTCTAGGCTGGCATTCCCTCCCACCGGTGACCTCCAAGCACCCGACGCTGAGGGCGCAGCGCTGGAAAAGCCGCGCTCGCCACGGCTGTTGATTAAATCCAGCCTAGTTCAATAACGGCAAGAAGTCACCAGCGTGTTTGATTGCTCAAGTGTCCCACATGCCCACGGCTCCGTTGCAGAACAGCGGCTGTCGGGGTCTGAGTGAGCAGCTCCCCCCAAAGCGGAGCTCGGCGAGGCTGAGCCCGCGCTGCCACGGCTGGGGAGGCATAGCTGGCTGGATTTTAGCACTGCAGCTCTTCAGGGGGAAACAACTGCTGTTAATATTAATGCAGAGGGGAAGATGAAAAGGCACCGGAGAAGGGAGCTCGTGGCAGGGTACCAAGGATGTCTCAGCAGGTTTTATCCTGTGCTCTTGCTGGGAAGAGGAGGGTTCACAGCCTGAGTGCAGCTGTTCTTACACCACACATATTCTCCAGCATTGCCTTAATGCCAGCTACCCCTAAACTCAATTCTGAGGCTCCACTAAACCAAGTATTAATTTAAGGCAGCCTGAGGTCCCTCTGAAGTGAAGGCTCTTCCCTTGGTCATCTCAGTCTAGTTCTAGAAAGCTTAATTCCTGGCAGCCTTAGCTGTAAAGCCATGGCTGGAAACACAAAAACCTCCAGACTTGATCTCTCCTGAATAAGAACTTCATTTGTTACAGCTGTGCAATCATTTCAGAGGCTTTGGATTTGTCAAGCAGCAAAATGCCAAGATTAATTTAAAAACGGCTTTACAATCACCTCAAGTTTGCATCTTGTTTCTTGCTTTACTAATAAGCAAAACACTAAATGATTCATATTAGAAAAGAGATTTCACCAGTCTTCTCAGGCAGGCCCGGTGCTCACTCCAAGTGATAAATGCAGAAATTCCCTCCCACGAGGCTTCCAGTCTTAACTGGAGCTGTAATGTGAGAGAGAGTGAATGGGCCAAGAAGTCCCAGGCCACGAGCTGGGTTTGTGCAGCTACACAGCCTTGCAATATTCCTCAGCTGCTTTCCTGCATTTCTAAAGCTTTCCTCCCCCTGCACACGATAGCCAAGCATGAAACACATCCCTGGAGTGAGCATTTGACTTCACCTGTCCCAGTGCATGTGTTCCATATCACTTGAGCACACTTCCTTCTGCAGAACCTATTTGGAGACAATTTTAGGGACAGATCCTGAAGATGCTGCTCGCTGAAACTTTCCCTGGAGCCACTTTCCAGTGGAAACTTTTTTCCTGTCTTAGAAACTGGACAAAGAAAAATTGTTCAGGTCTCTCAGTGCTATCTAAGTGCACAGTAAAATATCTCTTGAAGAAATCAAGATCAAAGCTTGCACAATTAGAGACAAACCAAAATCAAGGGCACCTTTACTGAAGCTCATTAAAAATATCCTTTGTACCGCTCTCCTGTGTGGCACCCAAAGTCTCCCAGATACTGTGGTCTAATGAGAATGCAGTGAGGGTTTTTTCCCTCCAGTATTTTTCTTTTCCATAGTTAGCAACTGTCATCGTTTAATTAAGGGATGTCACAGGCACGGAGCGCTGCCCCGAGATAATCGGGCCCTGCTGGTAGATAACTGCTGAGGTGAAGACAAGCAGGAACAGCCACCGTGCAAATGCCAAATCATCAAGGGAGGGCAAAGTTCAGAAATGGAACTGACAATCCTTCATTTACAGAGGTGGGAGATGCTTTTTCCAGCCTTTGTGAATGGGCCCCTCCACCCAGGTCCACTTCATAACCCTTTCTGAGCTCCTGACTCCTCTCTGGCCTCTTTTCGATCCCATGTTGTCCCTTGCAGAAAGATTCACTCCAAAGTATCTCCTGGGTGTCTCCAGCATCACAGATGTGCTGCTGGCACAGCCCTTTCCTTGGAGCAGCCCACTGACATGCCCTAAGGAAGGATCCCAGCTCCCACCCGGACACCCCTCAGCCATGAGCGCTGTGTAACCTCACTAAGAACTGACCTCCAGCCATTCAAATCGCTGCAAAGGCTCCCACTGCCTTTAATTCAGTCTTTCAAAGCATGCAGGTCTTTATTTATTAATATTTACCAAAGCCCTTCCAGTCTTTTGCTCTTTGATTTTACAACCTTTTATGATTCTTACTAGATGAAGTTTTCTTTTCCTGAAAAACAACCCAGCTCCAAGCCAACCAGCTGCCTGCTCCTCTCTCCTGCAGTCTGTGCTTGCCTTCACGGGAAGGTCGTCTCCCTCTCCTTTCCCTTTTCCACCCAGGTCGTTATTGATCTGGGTGTTCCAGCAGCAGTTTCGTGCTAACAGCTGTCTCTGGGCTGTGCCCTCTGATTGAATCCATGACCTGCAAACCATCCTGATTTCCTGCTTGTTGCCCTTGCCTGGGTTCATTCAGAGATCACAGAACAGAACAGTTTTTTAAAGGGGTGCTCTATGCTTTATTTCACCAATTGCTCCCATTTCTCACCTTCTGTGGCACAACACCTTATGGGTTCCCCATCTCTTCAAAATTCACTTCCAATTAATGTACAGGTACTGTATTTCCAGCAAATATTTCCTTTAAAATAGAAAACATGCCCTAAAAATGGCATGCTGGAGTCCCTGTGTAAGTTCATCAACACAAAGTGCTCCAAAGATGGCTGGATGGGGCTCAGGTCCAGCCTCCATCCCTGTTCCCGATGAGGAGACCATCAGCCACACAGAAGTAAAAGAAAACATCTCTTTGGAATTACAACACCTGCTACAATTTTCCCATGGCACTGGGGACAATGCCAGCACAGGGTACAGCATTTTCAAACTCCACAGGTCAAGCAAGATGGAAAATTTTTCTTGGATCCTGGCTGAACCCTCACTGCATTATTAACAAACAGCTGCATTTTGACCAGCTTTGATGTAAACTTTATCTGACCCAGTGGTGAGGTTCTTCAAGTGACACCACCCCACAGAGGTCCCTGGGTGAGGGTTTCAGAAAGTAATTGTGAGTAACAAAGAGTAGCCAAATGAATTCCTTCACTCTGAAAAATGGTGTGTGTCTTCTGAGCCAGGAAACAAAAGGATTTCCATGGCATTCCCGTACAAAACTATCAATGATTTCATTTCCGTGAAACCAGCTTCATAAAATATTCTGTGGCTTTACCAATAAACTGTGATAAAACCAAGCCCCCATACTGCTTAATTGCACTTATTAGCAAGCCAATCGTCTGTCACATTTATTTTGTTATGTGGGCCATGCTTGTCAGAAAGAGCATGAGATTTTTAATCAAACTTGTAATAGTCGCCACAAGACAGATTTTTGAAGGGCACAACTTTACCCAAACAAGCACATTTATCATCGCTGAGGACACAGAAGAGGTGGCTGTATCCTGGTATATGAAAACAGCTGGCTGTATAAAGATTTATTTGCTCCATCCCACTCTGACTGTAATGTATTTGCAGACCTGCTTGATGGACCTTTGGGTGAGCCTGGGGCTCAGGTCCCTGCCCAGGTGAGGGGAGTGACAACGCACAGTCAACCCCAGCACATAAATCACTGACAGACACACAGATTTATGTGCTCAAAGACAGTCACGTTGCTTCTTTTCCAGCTGGGACAGCTGCATCTCTCTCCACCTGTCCCACCAAACTTCAGCTCCACAGCTCTTCTCCATTCAGAGCTCCTGGTCCAGCACTGACGTGCTTGGCAAGCGCACGGCCGCGGGCAGAGGTCACAGCAGCGCTGCCTTCCTGGCAGACGCGTTCCCCGCGGACTCTGGCCTCTCCTCGCTGCCACACCACCCCTGTCATTGCCCGCAAGGTGCCTGGCACAAACACTTCTTAGGTTGCAGAAAGCACCGTGATTGAACTTTCCTTCCAGACATTTATCTTAATAACCCACACACATCTTTAGCACGCCACCCTGTTCTTATTTTTTCTGTGAATATTCTAGACAAGAGCAGTACACTGATTACAAAGGTTATCCAACACTCTCCACCATAAACCCACTGTCTTAAGCTGATTACAACTTCGAAAAGGTTCGCAGGCTCTCTCACCCAAGGAAGCCAAGGGGGCAGGGATATTTTATCCATGCTAAAATAATTCTAAAATTGTTTTTTGTGGAAAGGTCTGATGCCAGCATGCCTTGGGCTTGCACCCAAAACCTGGCTGTGGAGGGAAGGGTGAATTCTGCCATCTTAACGATGAAGCAATTGACCTGATAAGCTAATAACTGATAAGCTGCTGAGAAGCTGCAGTTGTTGCACTTTTCAGCAGAGGTTTGATAGATGCCCCCAGCTGAATTTCCCAAGGATCTCATCCATATGAGGCTCAGCGGGCTCTCCTCTGTAAGTGCAGATGCTCTGGGCTCGGCCTGGCCCCTTGGGTTGAAGATGGGATATTTAACCTCCTGGTTTTTTAGGGATCTTTGGGGTGGAAGCTGCCCCACTCAAGCACCGGGAGGGCAACACCTGCACTTGTGTTCGAGAAACTTCTGTTTGCTTTAGCACAAACACACAAACTCGTGGGGTTTTTTTTTTCAGATACTAGTAGAGAGCAGTAGGGCTGGAAGGGAGACTGGGGGCCAGGCAAGGATGTGAGCACAAGCATCCATGAGAGGGGAAGGCAGAGAAACAGGCTGAAGGACAGAGTCCTGATGGGCCTAAGCCCAATGTCTGACTGTTCCCTTTCAGAGCATGGACCAGATCCTAAATCTTCCAACTCCCATTGCACTTCCACCATCTGCAAATGTCCATGAAACCTTCTGGCCCCATGCAAAAGGCTGTGAGAGCACAGCTGGCTGCCCCAGAGCTGGCTTGGGGCATGTGGGTCTCCCACAGCCACAGGCAACACCCTGAGTTACAAAGGTAAAACGGAACACCGAGTCCTTGCTCATTAAGAAACACCCTCTGCTCTGCTCACCGGCGAGACAGGGCTCCGTGCAAAAAGCAGGAGATGAATATCTAATAAGGCTTCTAATCCATGCCCAGAGATAAGCCAAATTAATTTTGCACAGGCATCTCTTTTCAGTCCTAGATTTGGCAGCCACAGAATTGGCCTTTGAGGAATGTTTCGTGTCTGTGCCTTAATCATTTGGGGCTTCACTGTGCCAGCTGTGGTACAAGTGGGGACAATAATGACCAAGGAGACATTTATGTGTGGAAAAATAGACCCAGGAGCCACTTTTTTTGTAGATAAAAAAAGACCCAGGTAGGTACCAGTGGCATGAGGACATCGAGGTACCACAGGTGGGTGAGGGACAGTCACTAATGACTCATGGAGGCAATTTAGAGATTGCATGGAGACCCCACAGCAACCATCCAGTATCTGAAAGGGGCCTACAGGGAAGCTGGAGAGGGACTCTGCCAGGAACTGTAGTGACAGGACAAGGAATAATGGGTACAAATTGAAAGACAGAAAATTTAGGTTAGATATTAGAAGGTACTTCTTCCCTGTGAGGGTGCTGAGACCCTGGCACGGGTTCCCAGAGAAGCTGTAGCTGCCCCATCCCTGGAAGTGTCCAAGGCCAGGCTGGACGGGGCTTGGAGCAACCTGGGATAATGGAAGGTGTCCCTGCCCATGGCAGAGGGTGGAAATGGATGAGCTTTAAGGTCTCTTCCAACCCCTTAACACTCTGATTCCATGAATTTGGAAAGGACGGTGAGTGACCCTTGTGCGCAGCACACGCAGTGAGGCAGCGCTGAGGACGCTCACACGCGCGTGTAGGTGCGAAGAAGGAAATGACACATTGATTTTACACTGTTTCCCACGCTCTTCCATCAACAGGATCGCTGCCCGGCCGGGACATCCACTGTGTCCCTGGGGAGCGGAATTCACACCATGTCTGTGGGAAGCTGAGGGGGTGAGGTGAGGGGTGAGCGGTGTGCGGCTCCTCCGGGGCCGGGCCGGCTCTGAGGGGCGCGCTCCCCCCAGGGCGGTCCGTGAGGGGTGAGCGGTGTGCGGCTCCTCCGGGGCCGGGCCGGCTCTGAGGGGCGCGCTCCCCCCAGGGCGGTCCGTGAGGGGTGAGCGGTGTGCGGCTCCTCCGGGGCCGGGCCGGCTCTGAGGGGCGCGCTCCCCCCAGGGCGGTCCGTGAGGGGTGAGCGGTGTGCGGCTCCCCCGGGGCCGGCCCGGCTCTGAGGGCGCGTTCCCCCCGGCGCGGTCCGTGAGGGGTGAGCGGTGTGCGGCTCCCCCGGGGCCGGCCCGGCTCTGAGGGCGCGTTCTCCCCGGCGCGGTCCGTGAGGGGTGAGCGGTGTGCGGCTCCCCCGGGGCCGGCCCGGCTCTGANTCCCCCGGGGCCGGGCCGGCGCTGAGGGGTGCGTTCCCCCCGGCGCGGTCCGTGAGGGGTGAGCGGCGTGCGCCTCCCCCGGGACCGGCTCGGTTGTGAGGGCACGTTTCGCCCGGCGCGGCCCGTGAGGGGCGGGGGTTGTGTGGCCCCGAGCCGCCCCCGCGACAGCCCCTGAGGGCGGGCCGGGCCATGCGGGGCGTGCCGGGCCATGCGGGGCGGGCCCGCCCGGGCCATGCGGAGCGGAACGTGACGGGGCCGCGCCGCCGGGGGAGCGGGTGAAGCACCGCCTC
>VZRR01010066.1:0-32165 GCA_013398015.1 Oreocharis arfaki
GCACAGAGAGCACAGAGCCCAGGCCCCTCGTGCCGTGCTCTCCCTCCTGGCGGGGTCGCGCAGCCACAGCAGCTGCCCCAGAGGACAAAAAGGTCCCTGAAGGCAAGGCTGGCACTTCAAAGCTCCCAGAGCAGACCTCACCCCCGTTACAGTTTGCCCCACAAAGCTATTTATGTGGTTTGGCAGAACAGCAGCTACAAACAATTTGAGTACATAGACTCCAGGATAGAGAAAGGGTCAGGGTTGATTTTTTTTTTTCAAACAAGTGATTTCTTTGAATTCGACTGCAATTTCTCCTGATGCCAGCCCTACCACAGAGCACAGGGGCTGCCCAGCAGTCCCCTCCACTGCAAGCAACTGCACCTTGCCCATGGCTGGAAGTTTCTCCTGGAGGAGAGGGTGGCACTGGCAAAACACCGCTTGTTCACGGGCAAGTCGACAAAAGGAGTTGTTTTTCAGTGCTGGGATTATTCAGCTCTTGGTACAACCAAAAAGACAGAAAAAAAAAAAAAACCACCACCCCAAAAAACAATGAAACAACTAATAAAAGTAAAATTTACTTTATCAGCCCCCCCAAAAAATCCGCATCACGCATGACCAGAGGTTGAGAGGGTGTATTAATGGCTGTTGTCACAATCCTACCTGCCCTTCCCCCCTTTCCCGGGTACCCACAGGTAGCTGTGGTCAGGCTCCTGTCTCCCCGGGCTGACCTTGCCCAGCCATCCTGGCAGAACCTCCTCACGCCTGGCAATTCCAGCCTTCAAAACAAAGCCGATGTTGCTACATCAAAGTGCAGCAGGGCAGCTACAAACACTGATTAAGTCTGGCCTGTGGATTCCCTGGCAAAGCCCGGGCTGCCAGGGTTCAAAGCAGGATCAGCAATGCCCCACTGAACCCCAAACACACTCAGGGGCTCCTGAAAACTCCCACGAGAACTGAGCTGAGACAGGAGGATCTCAGAAAGGCCCACCTGGGGTTGTTCCTGCGCGGAATCCACCTTTCAGCAGGGGTGGAGTTTGATGTCAGCCTCATCCTTCGGAGAGGCTAAAAACCTGCTCCCACACCTGAGCAAGTGAGTCCATCAAGCCAAAGGGTGACAGCAATCCCCAGGGGGAGCCCCAGGAGCTGCTGAGCATCTCAAAGCAAACCAGGGCACTGCAGGTAAAGCGTCTGATTTTCCCAGGAACTGATGAAACAACAGGATTGGGATTTTGGTAATGGAAACAAAAGCTTTAAAAGACCTGCTGATGTATTAATTTTAGTTTTCTTAGCGGAAGAATAAATTGCATGCCCCATTTCTCTGTAGTTTGACCACTCCACCTGGCACCTCAAACCTTGCAGGTGTCAAGGCCCTTCTTGCTTAATGGCCTAAATAGAAATAATAAAAGGAAAAAATAAGAGCATGGTGGGGGAATTCCTGGTACATGGCAAGCTACGGGGAGAAAGGGACTCGCAAAGCCTTTCCTGAAGGGTGGGAGGGTTACCAGCTCCACAACTGTTCATTCTCCAGCCAGGCACCTGCTACTACTCCACGTTCACTCACTCCGGGCCATCCTCTGACTGTGAAGGCAGTTTCTACAGCTGTTAGAGGATGAAAAGAAATACACTAAAAGCTACACTAAAAGAAGAAACGTCATTGCAATTGTTTATCCACTCTTCTTCCTGACCCAGCACCACGGAGTCATAGAAACACAGAATCTCCAGAGCTGGAAGGACCTGCAAGGATCAAAGTTCAACCCCTGGCCCTGCACGGACACCCCACCACTCCCACCCCGGGCATCCCTGGCAGCGCTGTCCAAACGCTCCTGGAGCTCTGGCAGCCTCGGGGCCGTGCCCATTCCCTGGGGAGCCTGGGCAGTGCCCAGCACCCTCTGGGGGAAGAACCTTTCCCTGATATCCAGCCTGACCCTGCCCTGACACAGCTCCAGCCGTTCCCTGGGGTCCTACATGGAAACATCTTCGAATAAAAATAAATCTCCAAACAGAGTTTGTCCAAGAGCTCTCAAAAGTAAGGCCCTGTTTTCCCTTTTGCAGCGAGGGTGAGCCGTAGCTGCCAAGCACAGGTAGCCAAATTCCTAGGCTTAAAGGATGCAGAATGCCACATCTGGCTGACATCCCTCTGGGAATAAGTGGGTTTTCTGCCCCTGCTCTCGAATCACTTTCAGAAGCAGTGGGATGAGTGAGACAGTCCTTTGCCATCAGCTCTGCCCCAAGTAGCCACATCCAGGACACCCCAACAAGCCTCACTGCTGTGGGATTCTGGCCCAAAGGTGACAAGCTGAGTAATTTAAAACAAACCCTGAGAAAATACTCCTCGTTAAGGCCGGTAACAAACTTAATTTGGGCAAGTACGAGACACAGGGCAAACTGGGGCTGACCAAAAGTGGCTAACAAAAATGAAGTAACCTCACAGAAAAAGGTTTGTCTCCTTTCCAAGTGAGACACGAGATCCCAAGGACCATCTCAAACGTTATTACAGAATCACCTGACTTTAAAAGTACGACCTTTTTTATATCCTTTTCCTAGCCTGTACTTCATTCAAAACAATCCAGAGTTCTCTGCCTCTCATCACAAGTACCCGCTTCTCATCTTCGCACTGCAGGAAACATCACAGGCTAAAAAACTTACTTTAGAAACAGGCTTTTAAAGAATTCCTAAGTGCAAGAACTGCATTTAAAGAAAAAGCAGAAATGAGAGGAATGTACTTGGCAGGGACACTGACCTAGCAGGAACTTCAAGTTGAACCCCAAGTTGAAGCACAAAACAATTCTTCTCTTTTGAGGGTACAATAAAACCCTCGTACAGAAAGTCCCAACTATTTGATGCTCCAGAAAGTGAAAACTTCACAGGTTTAGTGAGAGAGCAGGCTTAAAACTTTCAAGGACCTCAAAATGACACTGTTCCTGGAGGAAATCCAGGGCAGGCTCAGCTCCCACGTATGTAAGAACAGGAAGGCAGGTGGAATAGGTGTTCTGTCGTGGGCTGGGGGAAGAAAAGTGAGTGGAGGCATGGCCAGCTGCCATCTGCTGCAGTTCTCAGCCCTTCTAACTGAGTGGACTCCACAGCCAACCCCAAAGTCCCCCCCAAAACTGGGGGACCAGACTGCTCAGGGGAACAGCCTCTGAATTCCCAGTCTAGAATAATGCAGTGAAACCAGAGCACCAGACGGGTAAAGGAAAGCAGGGCTCCCTGGAAATGTTCCAGGCTGGGTTGGACGGGGCTTGGAGCAGCCCGAGATAGTGGAAGGTGTCCCTGCCCGTGGCAGGGGTGGGATGGGCTGGGCTTGGGTCCCTTCCCACCCAAACCATGCCGTGACTCTGTGATACACCACGTCCAGACGTTCTTCCACAGCCAACATCCGCCGTGGCCCGGCCCTGCGAAAGGAGGGCTGGAATCTACCCCCACAGTCCCCGTGTTTATTTGAAACGATGCTCTTGCCCCCAGATAACTTCCCCAGACAGCCTCATTACTGCCAGAAAGTAGGTCAGTGTCATTTAAAGCCCGCTTGAAATGCATCTCCACAGAAACTTCTTAATCTTTAAAAAGAGAAGGCATCAAATATTTATTGGGCGGTGCAAGACGCTGGGAGACGCTCACGGGGAGAGAGCTCTTCCGTGTGCTGCATGAAATGGCTTTCCATGCCTCACTGAGCCCTGGAGTAGGGGAGGAGAGTGGCTGGGTGCAGATAAAGCCCCGTGCAGAAGTCCTTATCTCCCCAGCAAATCACAGTACGTGACTCCCTAACTCGTTCTCCCGGTGCCATGTGATCCTGGAGCTTTCTGCTTCCTCCGGGAGCTCCTCTCAGCCCTAATGATCCCCGCTGCAGATTTTCCCCCTATCAGCCAGGCAGCTCATTCTTAAAACTTCAATATTCCTAATTATCGAACATTCAGCCCTGCAAAATGTAGCTGAAATTTGCATCTCTGCAAGAGTGGCTCTGAAGAAAGGATGGAGCATTTGCATTCAGACTGGTTAATTCCTGCAAGATAACATTTCATAAACAAAATGCTTCATTGAACATGGAGATTTTCAGCTTTTACAAAGGAAAGTGAACTTTAAACAAACACAAATCAGTTGAGTGATTAACTTTAAGTGTTTTGGTTTTTTAAAACTAATCTTTATGTATAACTAGTATCAGCAGAACAATCTTTACTGATTAAAGAAGCGAGCGATAGTGAAACTCAAGCCACTGAATATTAAGGAGGGAGGTGGAAGGAGACTGCAAGGAATCATTTAAGGTCAATAAGAGAGAGGAAGAAAAAAACAAAACACAAAAAAAAACCCCTATGTAAAACCTCCACACCACTCACAACCCAGCCAGCCCGGGCAAGGTGAGCACCCCGGGTTATGCAAGGCAAGTTTAAATCGTGGCCAACGTTAACAGGTTAAGGAGTGAAACCAAACACGCTTTTCCCCCCGCCCCCCCAAGCTTTGTCATAATCCTAAATGTTATCTTAATTAGCCTAATTTTCTTAATTATACTTCGCAGCAACTCGAGCCTTCGCAGCACAATTTCAGCGCCTTTCCCCAGCTTTGTTCCAGCGACTCCTCTGCCAAAAGCCAAAGGGCACGCGACGCCTCCCAGCTCGGTCCTGACCGGATCTGCACAGCCTCCCGCTCCCACCACGGCGGGGAAAAGCCAGATCCGGCCCCTCTCCCTCCTTCACCCAGCTGCAGGGAGCTGCTGCTTCCTCTGGACCACACCGGGACGGGTGCCCGTGGCACGAGGGACACCAGCAGCGCACCGGCTTCTCCTGCTCCTCGTGCGCGCAAGGAATGCTGCTCCCAACCCCCAAACTCCAGAAGGAGACCGTGGAGAGAGCCCGGAAAACAAAGCTCGAGGTCTTTACCCTGTGTCCAGGGCTCAGACGGGTTTAGCCACTAGAAGTTTCCTCCCACCTGGGTATTCTTCTTTCTCCCTGAGGAATCCCACCCCAAAACACAACAAAAGAGGAGGCAGTGACGGGGGAAGAAGTCACGCTTTCCTCAGCCAACTGAAACCTCCTCCGTGTTTTTTCGCCTTGTCCGGCGAGAAGCCCTCGCTGGCCGACACTCCTCGCAAAAGCTTTGCGGAGTGAAATGAAAAATCAAAAAGGCACAGAAAAAAACCCAACCCAAACCACTTCCATCCATCTACGCCGCAACAGCTTCATAGCACAGCTCCTAAAACATCCCATTAGTGCTGGGCTTGGAGAAGATTAGAGAAGAAAGCCTGGACCCACTGAAGCAAGGCTTAATAGGCTCTCGAGTTCAGCCAGAGCCTTCCCTTAAACAATGCCCATCATTAGGAATAATTACCTGTAGCTGTATAATCACCGTGGCTATGATAACTGACATGAGAAGTCCAGATGTCATCCTTGGCAAGGGCTGGGCAACGTTTCTGCTCCTCATTATACAACTGACTCTTGAAAGAGAAACGAGCAACAGGAACGCCGGGGGTGAAAAGCCACCACAGAACACGGCAGGATTCCAACCCAGCCCTCGGAAACACGGCCAGAGTCAGAGCCCAGCACCCAGGAAGGGCACACGGATGTCCAACGCCATCCTGCCCAGCTGCCACACCCCTGGGTTTTGGTCAGACCACCCTTCTCAGCACCATTCTGGACAGGGTTGCTGGAAGAACAAAGCTCAGACTGGTTTTGAGAGCTGAGCCAAAGCAGCAGACCCAGCAGAAAGAGGCAGGAGAAACAAGGGTTCGGTGATGAATTATGAAGGGAAGCAAGGCAAACCAGCAGCAGGCTTCCACTGCCCAGCAGCCCAGCCAGGAGGGACATCAGCACTTCCCACACCTCTGGAGAGCTGCTCCTTAGGGAGCAAGGCAACACCCACGGCTAGGTTCAGACTGCAGGTGGGTGTTTAAGGTGTCCCACCACCACCATGAGAGAAAAGCAGGTAGCCACAGCTGCCCAGCCTCACTCCTGAGCCAGGAAAACACTGAAATAACAATTATCTGTTATCTGAAGAGCAGAGCCCCTGGAAAACATCACTGTCCATCTGTGTCCCAGGTGAACACCTACGTGCACTCATACAAATACATTTACATTTCCCAACTCCCCACAGTACCAACAAGTTTCAAACCCTAAGGCTGCTACATTACGGAAGTAGAGACCACTTTTCTTTCCTTTTCGATAATTCTGATGATTTTAGAGACTTACAAACGCGTTTCAGTTGTGAGGGGAGGGTCGGATCTATCCCGGCTGCCTGTAAACTCCAGCACCCCTATTTATTGCAGGATTTCTTCCCCCACAAATAAGCAGTTCCTTAAACCTTAGGAGCTGTTCTCTGGCTTTTAGCACTTCAGCCTTACTTGTTAACCCCAACCTGATTAAACTGAAGTCACAGAGTAATCTCTCAGAGGCAGAGTTAAGTAAGTCCTTCCACGTGCCCCGCTGTTGTTGGATTATTTGCTTCCCAGCAGCCAGTGCTGTACCATAAACTCGAACAGTCCAAGCACAATTAAAATTCCTCTTGCAAAGCTCTGCCTGACACGAAAGTTGCCCCAAACTCCCTAAAAACCAACGTAGGAGGCACCTTTAAGCTGGGCTGCAGGTAACTGAGGAGCTACAGATCCTCCCGACAGACAGAAATGCACAATTTGGTAGTGATGAATCATGCCTCCAATTACAAGACACATTAGGGATAATCCCCCAGACAGCACTGAGGTGGATCAATTGACTTTTGTTCCAGCAAAACTATTCCCTCCTATTAAAAAGTACTTTAGAAGTCAAAGAGTTTTCTTAAATATCAATAAAGGCACCAGCAGAGCCGTGCCCCGTTCCTGGGAGGTGCACTCCACATCGTTAAGGCTCATCAGCACCCATTTAACAAATTAAACATCTGGTTAACGGCTCAGAAAATACCAACAGTTTGCACCGGTGCAACCATGAGGAACCCGAATTTTAGCACCGCCAGGAACCTGAAATGGCAAAGCTTCCTCGTTACTCTTGGTAAGGGCAGCAGCACTTCGCACCTTCCCAGGGAGAGTAGGAAGGGAGGGGGGCCTGGGTGATCATTTCAGCACCGTAAAAGAGGTGTGTTCGTGCAGCAAACTGCGCTCTGGTGGGACTGCTGCCATCCCAGGTGGCCCTGCCCTTACCTGGATGGCTTTGGGAGCTCATTGCTGGCGGTGTGTAGTCCTTGGGAGAAGGGATTCGAGACAGATCGGTTTCCGCGGGAGTGGCAGCAGCTCGGAAGAGCTCCAGTGCTTCACCAGGACATAGGAATGGGAAGTGGGGGTTAAATCATGGCCACCTTGTAAAATCCAGGGCACAGTGACATGCTGAGTTGTATGGGAAGTAATCCAAGAGGGCGGCAGAGTATCTTCCAATGGCTTTTTAAAATGGGAACCTGCAATTAAAGAAGAAGATGTCTGCGTTAGCAAATGAAGATTAACAGCCATTTGAATTGTACATTATATAACCTATTTATCCCCCAGATTAAACTACAATGCTATTTTAGGCACTGAGGGTTGCAGAGAGAGTAATTTTCAGAGTTGTAAATGTTACTTTGATTAATAACCATAAAGATGCAGATTAATACTTAACATTATTTAGGAAAAAAACAACAGTTTAAAAAAACAACTTTCCAACGACACGTTCAAGTCTCAGAAACCCAAAATTCCGTGTTAATTCTCATCCTCCAACAGCACCATATGAAGCCACTTCAGTCCAACAGCTTCCATATTTTAAAAGCCATATGTATGAGTGGTAACTGTACTTCACGCATCTGTTCCCCAAAGAAGTCTAAAGAAAAATTCCTCAGTGCCAAGAAGTGGTCTTGGAGCAGGAAGGAAAAAACCCACACAATCAATTCCACTCCCACTCTACCCAAGCCTCCAGCAGATTACTGAGAAGCAGCTCCATACTGCCCCAGGGCAGAAAAAAATCCACCATTCCCAATTATTTTGAAGCCATGTATTAGAGGGAGGGGGAGAGACCAGAGGGGAAGTAACCCACAGAGTCAGCAACCCCCCCAAAAAATGGAAGTGCAGAAGCAGTAGATAGCCTGGCTTGGAGAAACCCCACCTGAGGCACCCACACTGACCCAGCCAGCCAGCTTTACACAGAAACAACCTGCTCAAGCTCAGTTTTGGGGGGCTATGGGGTTTTTTTGGCACTATACCAAGTGACATCCAGTATCCCCCGTCCCTGGAAGCGTCCCAGGCCAGGCTGGACGGGGCTTGGAGCAGCCTGGGACAGTGGAAGGTGTCCCTGCCCATGGCAGGGGGTGGAATGGGATGGGCTTTGAGGTCCCTTCCCACCCAAACCATTCTGGGACTGGGATTCCTGAACATCCCTGTTTCACAGGCAGGGTATGTCAGGGATTCTGCTCCAGTAGCCAATGCTACCGACCCAGATTAAACCCAGCTGTGCCCCTTATGCAGAGCATCCCATGGCCACGGGTGATTTCCCTTCTTTGCACCATAAAACACCATTGGACCAGCGGCCCAGCCCTCCTGGGCACCAGGGCTGAGCTCCTCCTGCCTGGCAAGGCATCGCCCAGCGCTGGGATGAGCTCACCCCGCTGGCAGCAGCCAGCTCCAACCCATCCCCACGGATCCAGCTGACTCTGCTCACCCCAAACTGCTCCAGCAGCACATCCCAAGGAGTGGTGCCCTCCAGCAGCGCCGGGGCGGGGGATGGCTGCCATGGGAGCTGCCATGGGAGCTGCCACGGGAGCTGCCACGGGAGCTTTCAGGCAGGGCTAGCTATTCCTGGAAGAGCTCTCAGCACACTCGGGTTTGTGTGCTCCTTTCCAAGAAGCAAAACCAGGTCTGAGACTTCTGACACCGGCACAGTCGCTCAGGATGGGCTTTCTGAGGGTAAAATGCCCCGGAGGCGCTGCTGAACACAGCCCCTTCCTCGCTGTGCTTCATTAAAAGCCCCCTCTAATTGGCTCTTTCTCTGCAGCCCAAGTGTCTCAGCATCACCACTCTCCAAGTTCCTCTCTGCCCATCTTGCATTCTTAGAGACCTGGAACGCGTTCCGTGGTACGCGTCAAGCTCAAGAGAAAATCACTTAAATGTCATTTCTAACCCCTGCAGGTCTCTGCCATCCCAAATGTTCAAGATGTTCCAGTCCCATTAATCAGCACATCCTGTTAAACAGAGCTGGGTCAGCTTAGACCAGGCATTAGCAAGATACTAACATAATTTATTTCCATTAAAACCAGCAGGTACTGTTGTAGCATAAGCCATCTCAGCTGCAGACAAGAAGGATTTGGAGTGGAGTTACCAGATTTCCGTGTCCTCATTTTCCCAGCACAAGAATGAAAATGTGAGCACGAACGGTGGAAAGTTTCCCAGAGAAAATGGACTGAAACAGTAGCACCGAATCCATCCAACAGCACCATTTAATGCTTTAACCTATTCCTACTGCTGCCCCATCCCTGGCAGTGTCCAAGGCCAGGGGCTTGGAGCACCCTGGGATAGTGGGAAGTGTCCCTGCCCATGGCAAGGGCTGGAATGAGATGGGTTTTAAGGCCCCTTCCTTAAAATCACTCTGTGATTCCATGATTCTTTCCAGCACACAGCAGTCACGTCCCAAACGACCTCCCCCCAAACCCTAATTTTCAGTGATCTCAGAGCAGACCAAAGAGCCGCTGCCAGGCCTCCATCTGCAACAATTCTTGTGTAAATTTCTCGCTTTGCCACTATCCCACAGAAAACACTCCTTGGAAAGCACTCTTTAAATTAAAAGAAGGGAAACGCTGTCTATCCCCATGCCTCGGATATCCGGAGGTCTGGAGGGTTTTCCAAGCCAATTATCTCGTTTAAAAAAAAAAAAAAAAAAAAGAGAGAGAGAAAGATTAAAAAGAAAAACAAACCCCGAGTTTGTTTAACTTCTACTCCAGTGCCTCCCAGGACAAGGGCGATCACCTCTGTCCTGAGGGACGGCGAGTGCACCCCGAGCATCATTCCAGAGGCACATTCCCCTCGGGCACGGGCAGGGACTGGCTCAGGGCCGCCTGCCAGGCGCAGTGGGAACCCCAGACCCCTCTGCCTTGCTGGACAGGTCACAGCAAGGCTGGCCCCGGCTTTTGGGGGGCCAGGGCACATCAGGCCTTGCTGGGCTCCAGCTGGGAGGAGAGCCAGGCACGGACAGCCCTGGGGTCACTGCTGGCTACGGGAATGGGCCTGGCAGACAGCAGGCAGGGCCACGGTGGCCGTGCCAGGGTTGGCAGGGTGGCTGTGGCAGGGCTGGCACGGTGGCCATGCCAGNAGGGTGGCCGTGCCAGGGTTGGCACGGTGGCTGTGGCAGGGCTGGCACGGTGGCCATGCCAGGGTTGGCACGGTGGCCGTGCCAGGGTTGGCACAGCCCTGGGCACGGAGCACAGGGAGGGCTCGGGAGAGCATCCACAGACACGGCAGTGCGGGAAGCGCCGAGCAGGACTGCAGGCTCGATCGAGCAAGGTGTGTAAACCATGATTGCATTGGGACTGGCACCATCAAGCTTCCCGCCTTGCAGGAGAACTTTCAGAGCCTGGACACCGCTGGATTTTTTAAAAAACTCGGGAAGAGGAGCACAAGGAAGCACCCAATGCCTGTTTATTTCAGCCTGCTCCTGAAATACAGAGCGCGGGCTCCCTAAACGCACGGGGGCTGCGGCATCAGCAGCTGTACCCTCAGCACATCCCTGGGTCAGAGGGTGGCCACGGCCTGAGAGTGCTGTCACCTCCTTGTCACCTCCTTGTCACCGCCCCAGAGGAGCCTCTGTGCCTGCAGCCAGCACGGAGCAGGGCGGGCTGGGGGGCTGCAGCCTCTGCCTCCCTCCTCACTGGTTTGGTGCCTCAGCAAACCACCAACCCTCGCCAGGCACCTTCCCAGGATTAAAACTAATTCCAGCTTTTTTTCTTGCCCCTACAGAAAGCTTTTTTTTTTTTTCCTCCTTTTGCATAAGAATCTTACAGCTCTGCCACGAGGATGGTTTGTTGATAGGAGGCCTGGAGCAGGTCCCCTATAAAGACAGGCTGAGAAAGCTGGGGCTGTTCAGCCTGGAGAAGGCTGTGTGGAGACCTCAAAGCCACATTCCACTGTCTGAAGGGGCTGTGAGGAAGCTGGAGAGGAACTCTGCGTCAGGAACTGCAGTGAGGGGACAAGGAATAATGGGTTCAGATGGAAAAGAATGGAAATTTAAATATTGGGAAGAAATGCTTCCCTGTGAGGGTGGGGAGGCCCTGGCACAGGGTGCCCAGAGCATCCCTGGAAGTGTCCAAGGCCAGGTTGGACAGGGCTTGGAGCACCCTGAGACAGGGGAAGGGGGGTGGAACATGATGATCTTTAAGGTCCCTTCCAGCCCCTTATGGCTCTCTGATTCTGTGGCAGCATGAATGGTCACCTTCCTCCTCCCAGCCCCGTCCAGATGTGCCTCTGTGCAAGTCACAAGCCCAGATGTGCAGAGCCACCAATGACAGTCACCACAGAACTTTTATTTGCACAGAGCTCCATTTTGCAGAGCTTTAATTGCTCTCCATCCCAGGTAAGAATCCTGGCCTGGGGCTGAGGTTTCGGGGCTGAGTCAGCCGGGCTGCTCCAGGACCAGGAGCTGTGATGCCCCAGCTCTCTCAGACACAGCAGCAGCAGCACTGCTGCCAGGATCCCTTGGAGCCCTGGGTGAAACAAAGGGGTGCTAGAAGGGATGCTTCCACATCCTGGCACTCCCCTAGCAGCACTCCAGCACCGTGGGGTCTGCTCTCCAAAAGCCATGGAAACACCACCAGCATCTCCTAAGAGGCATCAGCACCTCTCCTTCTGCCTGGCACAGACTGATCACAGCAAGGTCATTATTTTCTCCCCCAAAATCTCCTTCCTCGCTGCACTCTCGAGCAAACAGCCCCGAGTTCAACCCCAGGTGCTCCACGTAGGGTGCCAGCATCACCCCGATGCTTCCTTGGGTTCCTGCTCGTAGCAGGCAGCCTGCAGGCAGCCCAGGGCTGCAGCACACACGTGCTCAGCACCTGAAGGGAGGCACAGCCCCTCTCGGGGCTTTATGGATTAAATCTCTCCTCTGACAACGCATCCTGCACTTTAACCAGAGGGGGGAAAGCTGCCTTTGCTTCTCGGGGTTTGTTTATAAAATACTGCCAATACAGGATCCATACATGGAAAGAGGAGGGCAGGAAGAGGCTGAGAGGTGCCTGAGAACAATTCACTGTGACCACAGGAAGATTTACGGCGTCTTTACTGAGAATGATGGAACGGCTTGGGCTGGGAGGGACCTCAAAGCCCATCTCATTCCAAACCCAGGCAGGGACACCTTCCACTAGGCCAGGCTGCTTTATTTAGAGCAGAGCCAGTGAGAAACAGCCTCCCCAGCTGATCTCCTCTGCAAGGACCACATGTCCCAGCCACCACTTTGCGAGGTGACACAAAGAGTGGCTGTCATCCCCAGGAGCCTCACAGCCCTCTGACAACATCCCCTCTGCTCCTGTCTCTCCAGGAGAATACAGCTCCTGGATCTGCCCCAGGAGAGCAGGTTCCACAAGCACTGCCCACTTCCAGAAGTGCTGCTTTTCCTACCACTTCGGCAATACCCAGACCTCTGGCAGGAAATATATCTGCAAACCTCAAATATCATCAGACCCTCAAAGAGTTCAGAGTGCCTAAGTGAATTCTGTCTCTAAACACACACTGTGGGAATAACAGGTGACACTGTAAGACCCACTATCAGCTGAACGCTCAGCTGGGGCCAGAAGAGCAACTAGAATACCATGGAATAATGGAAAATAAAAATAGAGCAGCGAATTTGCTGCTGTGTTAGCCCAGTTCCTCCAAACCCCCGCGTATTTTGTGCAGATCTGGACATTCCCCTTCCTCTTCCAAGCACGCAGTGTAAGAGTTTCAGAAGGGCAAGAAAAACACCATCAGAGGTGTGGTACAAATTCCTCATGCAGGTGAAGCAGACGATAATAAACCTGCAGCCCAGACAGAGGTGACTTAAAAACATCACAGTGATGCACAATCATGATTAGTACAGACAAATCACTCATCATTCTGCTTCCCATCTACTTCTTTCAGAGCTAGAAGTTTTTCCCCTTCTTTTGCTGGGTGAGAAGCTGGGTGGACACAGGAGGGAAGGCCAGGAAACCCATGGGACAAGTCACTGGCTCTCAGGAGTGTTTGAGAAGTGTCACCTTCACTGACAGTGCATGTCCTGTTGTGAAATGCCTCCCAAGGTACATCCTCTTGGATGCTGCTGGAGAATGCATCAATCAAGTACTTTCAAAGACCTTAAAAAACCTTTAAATCTCACCTGGACACCAGCCTACAGTCGCCAAACCAACCCAGCTCTGCTTTGTCCTGCGCAGAACCGACAGTCCCACCTCACAAAACATAATAAAGTTTGCTCTGTAAAACTTGATATATTCTCACTGAAATCACATCTCAGATCCTTTACAGTTTCCACACCTGCACTCAGGAAGTTAAGGGAAGTACTGGTGAGTGGAAGTGCTAACACAGAACTCAGGAATCAGGAAAGGGGGACAGGGAGCACAAGCGGTGTGAGCCCTGAAGCCTTCGCTACAGTTAGAGCTGTGTAAGTAACAATTAAACAGGAAACCCACCCTCATCCAGCTGTCACCAACAGCTCCTCTCCACGGGAATACCAGGTACAAACACGCCCCAGCGAGGAGGATCCAGACTGAGCAGCCCAGCCCTCATTGCCAGGACACCCCATTTTTGCCCAACCCTGCAGCGCCACAGCCAGAGGTGCCCGCCTCCAACATCAAAAGCCCAGCACGGGCATTCAAACGCACAGAGCGCCTCAGAAACACCAGCCAGCGCTTCAGGGAAGCGGCCCCCGGTGCATTTGCTTAGCAAATGCTGCCATTTCCCTGCCGGCCATCACAAGAGGCTCTCACATGACAGCCCAGAGCCCAAGAAACGCTGTGCTTCCTCCTCTCCCTGCAGCCGCCGCTCTCCAGCACACACACACACGCACACATGGTGAAGAGCCACTGCTCGTGTGCTCACACCTGTCCCCGTGACCTTGTGGCAGGCCCTGTGTGCTGGCACAGAGCTCACACGGAGATGCCACCTCTCGCCACGTCCGTCCTGCGCGTTAAACTATGGCGTGCGTGCACCGGGAGTCCGGAGCTAACCAACAGCTGGCTCTGAGCTTCCCCAGCTCCTCCAGGAGCTGCAGGGCCTCCCTGGACAGGCACTCCTTGGGAGCAACGCTGCCATTATTCCAGGCCAGTCCCTGCGCTGAAAGCAGTGCTACACCGGCACTGAAGCCACCGTCGGACACGGGAAGGAAACCCAAATGAACCATGGCCACAAATGGCAGGACGCTGCTAATTAATTATGAGCTACTTGGTTAACACAGAACTAATCCACAGCTGTTTAAAGGCAGCAAGCCTAGATGGAAGTAATTAATCTAATTACGTGTAACATAAATTCTCTATAAATATAATCAAGGAAAACGCTTTCTACAGGTTCCCATCCTTTTGCTTCTTATTGTCAAGTAATGCTCCGCAACTCCTTTCCAGGGCACACGGGTTCCCTGAGCAAAGCTGCTATTCCCAGGCTCTTTTCAGCTGTGTCTCAAAGTCAGGTGCTCACACTGATCTCTGGTGGCAGTCCCGTACTTCAGCTCTGGAAATCCAAGCGCTGAGACACCAGCCCAAACTGAAAACGTGGTATCTCAGCACAAGTGAAGACACCCTGCACCCGTTTCAATGTTAACACAAAACTGATGTTATTGGGCTTGCCCCGGCAGTATTTTCCTCACTAAGCTGGAAACTGAGGTTTCATCCCTCATGGTACCTTGTACTTTTGCCAATCACCACCCTGACCAGCACTTACAGCTGCTCTGAAAACCAAAGGTGCCTTCACAGCCTAAAAACCAGAAATCTTCTGGTGGACGCCCAAAACCCCCGAAGTTTTGTGCCCCTTCTCCTTCCTTGCTAGGAGAACACGAGAGTATCCACACAATTTCTGCTCCCATGGATTTCACAGCAGTACCACTGGGGAGATCTCTCATCCATTTTTAGACCTCGACAAGCATTGATGTCAAAACCACAGCAGGTATCCCAAATACACAGAGAAGCAAAAACACTTTGGGAGCAACCAAGAGCATGAGGAGTGAACCTAAGTCCTCCCATGCGTCACCCGAGACTCTGAACAAAAGATCCCGAGCAAATCTGGAAATACCACCTCATGTTCACTCGGTGGGGAGCTCCAATTTAAAGTGGCCAACAGCTTGGAAATTATTTTTTTTTTTCAGAGTCAAGCAGGAAGAGCTGCAGATTCAGAAAGGCAGGCGACTGTTTGAAACCCGGGACTGTGCAAATCCGCAGGAATACAGAGCCCTCCTTGACTAGCAAGACTCTGGCAGAGGGTCTGAGAGAGCAGGATGCTGCTGAGCTCGATCCAGTTTCTCAGCAAGAGCAGCAAGAACAAGCAGTCTCACAGATGGATCCGCGTGGGAGGGAGAAAGGATAAAAGTCTGCCTCGGGAGCCTGTTCCAGCTGCTACCGGAGCCTTGCAGGAGTCGGCACAAATTGGGCAGAGCCACCTATAAAAATCTACTGTCTTGGCTTTTTCTGAAGCCCTCTTCTTTCCCAATCCCATGTTTTTCCTCCACCCTACTATTTCCACATTCGAAGGAGCCCAAAGCAGATAGCTGAAAGTAGTGCTTGACAGAAGGTGAATGCAGACTGGGAGTTTATCGCCACTCTTCATTCCTGCCTTGCACATCACCCTCGCTACACACGCTCAGGAGCACAAAAATCAAAACTCCTTTCAAATGCTTGACTGAGAAGTGATTAAAAATTGAATATTCGAGGCCAGGCTGGAGCCTGAACCAGTGAGGGGCAGCCCTGCCCATGGCAGGGGGGTGGAACTAGATGGTCTTTCAGGTCCCTTCTAACCCAAATCCTTCTGTAATTCCATGTTCTTTTTATCCAGAATCCCCCCAGCAGCATTTCCAGTGCCAGGAGGAGGTTGTGTGGCCGGCAGACAGGGCGCTCACCTCACTGGCTAAAAGCAATTCTCTACCTGGGGTTGTTTTTCAGCTCCTCGGGTAGGCAAAGGCAGAGAGAAAAACATTTACCTTTTCTCTTCACGTACTTGAGCTGTTCCACCCCCATCTGAACTTCTTGTTCCTTCTGACAAAGAATCAGAATTACTGGTCACTAGCTGTGCCTAACCCATCTGGTCCCCCAGCATAAAATAGCTGAGTACATGTGTCATCAATCACTGTTAATTACTTCATTAACTTGGAAAAAGAATATTGACTTTTTTTTAAAGAACAAACATTGTTCAAGGTCAGTCTAGTTCTTTTTTTTTGTTGTTGTTGCTTTTAATTGAATGCTGTCTGATTACCAAGAGAAAATAATACAGTCTGAACACTCAAGCAGCCCTGCCACACAACTGGTGCAGGAGACACCTCCCAAAGTCTTTTTCTGGAAGGGCCAGCTGGATCCAGAAGCTTCGCGCTGCTCTCCAGAGCCCCGCGCTCACCGCGCTGCCATTCCCACCGACTGCCCCCGTGGCTCTGGCAGCGCTGACCTTTGCCGTGCTCCGGGAAGGAAACATGCCCCAAGGTCTCCACAAACACGTTGCATCACTGCCGAGTGGACATTCAGCTGCTGGCTGCAAAACAGCGGCACGGGGACAGACCCCGGCGGTGTGCGCGTTCTCGTCTGCAGCAGATCCGCTGCCAGCGCGTGAGACCAGCCAGGAGCTGCACAGCGCCAGGCAAACGTCCCCCTGGACTGTCCCCCTGCTTCAGAGGCTCACCAGGATCGCCTCCTGGCCCCAGTGTGAGCTCACCTTCCTGCCAGGCACAGGGGTGCCCGCTCACGGAGCCTCGTGCAGCCACTCTCCCTGGAGGAGCCACCTTAACTCAGTGTTCCTTGCATTTTTCCATGCCTCAGTTACTGGCTCACTCACTGCCCACCTCCAACAAGCTGTTTTGTCTGAGGGCATGCCCTGTCACTCCTGTCCCCAATATCCCATAACTCAGCCCCCCCAAACCCGGGCTGTGCTTCCCAACCCGCACTGCAGGAACGCGTGCGGAGTTCCCTCGAGCACCCTCGACCTTGGCTGGTGCCCAGCCCATGAGGCACAGCACACCCTCACCCACAAAAGCTCTGGGATCCCACCAAGGGTTCCCCAGTTGGCATTTCTGCGTGTTTTATCCCTCCTGTCTGGCACTGAATGCAAACAGTGATACCAAAACACGGCACTTGCCACAGCCACCCCAGCAGCCAGAGCCCAGCCTCGATGAACCCCACGGGATTGTGGAATCTCAGGATGGTTGGGGTTGGAAGGGACCTGAAAGAGCACCTCATTCCAACCCCAGTGTGTGGTGCCACTCTGCCACTTCTCCTTTTAAAGGGTCTGTTTCCCTACAGCCAACAAAAATGTCTTGTGAGTGCATTGTGCAGCTGTGTGCCTTACTCACAGGAACTTTACCTAAATCCAAATTCTACCTTTGAGCATAAAGGATAATGCACCAAGCAGAAAGGAAGAAATCACAACTTCACCTCTAAAGTGCAATATAATTTGCTTTTATCTGTTGGGGAAACGTGTTCTCCTCTGCCCAGCACCATGTGAAAAAGCCATGCTGACCTGTAACCACCCACAGCACCCCTCTGCTCACGGGGCCATCCCTCGGGGCACAGGGCAGTGCTGGCACCCTACTCAGTCCCCAGCTCCTCTGCCAAAGCTGCTGGGGCTCCAAGCCCCAGACTGCTGATAACTGAACAGGCAGGAATCCCCGTGGGAAGCTGAAGTAAATAGATGGCTGTATATTCACAGGGGTTCCATGACTTCCACCAGTTGCTCTGGTTTTAAATAACAAGTAACGTTTTCCAGCCACATCCATGGCCAGAATAGAAAACCAAGTCAGGCACCACAAACCCCCAAGTTCCTCTGTCGTACCCCTCTGAACAGGGTTACATTTTTCACGCCCTTGGACACCCTTCAATGAAAACTAGAATCTTCAGGCAAATATTTCAGTCCTAAAAGCTGACGAGCAAGAAAAGCAAGGAAGGAACAACTGGCACTACTCAGACTCCCAGGGGTTTCAGGTTGTTTATTATATATTTATCTATTTTATAACACCATCAAAGCCAAAAAGGAAGAAAACCCTTTAAGGAAGTACCTGCAGGTTACCTTGACAGACAAAGGCCAGCTAAGTTTTGGGGACTTCCTTTCCAGGTGTTGCTCCCAACACCACAGTGGTTCCTTAACTGAGCGAGAAGGAAGGGCTCCATTTACTTTAGGATTTACACCACATTTTATATGGCCCCTTCTGCCTGTTTGCACAACGTGCACGCAGCAAGGCAAACTGGAATTGTTCTTTGAAATAAGAAAGCTGGGCTGCAAAGCCACACAAAACTTTGGACACACTTCAAGGCCTGACGCAGTACCTGCCACAGGGGCTGGGTCAGGTGTTTCACAGAACTGTCAGCCACCAGCTGGAAAGGGACTTCAACTCCGTGTCCCCAAGGAAGCCTTAGAGCCCTAACTCAGGCTTTGAGTGGGAAGGGACCTCAAAACCCATCCAGTGGCACCCCCTGCCATGGGCAGGGACACCCTCCATTGTCCCAGGCTGCTCCAAGCCCCAGTGTCCAGCCTGGCCTTGGACACGGCCAGGGATCCAGGGGCAGCCACAGCTTCTCTGGGCACCCTGTGCCAGGGCCTCAGCATTCTCAGAAGGGACAATCCCTTCCCAATATCCCATCCAGCCCTGCCCTCTGGCACCGGGAAGCCATTCCCTGTGTCCTGTCCCTCCATCCCTTGTCCCAGCCCCCTCCAGCTCTCCTGGAGCCCCTTCAGGCCCTGCAAGGGGCTCTGAGCTCTCCCTGGAGCCTTCTCTTCTCTTCCCCAGCTCTCCCAGAGAGGAGCTCCAGCCCTTGGAGCACCTCTGTGCCTCCTCTGGACTCTCTCCAGCAGCTCCACGTCCTCCTGCTTTGACCTCAGGGCTGGGGCAGCTCTGCAGGTGGGGTCTCTTTAGATGCAGCTCAGGATATGGGGTTTGGGATTTCTGGGCTGCAGAGCACTCTGCTGGGTCACGCTGAGCTTCTCATCCACCAACACCTCCAAGCCCTTCACGGCTTTTCACACTCAACAGCACTGGCAGAATATTCCTCCCTGCAACTCGCTCCTCTTTCAGGGTGGGAATGAAGCAAAATAATTTACACCTGCTTTTGTCCCTCTTCAGCTTTTCAAAACATCAAAGCCCGATCTTCAGGGTCTTTTTCTCACTGGAGCTTGGGATTTTGCACCTTTGCATGCTCCTAAATCTCCTCCTGTAACAGTTCCAGCTTCCAGGAGGAATTGCTTGGCTTTCAAGATAAGCTGCCATTAGTCACCAAAGCTCTGCTCTGCAGAATCTCCTCTCACCTTACCCACCTTATCACCTGCTGCTTGGGATACCCTGAAATAAATGAACAGGAAAGGATACAAGGTGAAAACAAAACAAATCCAAAGGCTTTGCATGTAAGCGTTCATCTGGATACATCTTGTACCTGACAGGAGGCTGCACCGAGCTGGGGGTTGGTCCTCTCTCCCTGCTAACAGGTGACAGGACAGGAGGAAACAGCCTCAGGCTGTGCCAGGGGAGGTTAACGTTGGCTATTTAGAAGAATTTCTGCATGGAGAGAGTTGTCAGTCCCTGGGCAGTGCTGGAGTCCCCATCCCTGGAGGGATTTAACAGCCGTGTGTGGAGGTGGCACCTGGGGACATGGGACAGTGGCAGTGCTGGGGGAACTGCTGGATTTGATGACCTTCAAGAACTTTTCCAGCCTAAACGATTCTGAGTTTCTACGAGCATAACGATTAACAAGTTACATTATGGCAGAGGGGGGAAAAAAAATTGGCCTGCCAGCCAACGCCTGCAGCCACCTCCAGCCAAGTGCAGCCCCTTCCTGAAGGAAAGCACTCACAGCCACAGCACAAACTCCGACAGACAGACACCTCCCTCTGGATGTCAGGCGGCTGAAAATTTACATTTCAGCACCAGCTTTACATGCAAGCAAAGTGCGGGGCCACTGCAAAGCAAACACGACTCCCATTACCTCAGAGCACTCGGCATGCAAAGCACACTCCGAGGCTGGGGCGGGGGGGAAGGAGATTGCAGGAATTTTTTCCTGAAATGGAATGGGGAGATAAGATCGAGTGAAAAGGAGCAGAGGCTGCTGACATATCTAGACTCCCAGAAGCCAGTAAATATGCAAATGGGCTGCCATTTCTGCCAGTAACACTCAGAACCAACTTTGATTCTGCTAAAATATATCGCATTAAACAAGGGAGATAAGCCCAGCGCTGAATCCACGCAGAGCAGCTCCCTCTGACCAAGACAGCTTTTTACTTCTCACTCCAGGAAATCCTGAACAAAGCTTTCTATTCAAAGAGTCTCCACTCTGACTATCACAGTGTTTATGAATAACTTTGGCCATTTACCTTTTCGCAGTCTGATTTGCAAGTACTATTAAAAACTCTCCATAAAGCCATAAACAGCCCTGGAAAAGCTGCATCCAGTACCAGTCAGAAATCCTTCCCCAAAGCAGGAAAGGGCTTGCTGCCCCGAAGCCACAAACAGCAAATTTCACACGAGATGTCAGAGAGGAGAAAATAAAGGGTGTATTGAATGTGCATCCCCGGAGACAGAGATTACAGAGCAAGAACTGAAGTTGATGTGACCTGATAGCGGATGACAAACTCAGATGATAAAGGCATTCCCTGGACATCCATCTGTGGTCCTTGGGGTTTGGACAGACACACCAGGCAGAAACAGAGAGATATGAGAATATCATATATAGATGTGATTTGTTTTCGTACATATGAAGTACATACGTGTGAAACAAACAGATGCACACCCAAACACCGGAGGCAAGGAAAGCATTTCTTATTTTCGCTCCCTTTTATCTGCCTACCACCTCTGAATCAGCGAGATGAGCTCAAAGGCCACTGCAGCCCGAGACACAGAGTTTGCACAGGGCTAAGAGCAAAAGCAGCTCTCCCCTGCCATCAGCCTCAGTACCTGATTCCGTTCAACGAGGCTGTTCCCTGACGGAGGGAGAACAGCACGACCTGCACCCCTCCTCGACAGCCCTTGGCCGCTCCTCTGACATTCCAGCACAGAGAGAAGGGCATCGAGAACTTCAAGCAACTGCCAGCATCAAAAAATAAGCATGTACAGAAGCTAGGAAGATGTAAAAAAATAAAAACCAGACCTTTGCAGGCTGAACAAGCCTCCCACGTGCGGCGCAATACAACAGGAACGACTTCCCCAGCAATGCCAGGCTCTGCAGCGAGACGAAAGCAGGCTCCAGCTCTCCAGGAGCAGGGAGGCCTCAGGAATTCCCGGGAGCAGGAACCCATCCCCAAACGTGTGGCACGCACAACAGCGAGCAATCCAACAGGAGACGGCTGGGGAAGGCTCCCAGTGCTGCGGGAAGGTCATGACAAAGCAGGTTTGCTGGCAGGGAGGAGAGACAGAGACACAGACAGGGGCTGGGAGGGCCTGCTCCAGGAGAGTAGAGCCTCGGGAAGAGGGAATAGCTCAGCACCTGGGAAATGGCAGCCCAGGAAATACCTGAGCTCGATCCCTGCTCCTTCCATCCCAGCCAGCCCCGGCAGGAAAGCACCAGGACTGTCCCTGTGCGTGCCTCAGTTCCACAGCCACGCTGGCTGGCTGGCTCCAGCACACGCTCAGAACTCCCTTATCCCCGTTCCGAGGCTGCGATAATTCCCATTTTCCTTGCCAGTGCTAGGAAGGAGCCTCAGAGCTATATGCTGAGGCCCTGGAATTTAAATATACGATAACACTGTAAATAAAAGGAAACAAATTCCTTAAGGAAAACCTTTTCACATGCCAGATCAGTTCCCAATAGTAACTGCTCTGCTTTGACAAGAGATAAATATTTACAGTCTGAAACAGAGAACACCTTGTGTTGCAATACTGGAACGAAAACCTTGTCAGTCCTGGTATCCTAAAGAGAGGGTTTTGATATTTAAAAGAAAAAAATTAGACATAAACCCCCAAGCTGAGCACTCAGAAGCACACACACGTTATTGTGCTCGTTTACCCCACCAAAACAAAAACCCGAAGGTAGTCACACAGAGAAATTGTCAAACATGCTGAATCCAGAACAGATTTTCTCAAAAGGAGACCTCATCCCCCAGGGAATGTAGACAGTTTACAGCAAAAGTCTAAATTATTGCCAAGAATATGCTGCTTTTTTTTTTATTTATTTAAATATAGTCTTAAGTTGCTCCTCTTAGACATTCCTCTAGCAAATGCAGACACTGAAGATTTTTCTCACCGGAGCAAAAAGGCAGCAAGGAGGGTCAGATGTCCATATGCAGCTCCTTGGGCTGGGGCATCCCACAGCGGGAACACCCTCGGAAGAGGGGAGAGAAACAGCTAAAGGCTGAGCTATCTCTGAGCTTCCAGCACGACTCCCAACCACCTCCGGGCCTGATCAGCTCCTTCCAGCTAGGGGAAGAATGTGGGGAATGCCATTCATACTGGCACTCGGGAAGATCGAGGAACGGAAAGGGCACAGCGCCTGGGTATCGCTGTCCCGGGCAGGGCGATAAGGAGATGCTCTCACTTCTGCCCGGCTCAGGTTGCTCGGGTTTGCTGCCGTTCCAAGCGAGGCGAGCAGCCCATTCAGCGTCAGTGCTTCTTCCTGCTGCGCCGTCTGTGCAGTCCAAACTCCCGCTCCTGAGAGGACCTGCACGAGGCCAGCCTGGCTGAGCTGCCACACTACAGGATCTCCTATCTGAGGTGCAATTTTCCTCACCCAACTGCTGTCTGGGCTTTTATGGCCCGCTCCCTTTGAAGTGGGGCAGCCCTGCCGCCGGCGGCCCGACAGAAGAGTTCAATGTCTACCAGCCACTCTCAGCTTCCCGACTTCCTTCTCCCCTTCCCAGGGAATTATTACCCCGTGCAGAACTTCCCTGCCTCGGCCTGGCTGCTGCCAGGGCCGGTGCTGCTCCACGATCCCATCGCTGCAGTCAGCCAAGCCCTTATGTTCCGTGCACAAGTTCCCCGTTTGCTCCCCTGCTTCCAGCATCCCTGCACAGCGGTTTATTTTTAGACCAGCATTTTTAGAGCAAAGCCCAGAAGCAGCACACTTTCGGTGCCAAACAGAATTCAGCTGTGGCTCTAACGCTGTCAGCTGACAGGAGGACACTCGGGTTTGGTGGCCACAGAGCATCGGTGCGGCTCCGCGGCTGCCACCCGGGGCCACTGCTGACCCCTGGGCTCTTCCTGCAGTGCTCTCACACCACTGGCCCTGGGTGGCCACGAGGCTCAGCCCAACATTGCCACAGCACTCCCCTCCCCAGCAGAGGAATTGTTTTTCCCTGTGTGTGCAGCCCTGTGCACAGAGAAGGATCCGATGCCCCCTCTCTTCACACACACGCACCAGGCAAGAATCACAGAACCACGGAGGCTGGAAAAGACCTCCAAGATCATCAAGTCCAACCTCAGAGCACTGGGTGCCACATCCAGGTGTTTCTTGAACGTCCCCAGGGATGGTGACACTCCCTGGGCAGCTCCTTCCAACGCCTGAAAACTCTTTCAAGGAAGAAATTCTTCCTGGTGTCCACCCTAAATGTCCAGACAGGGAACTGTGCTGGCCCAGGAGAGCCCAGAGCTTCACCCTTGGGTCCATGTGAACATTTATAATTTGGGGTCACCACTCACAGCCAGCTCAGGGTAAAGGAGGAGATCCCTGCTGGCTTTACCAGGTGCTGGATCAAGCCCATAACCACCAATACAGACAAGGAGAAGTGCCCCAATATACAAAGTGAGGCTCCTGCCGAGCTTTATCGTCACCTTTCTGGGGTCAGAGGTGGTTTTCAAGCTCTAAATACCAATATTTGCCTTCTTTTTACTATAGCTTGCTGTTTTCAGTGCAATTAGAGCATAATAGAATCAGATCCACCACCTTTTTCTGTTGACACAACATAACCTAGTGGAGGCAATGGCAGCAAAGACACCCAGACACAGCAACTGAGATGAACAAGACCGTGTAATCTGTGTAAATCCACCCAAAATCTGCAGGGATGGCCCATAAAATTGCATAGTAAAAGTCTTTTCTACTCTCAACAGCTCACAGGATCTCCTCATGAACAAGAATGCAGTGACAAGGCCATCTTCTGCAAGGTATAAAGCAGCCAGGGACAGAGCCACACTTTGCCCTGAATTCACATCAAGCCTTTTTGCCCACTGACCCAGAAGTCTCCAGCTTTCCTGCAGGTTCGATAATTTATAACATAAAACCTCAGATTACTTTTCCCTGTCACGAGCTGGTGGTTTTTGCAAAGCTTCAAGCAGGAAGTGTTTTTCCTAATGTTAAATATTTCATTCACTGTTATGATTAAGCCCATCCTCAAAGGCTCCATCCAAGGCACAGGGAGCAGAGGAGGCAGCAAGGATGAACGAGGGGATGAAGAAAAGCCTGACAAGGAGAGGCAAACACAGACCCCAAGGAAGCATTAGATACCTACACCATGTACAACCAGAATAAATGCTCCTTTCTAGTCCTCTCCCTCCTCCTTTGATCATGCTTCCAGGTCAATATCTGGTGAGAGGCAGTCCTGACTCAAACGTGTCCTTCAGCCCTCACCAGGATCTGACAGCAGGTATCAGTTGTGGAAATAAATAAGTAAAGAACATTTCCTCCCAGCCAAAGCGCTGCTGTTTGATTCAAATAGGAAATCTGTCTTGGGCAGGAGAAGTGCACACCAGGTTCCATATGGAGAGTCAATCATTTTGGGAGGTTCACATGCATTGAGCAGTGAGCAAAGACTGAAAGGCAAACGCAGCTCACGGTAGCCAGCGTCTGTCCCAGCCCACTGGAAGGACTGGTCACTCAGCAGGACACCCAGCGCCACATCCCAACACACCTGACTCTGTGTGGCCTCTTTCCCTTGCCTTCCCTTCCTCTTCAGCACAGAGCAAGGACAAGACACGAAGTTTGGGCGTTCTCACCACCCAACACACCCGGGCCCTCGTTGCCCTGCTGAGTAAGAGCAGCAGCAGCCCTAAAATGTGGAGAACTTGGATGATCCATGCAAAAATTCCCACCCACAGGGTGGTGCCACAGGCAGGGCTCAGGGGCACAGGATCCAGGGCTGGTTTGCTGACCAGCAGCACAAAGAGCAGTGTCAGACCAGGCTTTCTGCTTTGCACAGGGAGCAAAGAAGAGCTGAGCCTTGCAACGACCCAACAGAGATCCTGCTCACATTCATGGAATGATTAAGGTTGGGAAAGACCTCCAGGACCATCAAGTCCAGCCACTAACTCAGCCAGAGCTTTCTTTCCCTGCCCCTGAAGATGCCCCAGCAGCACAACCCACACTCGAACTGCACCATTTCCCTGGGAAGGCAGAAGGAAACTGCACTTCCCTGTGTTCCTGCCCTCTCCAGCCTCAGAAAAGCTGCCAGCCTTCATCCCCTCCAGCGAGACCTCCCCAAGAAACGTGATCCAGCATCCCCTGAGTTACTCCAAAGCACTCTGCGCTCCCTTCTCCCCTAGCAGTGTGAAGAAATAAGCCAGGCCTCCCAGCAGGACGCACACCCCGCTGCGCTGCACGAGGCCCAGCTCCGTGTCGCCGTCCTGGTGACCTTGCTCACGCCCTGACTTGGAGAGGTCCCCTCTCCTGACTCACCCACACAGCGATTTTATTTGACTGCAAGTCTCTGCTGGCTGGAGAAACGACTCTCTTCATTTGAGCAAATGAATTCCACATATGCAGAGCTGTAGAATACAACCCAGCCTGCAGGAAAGCTCAGTTCTACCCACGAATTCTTCCTTCAGGACCCCTCCTGATGGACAGTCTGCACACAGCTCTTCCCCTTCCAATGCTCCCTGGGAGTGCCATGATCTCTGCATCCAAAGTGGGACCAACAGCCCATCTTCCACCTCATCCCACCTCCTTCCAAGCCAGCGTTCTCAAACACCTGCCCACTGCCGCCGTGTTCCTTCTCCCTTTGCCCTGAGCTCCCAAAGCTCAAACTCACACGCTGCTCCGGTTCGCAGAACCCTCGCTGTTACAGAGGTGTGAATAATGCCATTTCCCTTCACTTCCGTGCAGAGAAGCAAACCTCACCGCTCCACGTGCGCGTGAACCTGCAGCAAAAGGCAGCCCATTTTCCTTGCTCCCCGGGAGAACCACCTGCACTGAGGATTTCACCAGAACCCACGAGACAAACAGCAACGAGAACTCCGTAACCGCAGCTCCCACGGCGGAAAACGCAACCTTCCAAACGCTTCCAACAACACCCCCTTCCCGAGAATTCCCCGGGAGCAGCGCACACCGGGATGAACTCCTCATCCCAGGCTCTCCTTCCCGCGGGGAGACGAAGCCTTGTCCAGCACAACCCCAGAAGCAATATGAGCGTTACTCCCCCCGAGCAGACGCGACGTAAAGCCGCCGGAGCACGTCAGGAAAACGCAGGCAAGGAGGAGGATGCGAAGCGACCGGTGACAGCCCAGCTGCGGGTAACTGCTGTCCCTCCAAGTGAGGCTGGCACAAATCCTGCCGGCAAGCCAGCACTCCCGCGTGCACGCGACGAACGGAAGCCCGCTTCGCGCGGAGCGAGACGCAGCGCGCTAACGCTCGCCGAGTTTAACTGTAATTAAGTCCCGCTGACGGGCGCCTCGTTAAAGCACCGCTTCTGCGGAAAAAAATTAATCAAGTGAATTATTTCCCTGCGCATGAAGTATCGGGGTTTTTCCCACTCTCCACGAAAGATACACGGAGCTCAGTTCAACCGGATGTCGGCGCTCCCCGGAATGAGGGAGCGACGCGCTTAAAAAGACATTTAAAACGACACACCGCTGTGCTGCCAAAACCCAGGCTGAGATGCTCAGCCCCTGCACGCTATTTTATCCTCTGATGGCAGAAAATAAAACCCTTAAAATACAACTCTTCACCCAGCGGATACAGACAGATAGATAAACAGATAGATAAAATAACTGGCTTGTTATCAGAAAACCAAACTGAATTAAGACAGCCGAACTGAAAAGAGGATCCTCATGACCCAAAGATCCAGTTTTCGAACTGCAACTTTTTGGGGTTTAAATGCTTCTGATGGGAGGAACAGAGGTCCAGCCACTGATGAGGGGGGCAGAGGGCTGAGTGTGCCCAGGCCCACGAGCCAACACGCATTCCTCTGCCCTGGGAGATGGCTCTTTGAAGCACATTTTATTCAAACTTCTCCGAGGTAATATCCAATACGAAAATGAACTGAAAAAAATGAAGCTGATCAAGATGTGCCCAGTAATGAATGCCATGACAAAGGCCTGCATTTTCAGAGCTGTAATTCCTTGCAAAGGGAAAACCACAGAAGCTTTCCAAGAGATTTTTACAGTCTTTTTCTAATTGTTCCCTTTTTCAACATCATTATGCAACCTCCGTGTGCTTTCCTGCTTCTCTACCCCCCTTTATTTCACCCATTCTCCCCCCTCCCAACTTCTTCTGAATGCCGTGAGGCAGCTCCTTTAAGACAGCCAGAAATACAGTGCAGATTTTTCTCTCCTCCTCCTCCTCCTCTCAGTTTAAACTGCCCAAATCTTTCCGGCGAAGAAGCATTGCCCAAAATCTGCTCGCTATTCAAGCGGCCCTGGCAATGACAAGCAGCACTTCATGAATCATCTGTTATATATTGCCTTATCAACACGGTCCACTGCAGGAGAAAGTAAACCTGGCCCACTTTGGGGCTGTGCAGAACACAATCAAAATGCAAGTGGCATTAATTACAGGAGGGCTCTGAGGAGTTCCCTCATCCAAGGATTCAATATAGGCTATATATATATATATGTATATTTAAATACATATATGAGGCAACCTAAACCAAAATGCTAACAGCCATTTCCTCCCCCACCACACACAGCTTTTACTTTAATATTTTAAAGGACTATCTACCCCTTTTGCTGGTTTCCAGTATTGTCACATTTCTAATTATTAAGGCAGACAGCTTTAGTGCTTCTGCTGTTTGTCAGCTTCAGCTATTGGAGGCAAACACACATATTTTTATGGGGTTTTTTCCCCCCCAAGCCAGACCTCTAAGCTCAGCAAGTGAGGAGAACCCTGCACTGCTCTGTTTCCTTCCACTGCTCTGGAGCATTGGCATGCTTGGACCTGGGGAACCTGGAAGCAGAGGTGAATGGAAGAGAGAAGCTATCCATGAGGGAATTGGGCTCAAAACTGAAAAGCAATTGTGAATTCAGTGACAAGACACATCCCATCAGCTTCTCTGCCCACTGAAACACAGCCATACAAAAGCACAAACCCAAGGGATTCCAGCAGGACTCTGATAAAATCTAAACCCATGTAGACTAGGTAGCAAGAATGAAAAAGATGATGGAAAAGTGATGGGGTAACTGGAAACGAGCTAAAGGTGAACTGGCAGAGCAATGAAGTAGAACATGACACCACTAAAGAAGCCAGCAAGAAGAATACTTGGCAAACATTTAACAAATGTCATTACCAGTGGCCCAATAACATCTTCAATTAATATTTCCTTGTGGTTTGGGACAAGCTCTGCCATTTGGAACAGGCCAGCAACAGATCCCACTGAGCAAATAAACTCCTCTCTGTGTACTCAGCCATGGGCACAAGACAAGTGAAATACGGTCCCAAGGGCTGGGGTTTATATCTTTTATACATAAATACAAATACACAGTGCCAAGGAGTGCACAAACACTTCTTTAGCTGGAGGAGGACACCAAAGAAGAGCTTTAAGCCCAAGATGAAGCTGGCACAGCTGGGCAGTGAGCACTCAGGTTCCCAAACCCTGAAGGGAACATCACTTAACCCACACAGACCCAGGGTGACCTCGACAGAACATGGGGACAACTGGTTCCAGTGACCTTAGCAAGGTACAGCGTGGCACGCCAGCATGGGAGGAACGCTGGAAGATGAAGGAAAACTGTCCTGAAACATTTGATTCTATCCCATCTCATGTATTTATGGGCAAATTTTAGTCCCAACACTTAGCTTGCAATGTGTTTGGGCACCTTCATTTAAGACAATCTGCAGGTTCCCCTGATTTGAAACCTGCAGATGAACCTCGAGGACAAGTTTCAGGCACTGCACCAGGGTTCTGGATCACAGATAGACCTTAAGCTGGCTTTAAGAGGTCTATTCCCCAGAGGGCACAAAGCACTTGAAAGAGACATAAAGAGGGCAAACTCAGCTAAACCCACGGGCAGTTTTAACCTTTCTTTTGAACAAGCCCTACTCCTCACCCCTGCAGTCCCACAGGGGATTTAAGGTTGAAGACTCAACTCCAGCTTCTCAGCAGGCTATGAACAGGCAGCTCCTGTGCTTCCACCTCTGCCCATGGGAGGAAGGAATTGTTCCCTGGGAGGGTGGGCAGGCCCTGGCACAGGGTGCCCAGAGCAGCTGTGGCTGCCCCTGGATCCCTGGCAATGTCCAAGGCCAGGCTGGACATTGGGGCTTGGAGCAGCCTGGGACAGTGGAAGGTGTCCCTGCCCATGGCAGGGGGTGGCACTGGATGGGCTTTGAGGTCCCTCCCAACCCCAACCATTCCATGATTGTATGGCAGAAGGCCGGGAGGAAAACAGGCACTGACCACGGGGGCTGAACTCACTCGTGCTCAAGCTGCTGCTCTCGAGGAAGGGGCAAACCACAAGGCTGGCACGTCACAGGCTGGTGCTGCAAGCAGAACAACCTGACAGGCTGGGCAAAGCCTCCTCCCAAAACCATCCCTCAGCTAACACAGGCCCATGGGACCTGCAAACCTCCCCAAGGCAGGGGCTCCAAGGGCTCAGGAGGCAGGCTGGAGTCCAAGCCCTTGAAGATTTGGGCAAAACATGTTTCTTCAGGGCAACCCACTGCAACCTGCACCTACCTAAATGTCTCCTATCAGCTCCTGCTACCAGGTAACTTCTCCAGGAGTTCACCAATCTCCAGGTGTCTGTAAACACATCACTCTTAGTTTAAAAAAAATCCCCCATTCTTGTATTTACCTTTTCCTGCTGTTACGGCACTGTTGTTTTTATCTTTTCTGCATTAATGGGATGCTGCCTGTGAAACGTAAGCACAGCAGAGAGTTGCATCTTCACAGCACAAAGATTGTGCAAGAAACTGCTTTTACTGTTTTTATCTGCTCATGGAATGGTTTGGGTGAAAAGTGACCTCAAAACCCATCTTGTTCTACCTCCCTGCCATGGGCAGGGATACCTTCCCCTATCCCAGGTTGCTCCAGGGCCCTGTCCAACTTGGCCTCTTTTTATTTTCCTGGTGATTCAACATCAAAAGGCAAGCAAGAAAGTGAAACTAATTTCCACTAAGGAGTTCACCTGCATCCCACAGCAGGATCTTGGTACCCTCCACCTGTTATCACCCACCCTGGACGCTCCCTGGGCTTCTCAGGAACTTGGCAGCTCACACCTGGCAGTTTTCCTCTACTTTAGGATAGTCTGTTTAGGAGATGTTAGCACACAGACACAGACTGCCCAACAAACATCTCCTCCCATGGGAATACAGGCTTTCCATGCCATATGTGTGCTCTCCTTCCATGCCTCCATCCCGCTGAGCAAATGACCAATTCTTCTGGTGTTCTGAGCTGATTTTCAAAATGCTCTTCCTAATCCTTTCTACAGCTAAGTCCTGAAGCAAAACAAACAAACAAAAAAAAAACCCCAACCAGGGTGGCAAAGTTAAAATTCTGACGATTGAAATATATTCTTTCCCTAAGTTTAGACCACCAAGGGCACAGCTTAATATCAACACCAGGAGTCTGTCAGATGCACATGCGAAAACACGCCATCCAAGGACGAAGGGAAAAAGCAGAGAATCCTGGAAAGCTGCATCTTCCACATTTCACTTCACCCCGAAAATCTGCAGTCGCTAAAACTTACTCTTTCTAACTGGGTGGCATTTTACATTTCCAAATGTAATTGAGTGAGCGTGTTGCCATGGCGACAGCAGGGTTCTGCAATAACTTTGTTGCCTTGTAATTGCTGTATATTTGTATACAAGCAGCTGAGCTTTCTTTAATTCAATGCCCTCAACTCTTCCAGCGAGGCTGCGGAGCGACGACGGCAGCTTTTTCAGGCTGAGAACTCCGAACAGCGGTGCTGGAAACATCAGAAACGATTAAAACTCAGCGCCGCGACCGACCGCATTACACACACACAAGGAAAAAAAAACCCCACCACGAAACCCTGCCAAGAACCAGATTATTATATAAACTTCAGAGCTCCTTAGCTTTTAAAAACGTTGCCGTTACAACAACAACAACAACAACAGCGAGAAAAAAGCACAATTCAGATAATTAACTCCAGGTAGATTTGGCACCGAGCGAAGCACTTTGAGGGCAGGCAATAATGCAGCACGAGTCCCATTTACCGACAGGGCATAATACCAGTAAATCAAAACGCGCTTGGCCGGGGGATTATCCGCTCGCTGTGGCTCCCAGGGCCAAAAGAATGCTTGCTCCATCTCCCCGGCCTCAAACCAGCGTCGCTGAGGACAACGGGATGCAGCGGAGGGAAACGAGCACGGCACCGAGCTGCCTGGTGGGAGAGAAGCGGGGAAGACGGCGAGGGAGCCAGTGCCTCGCCGCACGCCCCATCGCAGGGTTTTTTACAAGGCGTTTTCACACCCTGAATCCACCCACACCTTCCCGATCCCCACTCCTTGGGAGCGTTTTCAGAGCTGTAATCCAGCCCGGAATATGAGGCAAAGGCTGGAACACGAGAAGCATTACGCGAACCCTGCCCGAACAGCCTGTTTCGCCCAGCAAAAAGCCCACCACAGCCGGCACCTTCCACCAGCCGCGGAGTGGGCTCGCAACACAATTACGCAAGGGCTTCGAGCGAAGGGCAGGCTCCCTTCCCCTCCAGCCGCTGCCCAGCGCCGAGCACTGACAGCGGCAAATTATTGTTATGTAAACCCATCCGCTCCCCGGAGCTGTCAGGGAGCCGCCAACACCCCGCACACCGCGTCTGGGGCGCAAAACATTTCGGGGGAGCGCCGCGATCGCGCAGCCTTCTCGCCCTGATAAATCCCTGCAGCAAAACCCACACGCGGCTGCCGGGCAACACCTCCCTCCACGCTCCTCCGCCAGCCCCAAACCTCAGCTTTTTCTGCTTCATTTCGCCCCGTGCAAGCCAAGGCTTGAGGTTTCGCGGCGGCACACGTGGTTTTATCCACCCCCCCCC
>VZRR01010066.1:54048-65648 GCA_013398015.1 Oreocharis arfaki
AGGGGACCCCTCAATCTGGGATCACCCGTTTAGGGAAAGAGGAACCCTCCAGTCTGGGATATCCCATTAGGGGAAGGAGGAACCCTCCAGTCTGGGATCTGCTGCTGAGCCCTATTACAGCGCCAAGAGATGAGTTATTGAACTCAGCACCTCAAACTGGCATCACAGCAGCTGGAAGCCCCTTTCCCATCCTTCCAGCACCTGCAAGAAGTGGAGGAGAGCCACGAGCCACCCAGACCTGTCCAGCATGGCTCAGGGTCCGCTGCCCCCAAAAGAGCCTGGTGGGATGAGGGACACCAAAGCCGCCCTTGCAGCAGCCCCACTGGACAGAGAGCCTGTAAAGGGATGGGGGTGCTCTGGCATCCCTCGGCTGTAGAGGAAACAGCTCCGAAAACTGTGTGCCCAGAGCAGTTTCCCCTCTCTCCTCCACCCCCTTCTCTCGGGGAGCAGAGCTGGGTTTATTCATCCCCTCTCCATTGATGGCGGCGTGCGTCAGCGGCTGCACGGGTGTGGGAGGTGCAAGCGTGCCTCAGTCAAATCCCAGCCTTTCAGCTTAATAACGCCTCGGGGGCACGGAGAAAAACAGCAAGGGAAATAAATGATCCAACAAGATCAGCTGAAAAGGAAAGGGAGGGGAAAAAAAAACCCACCAAAAAAAAAAAAAAAAAACCAACAAAAAACCCCACCCCAAATCCTCCGCAGCAGGAGGTGAAGGAAAAACAATGCCTGGAAAAAACACATCAATAAATAATTGAATCTCATTTTCTTTTGCACGAGGCAGATAAATCTCAGAATGGTTTGGGTTGCAGGGATCTGAAAGCTCACCCTATTCTACCCCCTGCCATGGCAGGGACACCTTCCACTGTCCCAGGCTGCTCCCAGCCCCAATGTCCAGCCTGGCCTTGGACACTGCCAGGGATCCAGGGGCAGCCACAGCTTCTCTGGGCACCCTGTGCCAGGGCCTCCCCACCCTCACAGGCAAGGGTTTCTTCCTAAAAAAGAGCCATTGTTAAGGATGGATGGTTGATGGTGAGGATGCTGGACCAGGGATGCTGAGCAGCAGCACAGGACAAGGGGATTGGGCTGCACCTGTCCTGGGGGAAAGTCGGTGCCACCACACTCCACCAAACCCCAGAAAACTGGGCAGGGTGGCACTTGAACTGAACAAGCCACTTGGCCAGCACTGACCACGGGCACCGGGGCTTTTGGGAGCTCCTTGTAGGAGGAAGGTTGGACACTTGGGAAGGGGCCAAACCGAGGGCTGGGCAACGTGAGCCTGGCAGCCCCCACCAGCAGCTCCTGCCACCAGCCCCACAGGCGCTTCCCAAGGCAGACTCCGCACCACAGGTCGGTTCCATTAAGGTTGGAAAAGACCTCCAAGGTCACCAAGTCCGACTTTCAGCCAAGGACCACCGTGCCCACTAAGGCACGCTGCAGAGTGCCACATCCACTCATTTTTGAGACTCCACCACTGCCCTGGGCGGCCTGCAGCACGCTTGCTCCCTGATTGTATCCCCTGGAGAGCTGACACACCAGCCCAGGCATGGCAATCAGGCAGACACATCCCCAGGCTCGGGTGAGAAGAGGCATTCTGTCTGCTTGGTGGTTCCAAGCAGCTCCAGCAGATCCCATGGCAGCCCGTGGATGTGAGGGCTGCAGGGCTGCCGGGGACATTCCGCCGGGCTTCCAAAACCCGGCACCTTCCCACGCGGCAGTGGAAGCAGCCACTCACCCCAAAAATGCAAGTGCTCTGCACCGCAGGAGAAGGAATACAGGGAGTGGAGGACAGCAGGCACATCCCGTGGGATGAGGGAGAGGATCCCAGCTCCCTCACACACACAGGATTCCTTTGGAGCAGGATAACAGCCACCATCCCTGGACAAGGAGTTGTTTACACCTGAGTGGCCTCGAGAGGAGCAGCACAGCCCCACATCCCTGGCTGGGGAGCCAGGAAAGCTGGCAGGAGCCCGTTCATGCCGCCGTGATGAACTTTCCCAGATACTCAGCCACAGGACGAAAGCTGTGCTTTGAGAACAGCACGTAGCAGGGAAGCACAGACCTCACGGAGGTCATCAAACACCTCCACAGCACCGCTCTGCTGGCTTTGCCCCTGCCCCTCATTTCCCAGCAGCCTGGGCTCGGGGATCGCCATCCCTGCTGGCACTGGGATGCTGTGGGCTGCAAAGCAGAGCCCAGGGCCGGCTCAGGGCTCCCAGGGCGCTGCCAGCCCTCCCGTAGCCATCCACGTGCCGCCGGGCGCTGGCTGCTCCGGCACAGGCCGCCCGTGCCGCGCTGCCCACGCTCCGGCAGGCAGATGATGTTTTTCTGAATGCATCCCCCATCCATAATGAGACATTACTCACAAGCTGCAGAATAAAATAGAATAATAGCATCTCTCGGCGTTAGTCATGCTTCAAAATGCGTACCTTTCAGAGCAAGGGGGGGTGGGGTTTGATAGGATAATCTTCCAAGAGACACGTAGGAAGCTTTCATTGAGGGACACGGCCCCGCTGGCAAATTACAGCTTGCTGCTCTTCGTGCCGCTGCGCCGAACGGTGCTGTCACGGGGGGAGCAAACGTGGGGCCCAGAACACCCTGGAGAGAGGTTTGGGGCAAGACAACAGGATCTGGGAGTTTTACCAGCTCCCAGGTGCCACAATCCTTCCGGCTGTCGCTGCCAGGCCGTGCCTGACCGCAGTCCCACAAGGGCTTTTCCTTCCCTTTGCCGCGCTCCCCGGCTGCGGCACCCTGGGTGGATGCGCTCCCTGCCCGAGCAAACCCCGCGTGGCTGGAAGAGAGCGTGAGCTGCTGCAGGAGGATAAACTCATTCTGCACACGTGGAGCCATGCCCCAAACCTCTGCGAGCGAGGAATGCCGCAGCCTCCCGCAGGCCTGTCCCGAAGGGGCCGGGAGCGCGGCAGGGAAGCTGGCTGGGCTGGGAGAAGCCAGCTTTGTCCCGAAACCGCCTCTGTCCCGCATCCCTTTGGATGACCCCCTGATAAAAAAGCGGGAAGCCGCTCGCTGGGAGAGTGCAGCACCCTGAGGGCTGCCCTTCAGGGAGCCCAGCGAGGCAAAGCGGCTCGGCACCGGCACCGCCGCGCTTCGTTTGGGAACGCTCGTCGCGGCATCTCAGCCCTGCGCCGAGCAACTCACCCCTCGTCTCTTTCCTGCACTCTTGAGGAGATGGAGAGGAAATTTGGTTCCCAGTCGGAGGCTCTCAACCAATTTCAGCCGCGGCGCAGCGCGGGAGAGGAGCAATTGCGCACAGCGGTGCGGCGGCGCTCCTGCAGCCTCCTGCGTGCGCGTCGGTGAGGGACGAACAAACACAGCTCAGGGGCTGGGATAAGGCCCAAAACCTCCTGTCCTGCCCCAGGGAACAGCCCCCACGCCCTGGCTGAGGGGGGGTTTGTTCTCAGTGGCTGCCAGCCCCCGGTCAGCGCAGTAGGGCCGGGACTGGTGGGTGCTCAGGCAGCTCTCGGCCTTCAGCTGGAGGTGCAAAGGCTCCAGCTCTGTTGGAACACACAGGCAGCCTCCAGGAAAGCAAAAACTCGCCCTGTGCCCTTCCCCAGGGGCTTCTTGTATTAAAAAAAAAAAAACCAACACCAAAAAACCCCCCAAAATAGGGTAGAGAAAAGCTAAAAAGGGAAGGGAAAGAGTCACGCGAGGATGTTGTGGTTCTCCCGGTGAGGACCAATTCCTCAGTCACGGGTAAGATGCGAGCAAGCCTGCACACCTGTGGGGCAGGGGATGAGCTTTGGGGGCCCCCCAAAGCCCCAGAGGGGGATTAAAGCCACCCTGTCTTCACAGGGTGCACCCACAAACACACGGTGCACAGCTCAGGTCCCTTCCAAACCTCCAGTGGTGCCTCAAATCGCCCCAAAGAAGCAAAAAGCTCCATTTTGCTGTGGCAGTGCTGCACCTGCTGCAACACCAGGGCAAAAATTTGGAGCAGCAAAACCCAAAATACTGTCTTCTCCTTTTCTTTTGCATCCAGATAGCGAATCAATTTGGAACAGCAGCAGCTAATTGATGCCATGGAGAATTCAATAGCAGCAACGATGACCCCTACACACCTCCCTGGTCTCTGCAGGCACGTCAGGCCCCGGTCCCTGCTGCAGGAAGCAGGTGGGAGAGCAACAGCTTCCCCTTTAAACTAAAGCAGGGTGGAAGCAAAGAATGAACAGAGTACCCTGCACGTTTCCAGGCATGAGACTCCCATACAAATGGTCCCCGCAATGTTTAAACCATTCGGGCTCCTTCCTTATGCTGTTTCTAAGTTTGAAGAATGCCTGCTGGGGATGATTAATATTCCTCCTCCTACACTTACCCGTTACTCCTGACAGCAAAAATTAAAACGGGAGCTTCTCTTCATTCAACCCCAGCCCACAGGAACGTGGTTGCACGGGGAGAAGTTGCTAATAAAAAAAAAGGGGGAAGGTTTGTAAATCCGCTGCATCCGCGGGCGGGAGAGGTGTGGCTCTCATTCAGCATCCCTGATGGATGAAAGCTCCCTCACCTCCCCCCCCTCCCCGAGGCGGGATGCTCGGCACGAGCGCTGCTCAGACAACTCTCGGGGCGGGTCAGGAGCGGGCAGCGCCTCGAGCCAGGTCCCTGGCACGGCAGCGATGCCCGCGGGATCGCTCCAGCCTGGCTCGCACCAGTTGCTATGGGCACTGCTGCCTAGGAGCCGCCAGCAACGCGGGCAGTAGAGAGGAGCCATCCCAGAGCCTCCCAAATTCGGCTCCTCGTTCTGCTGCACGTGTTCCTCCCCTCAGCCCTGCTCCTCCTGTGCGTTTCCCAGCCGCCTTTCCCCGGGGAACAAAGCCTCCTCCCCAGCCAGGGCCCTGCTGGCAGGTGTGCCGGGAGAGCGCTCGGACGGACGGGATGCGGGGCAGACACCCAGGGCTGGGCGCTTTCCCCGTGATCCTGGAACAGCTTGGGGTGGAAGGGCCCTCAGAGCTCCCCCAGTGCCACCCCCAGTGCCACAGGAGGCTGCCCTGGACTGCTGGACTGCACCTCAGTGACACGGGAGCAGCTTTGGCACCCCGGGTCGGGTTTCAGAGGAGGTTGTTCCGCACGTGGGGTGGCCTTGACCCGGCACTACCACAAGAACTTCGTGGGCTCCGCCTCAAACGCATTCAAAACCCATCGAAGACTCTTCGAGGTAGTCCAGCATCCTAAAATTGGGTGTTACAGGTCCCCCCTGCCATGCTCAGAGGGGTTTGTGCTCATCACCTGCAGGCAGAGAACCAAGTCAAAGCCTTCAGCTCCCTATAAAAGCAGCTCCCCATCAACTTGGCCCATTTTTGGGGGGGTAGGAATAGAGGTTTGCCCTTCCTTTGTCCTCCTTGCATGGAGGGCTGGGGAAGTCAGTTTTTCCCCCGTGCTTCACCAAGGGGCTTGGCTGCAGCAGATCTCCAAATACCAGAGGGCAGAGTGAGCTCTGAGTCTGGAAAGCTTCAAGGGACATCGTGCAAGAGACACTTACACAACCCTAATGAGCCAGAGATGTCCTCAAGGGAAAAAAAAAAAACAACCCTCCAAGAAACCATGTTAATTGCAGCCCTTTCCCTTCAATTAGCTCCCCTCCATTTAAAAGCAGGAATGAGAGATCAGAAATCTCTGGCAAGCCTGAGAAAACTGGTGTTCCACAGCAGCCTGAGCTTGGGATGCGAGCAGGACTCTCCTGCCAGCCTCTGCTGAGCTTCTCCACCCATTTTATCTTCCCCCAAGCACATTTTTAAGACCCTTGAAAGACCCCGTGGTCGTACCACAAAGCATAACCTCCCTGGGGAGAAAGGGCAGGGCAAGATTGTCCACCAGGAACTGTGTGAGAGGACACGGAGTGATGGGCTGCCTCTGAAAGAGGGGAAATTGAGGTTAGAGTTGTGGAAAAAATTCTCCCCTGTGAGGGTGGGAAGTGCCTAGAGAAGCTGGGGCTGCCCATGGACTCCTGGAAGTGCCCAAGGCCAGGTTGGACAGGGCTTGGAGCAGCCTGGGACAGTGGAAGGTGTCCCTGCCCATGGCAGGGGGTGGAATGGGATGGGATGGGCTTTGGGGTCCCTCCCAACCCGAACCATTCCATGATCCTGAGCGTGCTGCCCTGGGAAGGAGGAGATTCCCCATCCCCGTCACCACCGGGACGTTTGGATGCCCTCAGACTCCACAGGTGTTTAAGAGCCCGGGTTAATCGCTGCCTCACACAGAGCACCCTCGCGGGGCGGGCGCCGAGACAGCGAGGAACAGCGGCGTTCGCCTTTAATGAGGATAAAGATCAAAAAGAAGTCAATTAAGTCTGCCGCTGGTGACATTTGTCTGAGCACACGGAAATCGGTGTAAGCTGAGGCAAGACAAGTTGTTTGAACTCCGTGGGCAGGATTATTTCTCTTTTTTTTCCTCTTCCCCCCCCACCCCAACCCGCCTTTCAAAAATCAGTTTTTCATGATGCATTTCAATTTTGTTTCCCTGCGCTGCCGCCGGGTTCGGGGGGACATGTGGGACAGATTCCACTCGACAGTTTGTAAACAGCTGACGTGGGAGGGAGAGGGCACTCGAGCTGTTGGAATTGTTTTCATTCACAAAAAAAAAAAAAAATAAAAAAAAAATCGTAAATTAATTCCTCCCCCAAAGCGCCTGCTCTAAACAGCGCGGAGCCGCGTCCCTCCCCTCCGAGCGGCGCACGCAGGCAGATGTGCCTTCTGCTCCCAGGCAAACATCAAGGCTGCCGCGCTCGCTGCGCAAATGTCAAGGTGCTAATTAGTCGTAGCGGGAGTCAGGCGAGGACAAGGCGCAGCGCGGGGAGAAGGAGCCTCCCCGACGGCTCCTCCGCAGCCTCCGGGCAGGAGCCGCCGGCAGGGACGGGAGTGGGAGCCGGGGCTGAGGGATGCCCGAGGAAGAGCATCGCACGCTGACGGGCCTCTGCGGGCAGGGACGAGGAGAGCCGGCGTGACTCTGGTGGTGAGCCTTGTGTGTCCCTTCCAGCTCGGGATAGTCAATGATTCCACATCAATCTGGCCCGCCCCGAGCTTAAAATCTCCATTTCTGCCCTGAACACCGGCCCCTTGTTCTCCTGCGAGGCACCACCAACAAATTGGATGTTTCCTCCTCTGGCTCAGGGCAGCCAGGGAGTTGTTACACCCATCACACTTCCATCGATGCTCTCCCGTCTCCGTTCCCCCTCCCCGCCTTCACCACACTGGAATATTTTAAGCCTCAGGACAGGGGTGTCACTTAAGCCCTCCTCGTTCAGGCGGTACCTGCTGACCACTTAATTACAGAGTGATTACCGCGCGGTAATTACACGGCAAACACCGCTTGCTCTCTGCCTCCCTCGCACGTGGCAGCTGCTCCCAGCCCCTTGTCACAGCCCCAGCCCCTGATTACCCCGGTGTTTGATTCACCTGGCGCTCCCCAAACTCCCACCTAGGAAGCCAGCGACAGCCGAGGTGACACCGGGGGGGTGTCCGGCTGCAGAGCCGCAGCCCCCGGGCACCAGCACCCACCGGAGGGAGGGCACCTGGGGAGGAACACCCAGCCACAGCTCGGTCCCTTTCCAGCAGGCATCGGAGCCCTCCTTTCCCAGACTGGTGGGAGCGAGAAGTAATTCAATGTTATTTCTCGCTGTTATTGCTTCCCCTGCCTCTGCGAGCAGCTGTCTCCCGGCTCTCTCTCGCGTCTGGAGCTCGCTGGAAGCATCGCTGGATCGCCCTTCCTGCTCTCCAGCAAGCTGCTTCTCCCGAGGACTCCCTCCTGCATTTCCCTGCAGGAAGCACAGAAAGCGCCGCCTCCTCCACTGGCTCGTAATCCTTTCCTCAAACATACAGATTATTTAAACACAAGCGGGGATTTCGTGCCGGGTTTCGGAACGCCAGGAGCTGGAGAGTTTTAAAATCCACCCTTTCATCCTCAGCACGCCCAGAACCAGAACCACGGTGCTGGGCACTGGAGGAACAATCCAGCCCGGAGATGGAGCCCAGTGCCTTCCCCTCAGCAGGAAAACACTGACATGGCAGGTCAGCCAGCTCCTGGAGGCAAAACCCCAATCCCTCGTGGCGTTGGGCTGTAGGGTCACCTCCTTGACACCAAAAACCCCCCCGAGCCTGCTGAGGTTCTACCGTGGCAGCCCAGGGCTGAGCTTGCTCCTTCCCTCTCCTTGGCCTCCTGCAAGTCTCAAGAAAACCACGTTTCATTCACACCTCTCAGCAGGCAGCAGCGCAGGGGTCCAGAGTCCAGATCCCAAAGAAAGGAGCTAACTGGACTGCAAAAGAAAAAAAAAATTAAAAAAAAAAAAAACAAAAAAACAAACAAAAAAAAACAAACAGAAAAAGCACTGGGCTACCCCCAGTGATAAGACCCAGGCAAACACTCCCCGCTGTGCTCCCCAAGCCTCATTCTCCCTGTGAGACCCATCAGCCCAGCTCCACCTCCCGGCCCAGCCGCTCCCGTCTTTCCCAGGGAGCTGTTCCTCTCCTACCATCCTACAAACCCGAGGGGGCTCCTTACCTGTGGCTTGTGCGGCACCAGCAGCCCCCGCTGCCAGCGCAGCCCCCTGCTCCGACACCACAAAACCCTCCCCGAGGCCTCGCCGCAGCCCTGCCCTTCCTTTTAAACCTTTATTCAGCAGGCTTTAATTGCCACTCGATTGCAGCCTGGGTCGGCAATGAGGCACCTAATCAACCCCTTCCAGGCAGGTCGGGGTGAGCACCCCAAACCCGCAGTGTCCTGCGGGTGGTGTCACAGCTGTCGGAGCCCGTGTGCCCCACGGCGTGGCACGATTTTAGAGTGAGAAGAAGGGAAAAGCAGCGGGGCATCTGCAGCCAGGCCCTGCTGTGGTCACCATCGCTCATCACTGAGCTGCTCCTGCTCCAGCACCATCCTCCCCGTTCCCTGGGAATTTCCCCTGTGGAAAGGTCTTCACACGATTAGGCGTGAAAGCACTCGCTTAAAGGTCTCCTCACGTGTGCTGCCAGCCCGTCTTTATTTCCCTTTCCGCCCTCGTTTGATTCCACCCATTAGCCCGTCACAGGGAAGCTGCATTCCTTCCCCTAAGAGAGGGACAATGTTTATCGCTGACTCTCTGCTTGCCACCTCTATTTTCTCTGCTGGTGTTCCCCCCCCAGCATCTTCAGCGGGTTTTCGTCGTGGTTCCGCAGCTTCTCCACCCATCCCTGGCTCCGAAAGTTGACGCCGTGCTCAAAGAAGCCGCCCCCGAGCGCATCCCTCCACCCCATCCCCTCCCTTCTGGCACCCCGGCGCAGCAGCCATCCTCCAACACGGTCATTCTCCCCCGGCTCCGAACCCAGCATCTTTATTAGCAGGTGCTAAATTGCTGCTCCAGCTGCTGAATGGCAACAATTAACTCAATTAACATCTAAACAGATGCAATTTTTGAGCAAACGAACAACATTAATAACAACCAAAGGGGGAAAAAGGCTGCAATTACAAACGTGGAAAAAAAAGCCCTGCGCGGCTACAGACGGGCGTGTGCTGTTGCCAGTGTCCCCTGGAGAGCTGTCAGAGCAAGGCCCTCTCTCTGGAAGGACGTGCGGCGCAGAACATCCATCCCTCCTGCCGCTGGATGTGCCAGGGATGCGGCGCAGAGCCCCCCGAACTCATCCACACACACACACAACCCCCCCAGTTAAACCAGGTCTCTGCGCTGCCCCAGCTCGGTGACCTTTGCCTGCCAGGAGTGACCTCCTGCCTGAGCTCCGGGTAGGACACAGGGACATCTAATGGCAGGAGAACAACACTGCGAACGGCGCAGCTTCAAAGTCGTGGCAGCAGCGGCGAAAAAATCGGGTGAAAAATGCGGGTTCCCAGCCCGGAGCTGCGGCTGCGTCCTTGCCTGCTCCCGGGTCCTGGGAATGGTCGTGGTTGCTGCCCTAGACGTTCGTGGAAAGGAAGATCTGTCGCTTCCAAAATGCCTTGATTTTTATATCCACAGCCAGCCCCTGCCAGCTCGAGTCTCCAAACTGCCCTCCTGGTGTGTTCTGGTTATCACAGAGCAGCTTCCATAGAACCATGGAAAGGTTTGGGTGGGAAGGGACCTTAAAACCATCCCACTGCACCCCCTGCCATGGGCAGGGACACCTTCCACTGTCCCAGCCTGCTCCAAGCATCATTCAGCCTGGCCTTGGGCACTGCCAGGGATCCAGGGGCAGCCACAGCTGCTCTGGGCACCCTGTGCCAGGGCTTCCCCACCCTCCCAGGGAAGGATTCCTGCCCAATATCCCATCTAAATGGTGACACCTTGGGCGCTGCTCTCAGGGCAATGTGTCCTTCAGGGAAGGACGTTCTCAGACCCAGTTTGGTCACCCAAAAAGTGCCCCCATGCCGCACTCCCCTTGTTGCCGCTGTTCATGGACCCTTTTCCCCAGCCAGTTGTGCTCCCCTTCCCCGAGGCCCTCTGTGCCCCACAGAGCTGCCCTGAGTGCAGCTCTCTGCCAGGTTTAATGCTCAGATTAAAATTTAAAGAGCATTTAATTGGCAGTCACTCTGCTCTCTCCATTTACGCACCCGGCGCCTCTCTGGGCCGGTGCTTTCCCACGGGCAGAGGGGGAAGGAGAGGGTTTGCAAGGAGACTGGAGGGGTCTCCCATCGAAGCCAAAGCCCTTCCTCTCAGAGGCTGGAGGAGTTCTGTGTTGATTCGTGAGGGATTTGCCCTGATTTTGCGGGACTCGGAGATCGGTTGTTTACGTGCGTTTGCATCTCGTTCCAGATGTCGGCACGGGGGGGAAGCCAAAACCCGGACTTGTGCTTTGCACATTCATTTTCCTCGCCTTCAGGAGGGAAATAAAAGGTGCTGGGACGAGCAAGAGCGTTCCCTTGGTTTTTCCCCCTCTTCCAGCTGATTCTCAGAATTCCGTAATTGCCGTTTAGGTCGGGGGTTTCTAAAGAAAGCAAACCCCAAATTGCCGTGAAAGGAAGGACCGTGGTGCTTCGCTGGGTCTGCCAACAGAGCAGGATTTCATCCCAATAGTACCTCCCCGGGAAAAGGCTCCACTTTGGCTGGACAGCAAGTGGCTTGGCTGAAGAAGTTGGGGTTAGTGATACACAGACAAGGCAGACGGGGTTATTTCCCTCTCCCCAGTTCATCCCCACCCTCATTCTGGTGTGAGCAAGATCTCTGGAGCGATGCCCCGGGTCCTGCAGCCCACAGCACGGCCAGTTGTCGAAAAGTCCAACCCACTGCTCGCTGCCATCCCCTCGTTTAATTTTTAATTCCCTGTAATTAAGAGGCCCACTGGAAACAAGGCAAAACTTGGGGATAAAAACTGTGCAGGGTCTGGCAAGGCCGCGGCTTCACCCAGGATTTATCCTGGAAGAGGCAGCTCAGAGAGACTCAGGACCTTCCCCGACAGTGCAAATGGGAGCACTGGGAGCATCAGTCCCCACTGAATCTTTATTTAGTCTCCCACTCAGCTGAAGTGTTGTGGGCTGGGCTGGCTGTTTGCAAAGTGCACAGCCAGGCTGGGCTCCTGCTGCCACATCCTGGGATCTTCAGGAGCATCCCGGGACCTGCAGCAGCATCCCGGGACCTGCAGCAGCTTCCCGGGATCTTCAGCAGCGTCCTGGGGTCGTCAGCAGCAACTGCGGAG
>VZRR01010067.1:0-29076 GCA_013398015.1 Oreocharis arfaki
ATCCCATCCTCATCCCCATCCCACCCACATTCCCATCCCACTTACATCCCCATCCCACTTACATCCCTATCCCACCCACATCCCCATCCCATCTGCATCCCCATCCCACCCATATCTCCATCCCATCTGCATCTCCATCCCACCCTACTCTCCATCCCATCTGCACCTCAANCTGCATCTCCATCCCATCCTCATTCCCATCCCATCCTCATCCCCATCCCATCCTCATCCCCATCCCGTCCGCATCCTCATCCCACCTGCATCTCCATCCCACCCGCATCCCCATTCCACTTGCATCTCCATCCCACGCATGTTTCCATCCCGCCTGTATCCTCATCCCACCCACATCTCCTTCCCACCCACGTCCCAGTGCCCACGGACACAGCAGTTAGTCCCCGAGGAAAGATTATTTGCATGATTAGAAAAAAGGGGGAGGAACGCTGCAGGCAGCAAACCACGCTCCTTATCCATGCTCTTATGAAACAGATGCGTGTCAGCAGATGTCTTAATGCAAGCATCTAAACCAGTGAGAGCAGAATCAGTCTGTGGCTGGGGGAAGAAAGGAGATCCCTCTCCACCTCTAAATGTTGGCTGGAATCGTATTTGTATGTAAATGCAGTTTCTGTAAATGCACACTAACTCACCAGTAGCTCCAGGAGCCATTGCGTATTCATGGCAGAAGAGCTTTTTACCCGAACAGGAGTTTTCGAGGGTACTTTGCATGAATTTTTCCTTTTTCTCTGCGTGTCGGAGTTTGACTAACATATTGAAAATTAAAAAATAATTGAAACGGATCATATGCACCTCAGCAGGGGCCTTATTTTCCGGTGAGTGGCAAGGGAACGGAGGAGCAGTAACGTGCAGCTTTTGTAGCCTTGTCACTTTGATGAATTCTTCAGGAACATCAGCGGCAGTACAGGGAGGCTCCGGCTCAGCCAGAGCAGCAGCACAGGCTGGGTCAGAGGAGTCTTATCCCAGAGAAGAGCCTCTGTGTTTACCCTTAATCTGCAAGCTCCTGTTTCCTTGTGAACGCAAACTGGAGACGGGACGTGCCGATGGGAGGAGCGCTGGTGCATGGCTGAGCTTCTCCTCAGGGATGGCCCCTTCAGCGCTGGCAGAGGAAAGGACCCTCCTGGATGCCCATGGCCAAGTTCAGCTCAGGTGTCACATTACCTGGTGCTCATCTTGTTCAGCCCGGTGACAGTCACTTCTCCGGAGGCATCGGTTCATCGCCGCGCACGGACAGCCGCCGACCTCCCACCGTGTCCGGCCGTGCCGTCCCCCAGACCAAACCACACCCCTCCAAAGGCACAGAGCAAGCAAACCTGGGGTGGCACGAGTGGTCCTGGAGCCCCCAGAACGGACTCCCAGTTCTGCCAGGGAGGGTCTGCCAAGGACGGCTTCCCAGGGAAAATCAAACCCAGTCATGGCTTGGAATCGTGTCTGCCTGCAAACATTTCCATGCCACATCTGCTGCTTTGAATTAGGACCTGAATATTCATCTCCAAAATGTATAATTTATACTTACAGCAGACAATTCATAATTTAAGTGTTATTGCTCTAAATTAAGTATTACATTTAAGCTGGCTGTGGACCAGATAACTAAAACCAAGACACCACGAAGAGGAAACCCACACTCTGGTGGTTCATACCAGGAGGTCCTGACTGGATGTCATCTTCCAGGCACACCCAGTGGGAGGATACCCCATCCAGAGCAGGGCAGGACCCAGCCACTCCTATGGTCCCACCTGCCCCTCTCCCTCCTCCAACAGCAGTTGCAAGAGAAGGAAAAAAGTTAGGAATGAAAGAGGAAAATTAAACATGAAAATTTAATTAAATCACCCTTTGATCACTCTCTGTGGAATGGACTTCATTCGGAAGATTATTTGTTGGAGAGCAATAACAGCTTCTAATTAGGAGAGGATTCAATGTGGAACGAGGGGGTTATTATATTTTTTAAATCAACCTGGTTTCCTCTACACCAATCAACAAGACCGCCTGCACATTACCAGCTAAACATTATTAAAGTTGTATTTTACAGTCTGGTTACTCACCAGTGCTTATGAGTGTGAAATATCTGGTTTAAAGCTGACACAGAAATATCATCAAAGCAGTTCACGGAGAAACAGCTTGTGCCTTAATTGCAAAAAGTGGGTGCTGGGTGTAGTTATCTCCCATGGAAGGCAGGGTGGGAGAAGACTGGCTTTCCCCACAGAGCCATCCACCCTCTCCATGGGCGCTGCTGTGCTGGTGAGCGCAGTCACAGCTCCACCATCCCCAGGACCAGCCTTCCCAGCCGGGACGAAAGGCTGGAGACGTGTGGCAGAGGCCTGGTGAAGAGTGGGCACCTTGGGCATCAGTCAGCCAGGCTTTATCTCCCGTTGAGTAAATCCCCTGGAAGAGCGGTGTGGCTGCCTTGGCTTTGTGAATGAGGGCCTTAAAGATTTGCATATATCATAATCCATGTGAGTCATAACCAGCCAGCGCTTCAAATGCTCTCCGAAAGAAAGAACCAAATATCCCCATTAGAGCTTTTATCCCCTGCTATTTCATATCACAATAAAATGTCAAAAGGAAAAGAGAAGCAGATTTCTGATATTATTACTTTGAACTTTTCTTGGCTATACTCCCCTGAAGCATGACATTTACTGAGGAGAGGGAGAAAAGAAGAGGCTGGAATATCTCCTTAATCATCTTTATTTCAGCGCTGTGGCATTGAGCAGCTGGACCGTGTCTCCTGCCTGGATGGGAGAGATGATGGGTGGCACCACGGCCCTGAGCCCTTCCTGTCCCCTGGCACCACTTAGGACCTGTCACCTCTGTGATGCTCTGCCCGGGCACAGCTGGAGAGAGGCAATGGACATTTGTATCATCATCATCATCATCATCATCATCATCATCACCACCACCATTGTCATATCAACATGAAGACAAGCTTAGCAACACATGGTGTAGATTGGTAATATCGTAACATCAACATTTGGCATTTTCAAAGGCATCTGGTGGTTGATCCCGAGCTCTCCTGGCAGGAGCAGCCAGTCCCTCAGCATCCTGGCACAGAACACTGAGGGATCTGTCCTGTGCCTCTGAGGTCTGGCTTTGCCCTAGGATTTACACCACAGCATAAAGGTGTCTGCAAGGAGCTACAAATGGGTTGGTTTGTAAAAAAAATCTCGAGTCATTAAAAGTTCATAGTGAAAGGAAAAGTGGGAATAGATGTCATAAAAAAGTTAGAAGGATAAAGTGGTTCTTCCATCAAAAGCTTTTACAAGCCCATTTAAGAAATCCACTTTAACTGTATTTTAATTTCTTTTATGGACCTAGTAAAGCCAAATGGTGTCAGGGAGATTCAAAAAGGTGGGGCATTAGCACTGTGCACAGCTCCCATTTCTGAAAAATCCCACTTTTTCCATGGACTGAACTTCCAGGAGATATTTTGATGCATGGAAGCAGATCCAATTTAGCAGCTTCATCTCTCATGTTTAATTTTCACATGAATATGGCAGAGTTATACCCTGGCACAGCAATTCCCAGTAACAGGATGGGGAATTTCCAATAGGCTGTACCTGGAGGAGGTTCTTGGAACAATGCTTTTCCTTTGGGGTCAGGTCAGCTTTTGGGGCAATTAAAAAAATAATTAAAGCCACCAGAAGTGAAGAGTCTCATGCCATGGGGACTCAGAGATCGAGGCAGAGCTGGCAGGTGGAGATGCTGACCTGCTCCTGCCAAGGACATGCTGCACGTGAGGCTCTGTGCCAGCGATGCCAGGGGCGGCTCGAGTCCTCCAAAACTCAGAGCCAGGTCATAAATGACCATGTGGAACCCTGGCAACCGTGGAACCACAGCATTGCTGGGGGTCCTGCCCACACCAGGGGTCCTGCCTGCACCAGGGCCGGCGTGTTTTGGGGGAGGGGAGGGGAGGGGAGCGTTGCCTCGCTCAGGATGGAGAGTTGTTGTTATGGTAACAAATGACTCGTATTCTCCGAAGGAAGCACGATTTCAGCTTAATAGGGGGAAAAAGCAGGGAAGAAGGAAAGGATAATATTTCAAAAAGCTTTAATGAGACGTGAAGTGTACGCGCTCGTCCTCTGGAGTGTGTAATGGTTCAGCGGGGAGGACGAGCCGTGTTTACAACCGGTCCCACGCGCCGAGTGGAGCTGAGTCCACAGAGAATCCAAACTTCAGGGTGCCCGCTCGGCTCCTCTGACACCAGCCACAACACCGGGGAGATTCTGGTGGCTCTAAAGCCTCATCCCCTTCCAAAGGTGCTGCTGTGCAATGGCACCGTGGGGAAGCCAGAGCCCTACATAGGAAAGCCTGGTGAAGGGGAGACCCCAGCAATGCTGTGGAGCAGCTTCCCTGGGGGAGATGATGCCTGTGGGGTGGAGGCAGAGCTGTCCTGACTCTGCCTGCCCTGTCCTGCACTCCCCTGGTCTGGGGGCATCTCTCCAGTGTGGCACAGCCATGCCATTGCCTGTGCTGGTGCAGCCAATGCCAGCCTGGGCTTCCCTCATGGAGCTCCACACTGGCTCCTGCCTTCACCTCCTCTCCCCAGAAGCTGAGGGAAAGCAGTGCTTTGATAAGGAATGCAATCATTAGGAATGTGCCAGAAGCCAGGTATTAATAGAAGCACTATTAGAGGATTTATGGATGATTTAAGATGCAGCCCATTCCGCTCGTGAATGCCTCGTCTGTTTAAGAGCAGTAATTGCCTATTATCCAGCAGCTTCTAATGTGCTTGGCTCGTGCTGGCGTGACACGCGAAGATGCAGCACGTCTTAAAAACAGCCAATGCCAATTCCAAGGACCTGCTTGTAATTTTAAACACAAGAATCCAATAAAACTCAGATGGCGGCTGAGAGGTGAAAAAGCCAACGGCACATGGTGGGCAGGGAAGCAATGACCAGGGAAGTGCTCATAGCTCAGACATGGGCACAGCTCTCAGCAGGCGACAGCTCTGCTTATCTTCCAGGTGTGTTCTACCCCTCCTCCCCATGTGCCACTTGTTTTGGGCCCTGCAGCAGAGACAGTTTCATGGATCAAACAGAGCCAGGTAACAACCAAAGGGACGTGAAAAATGCTGCGGCACCAAGCGTGCCTGCGAGCCTCCCGGGTGTTTATCTGCCTGTTGTCCTTTGCAAAACACTGATTTGAATTTTTTTCACAGTATTTTGGAACGTTTTTGCCCTTTGAAGTGCACTAATCTACCAGAGAAGCCCTAATTTCTGAATCAGAGGTGAGATCCCCCCCTCGTCGACTCCTGCTCTGTGCAGGAGGCCCTGGGATGCCATGCTTGGGGGAACATCAACAGCCTCTGGAGCTGCACAGCAGAGCTGACCTGAGCACACCTGTTTATTGCAAGGAGAAGAGACTAAAACCATCTCCAGGAAGGAGAGCAGTGCCACACTCACCCCCCCCAGCCAGCCTTGGGCCTCCCTTGGCAGCACAAACCCACCTTCACTGTGACCTGCAGCAGAAGCTTTTCATATATGCTGAAAGGAATTTTCTGGTGGCAAAAAGCCTTCCTGGCGGCGGAGGGAAGATCCCGCTGTTCATCTCTCAGGCTCTCGCTCTCTCTGCGAGGAAGAAAAGCCTTTTGAACGCCAGCCACAGCAGCCAGGCAGCGCCTTCCACTGTCTCCTTGGCGGCTTTTAATTTATAGTGCCCGCACTTTGACGTGTTGATCTTCCCGATTGCACAAGGAATTGAATTGGATTCAGATTTATTTGTTCTAATTTGCGCCTCCTGTTACTTATCACCGCAGCATCGCCGGCTGCGGACAGGCTCTGCTCAGCCATCCCAATTAAAGCCTGCGAAGTGCAAATACACACAAGAGCAGCTGGAAATGCGAAGAGCAAACAGGCAAACAAGGCAGAGCCCACGGTGACTACAAACCGAGTCATTTTGGTGCGAGTTTCACCAAGAGGAATTGCAGCTCCATTTGTTTCCCAGGAGTCTCTCCTCCTGCTGCTCCACCAGCGAGGAATTGCTGCCAGGCTGCCCTGGACACCGTCCCACTCAGGTCAGGATACCCTGCCTTCCCCACATCCCGGCCAGACAGGTTGTTTAGAGCCTAACTTTTGGACAGCTGAGTGCTGCCTTCAACCTGCTGGTCTGCCAAAAAGGGACCTCCGTGATCCAGTCCTTGGAGATCTGCTGAGCCACAGCCTCACTCAGAAGGTCGGGATCAGGAATGAAGAGTCTGAGCAAAGATTAAAGGGCTCTGGGCTTTTCGGTGGCTGATCCCTTCTGGCACTAAGCAGCACCCACAGCCTCTTGGTCTGACCAGTGCCTTCCCTGAGTCCTGGCTGAGCCCTCCCTCCCAGCTCCGCTGTCAGGAGAGCTGAAAGGGTCCTCCTCAGGCTGCCCATCATTTCTCTCAGCGTCATTAACAGCCTGTTGGTGCTATTGGAAGAAAGGGCCTTGCTGTTGAACTGGGGAGTCCCATCCTGTCGCAGCTGAGGCGGATGCGCGACACACACCAATTCTAACATAAAGTGCAGGCAAAAAGTGTTTATTCCAAGAGCCAGTGTCATATACATACACTTTTGTATGTTTATCACTCATGTTAGTTGTCCATTGGTTGCTCAACTACTACAGTAGATTCATTGGCTATTTTAACTACACCATACTATTATTAGTTATCTACAATATAGACATCCTAAGAATCCAAACAAATGCCAGCTGCAGCTTTGTTGCTGTTTACTCCCTCTATTGTTTTGAATTTCTTGCTTCTCTCGACTAGATTTCTCACAGATAGAAATGGACTGTGCTGAGACCAATGTCAGACTCAGACAGGCTTTCTGACCTGCTGTTAATTCCCACACCATCCTTTGGGCTTTTCATGCTCCCGTGTCCCTGGCAGCCCCGCAGGGCTGTGACTTCCATGCCAGGGGACCAATTGTCCCTCCTGCTCCTTCTAATAAGTTCAACAGTCTGAGCTCTGTAATTCCTTTAGGGGGGAGATTTTTCCAGTCCTCAGCTCACCTTTGCCTCTCTTCTTTCTGCAGAGCATTTGCTCTGTTTCTGCTGCCATCAGGTGGGATTTTCTTCTTGTTAAACCCTTCTGTGTTCTCCTCGCAGGTGGCACTACAGCAATCCATACATAAATAGCAATAAAAAACAAATGCTTTTGGCCAGGCACGCCATCATTCCTGGCTCTCCAGAGCTCAGAATTGTTCAGGGTCTGCACTCTCTACAAAGCAGCTCGGAGCACCAGGGAGCATCACAGCTCTGCCTGACCCGGGCACACCTGCCCTCCCGGGAAACATCAGCTCGCCACCTCGCTGCTTCCTGCCGACAATGTCACCTCGCTCTCCCGGCCTCCCGTTGTGCCCCAGGAGTGACAATGACATGGCAATCAATGGCAATGATCTCCTGAGTAGCCTGGCTGATAAACATGCTCTCGAGGCTGCTACGAGCGTGTCTGATCTGCTCATTCTGAATAAATTGGGGTTGATGTACACACTGTGAGTTGTGTGTGCCTCAAATTTATCCACTCGGTTCCTGGTGCTTGCAAACCCCGGCTGCTGTGGGGATAATGGGAGCGCTGATGAGCTCCCTAAAGAGTGGCCAGGGCGTGCTGGTGGGATGACAGGGACCCGGCCAAGCACCCACCTCTGCAGCCACTCATCACTGTGGCTGTTGGGGTTGTGCCTCTGCTTCCCACCGACCAGGGCCGAAGAACTGGTATCTGTGTGCTCCTTAGCTGGGCTGCCAGGCTGCTTACCCAGACAGCAAAGCTCTGATCCCAGGTGATCCAAAGGCTGGGACAGCAGCCACTGCCAGTGGTGAGGGGCTTTGGAAGAGGAGCTGGAGCCAGAGCTGGGCTGTGACCCAGTGGGCGACGCTCAAGGCCAGGCACTGCAACACTTCAGCCCCATTGGGATGAGTGTTTTGCTGTTTGCTTGGGGGGGTCCTGGTCTCCTCTGTCCTCGTCCTCGTCCTGTGCCTGACCCGCAGCCAGCTTTACATAAAAACATGGTGTTTGCACAAGCAAAACCCAGGCTCCCTGCCCCCCGTCCCCCAGGGCCTCCCGAGCAGGTATCCATCATCGCCTTTGTTTGGTTGTCTTAATTGAGCTTGCTATTTATAGCTGATTATTGGAACCAGGTCGAAGTCATCTCGGTGTGGTTTCCATAAGGAGAGAGGCAGTGAGGAACTCTGAGTCCCTCTGCCCATCCCCGGCGCTGTGCGCTCGGTGATGGAAAACGGGGGGATGCACATGGGGGGATAACTGGGGGGGAATGAACACAGAAGGATGCACACGGGGGGNTGGGGCATGCACACTGGGGCATGCACACGGGGGGATGCACACCTGCAGGACCCCGCTACTCCTCTGCTCAGCAGCACCGCTGCCTTGCACCTGCCAGTGCCTCACAAGCCCCAGGTCAGCCTGGGATGTGCAGCTTCATTCTGCAGGAAATACACACTCGCCTTTTGATCCCTAAAGTGGCTGCTGAGAGGGATTGCTGTGAAGTCCTCGGATGCGAATCCCGAGCTGCGTAATTGTGCTCCCGGTAAGATAACGAATGGCCACAGACGGCAGCTCTGGCTGGGCCTCCATGTACTTCAGCTGCCATTTAACACAATCGTTTTCTTTACTGGCTATAAATATGTTGGAATACTCTGACCTCGTGAGCCAGCATTATTCTTGGAGGCAGAATTATTTCTTGCTCTGTGGCTCGTCAGTTAGTGTTGGCCTTGGAGCTGCCTGGCCCTGGCAAGCACTGATTTTACACAGCAAATGAGACACCCAGAGCAGGCCTTGGGGGTGACAGGGCAGCAGGGCGGAGCACCCTTCCCATGCCAGCCCACACCAGTGCTCTCCAGGGGATGATCCAGGTGCTCACGCTGCTGCCGCCACAGTGCCCAGGTGGGCAGTCAGGGTCCCAAAATCCACAGACCCCATCCTCCCATGTGCAGCACCCCTGACACCATGTGGACATTGCACGTCCCCGTGTCCCCATGGAGGCTGGAGTGTCTCTTCCCGTGGGTGCAGCTCATCCAGGGCAGGTGACAACCCGCTTCACGTCCTCTGCCTGCTCCTGCCCGCATCAGCACTGTGCTCTCCCTTCAGCTGCAGCAATTTGCTTGCATGAATAATTAAGGCTATGGTCTCCCATGACTTGCTCCTTGTATTCACTGCTAATCCCAGCATTTTGTCGAAAACCTGTTTCTTATTAATAGCCTGTTTTACAGTGGCTCTCAACTGGTCACTTATCAGCAAACCCGTTCCTGCCTGCTGTTCTGCTGGCAGTGACCTTGGCCCTCCATCCCTCTCTGTTACCCTTCCCCATGAAATCCCAGAGCTGGAGCAGTGCTGGAGCGGAAAGAATTTACTGGTTAAATAATTTATCTAGATTCAGTACAGAAAGTCTTTTGAGGAGATTCATCAGCTAATAAAGAAAATTGATTCTGGAAGCCAAAGTCAATATGGGGTTAGAGAAACGCCACCACTTGCCATGGGCTCCCTTCCAGAAGCCTCTGCTGCCACATCTGGCTCGCTCTCCACACGCCTCCCCAGCACCGCCACCTCTCCCAGTTTGGATCAGACCTGCCTGCCCGCCCACCAACCCTCGAGAAGCCTTTTTTGAAACCCTGTGCAATCTGGCAGACAAACACAACGAAATTTAAGGAATGGAAGCATCCAGAAAACGCCCAGATTGGCCTACAGAAAGCAAGGTGGGAGTTGGTGCTGGGCTTGGGATGTGCGGGGTGGAGACCCAGCACTTTTGGAGCAGCCTATGGAATATGAAAGATAACCAAAGGAAAGCATGGGAGAAGTGGATTTGGCAGCAGTGTGTGCCCATATGGCTGGTTTGTGCCTCGTGTGTCTCTCCATATGTTGCACGTACGTGTGTTTGTTCGCCCCCGTGCACTTTGCACGCCAGCGCCAGCCTCAGCCCCAGCAAAATCCTCCTGTAACAGACTGAGGAGCCTTAGGAATGCTCTCCTTCCCTCGGCTGCTCCTCAAAACCATTTATCCAAACGCCTGGATCACCAGGGACGGTTCCAGCTGTCTTCTCCCTGCCATGGCCTTCGCCCTCTGTGAGCTCTCCCCGTGGGCTGTGCAGAACAGGCAGCACCTGGGGGCTTGGCCAGTGGGTTTGCCACAAGCCAGGTGTGGTTTTCTGGGAAGGAGCTGCTCTCGCTGCCTTCAGTGCCTCGGCTGGAGCCGTGTTCCAATCAATAATTCAGGTGCTCTTGCAGCGGCCACCAGCAGATCCCTCCCTGTCTGCTTAATGGGAAATCATGTTCTTGTGCTGAGCAGGCAGCTGTAACCCAGGGAGGCTCCTGGCATCCTCCCACAGCCGGGCCAGCCCGCCCTGCTCTGCCCCTCCAGCCGGGTGGGCAGCCAGGGGGCTCAGGGTGTGCCACCCTCTGACACTGGCGAGACCGGACCCGAGGGTGGAGCTGACTGTGGAACTGGGAACCTCCAGGGAAAAAGTCTCGTGGCACTGCAATCATTACAGCCAAATGGGTCCCTCCAGGTTCCAAGCTCACCCTCCAAGTGTGATTTAAGCTGAAAATTCAGACCCATTTCCTGGTACAAATCATTCAAGCGGGGTGGAACAATCAATGGGAGATATCATCTGTGGCTCGACTCTGTGGACGAAAACATCTCGTCTGTGAACACAAAGTCATTAGGAGTGTGATTAATGGAGTCTGAAGGCAGGAGCCGGGGTAGGGAAGCTGTCTGTGAGCTCTGTCCTCTGTGTAACCAGAGCGAGGGGTGCCCAGTGGCACAGCCACCTCTCCCAAATCCCAACATCGAGCTCGCTCGAGGGGCTGGCAGAGGGCTGATGAATCTGCACCTCATCAGCTGCCTCAAAAGTGTTGGAATGCCTTTGTTTCCCAACAACTTTTCCTTTGCTCAAGAGAGAGAAGAAATTCTGCAGTCACTGGACCTGAGGGGAACATCCAGACCCCTCCATCAGCAGGCTGAGTGACCTCAGACTGTTAAAGATAGAAACAATGACCAAAACCGGTCTAGAGGAGCAGGAGCACTCGTGGGAGGACACAAAGAGAGGAGAGCTGACCACAGTGACCTGGTGGCAGATGCAGAGCTCTGCCCGAGGTCAGAGTAGGAGCCAGAGTTTTCCCTCTACGGGGAGGTCCAGCCTCCACCCGCTGCCCTGGGGCTTGGTGGGACACAGCAGTGCTGAGCCAGAGGAGCAGCCAGCAAGGATGGGCAAGGTCAGGCAGGATTAGGGAAGCAAAAAGCCATGAAGATTTTAGGAAGATGGTTGAAAGAGTGAGGGAATTAATTCTGGAGATGCCATGGAAATGATGGCCCATAAAGTTAATGAGATATTGCCAAAGAAAGGGTAAACAATTAGGGCTATTAGCTGCTAAGATAAACCAAGACCTATTGCCCTCAGAAACACTGAAACTAATTAAATTGAAAATTACAACATGGGAGTACAAAAACAAAAGCAAATAAATTGAGAGAAAGAATTAACTGGCTTAATATCATGATGATAATATTATTAGCAATAGGAAGTGGGGATTGTATGATTAAAGCTGTTTATTCTCAGGCTCTTTCTCTGGAAGCAGGCGCGGGACATGGGGCAGGCAGGAGGGTCCGGCTGCCCTGGGGGTGCTTGGGGGTCCTGACCCAGAGCTGTGGCCCCTCGTGGAGGGGATTTGCTCATCCTAGTGCCCTCCCCAGCCGTGCCAGTGCCATCCTCACTGTGCCAGGCAGAAGGTCAGGCTCATCTGCCTGCAGACCTTCCCATGCCCTGGTAAGGAGAGCCCTCCAGGAGAGTCATTATCACTCCAATTACTGGTTCTGTTTAAAGGGATTAGAGCCAAATTAACTTTGCAGTTTGCCACCCAGAAATAATCCTGTTTTAAGTGGACAGATTCTCTTGTAACGTCCAAGGAGGTGATGAATGGGCGAGGTGCTGCTCGAGCGGATTCCAGCAGCGAAGGGGCTGCTGGCCCCTCCTCGAGGGCACCTCTGGAGCGAGCAGAACTCATCTCCTCGGCGCTGGTGAGGTCGGGGCTAAGGCTTTGGGAAGGGTTACAGCAGCATCCCAGCAGGGGTGACAGGCTGAGGAAGAAAACGCAGCCTGGGAACAACAGAAGGATGCTTTGAGCAGGACTTTGTGCACCTTGGAGGGAAAGGGGAAAAGAGGAAGGCAGTGTTTGCAGAGCACAGGCTCCCATAGCCAGCCCTGCCCCAGTTCAGATTGCTGCAAGGCTCCAGCTGACAAAACAGCCTTCATACATCTTTTGTGCTTTTGCCCATTTTGGTAAAGTGACCTGTCCTGCTGCATTGCAAAGCCAAGGCTCAGGTATGTGTGGCTTCTCTAGAAGAGGGTGTCTCACCACTTCTCGGGTTTGGGAGACTCGGCGCAGGCTCTAAAGCCACACGCAGGGCTGCTGAGCCCCTCACACGCTCTCGAAGCACGGAAATAAAGCCAAGTAAAAGGCAGCCAAGACACTGGAAATTAGGTGAAAGCTGAGAAGTTTGTGGAGGCAGAAAGGGGAAGTTTGCAGCATGGTTCCATCCAAACCCTCTAGGAGTGCCTGGCAGCCCCGGCCCTGGAGCCACAACGGTGTTGGCAGAGTCGCTGCCGCTGCGCTCGTGCCCCGCTGGGCTGGGCGCAAAGTCTGTGGTGTTTGTGATCCGGGGAGTGAGCGAGGGGCCTCTTTTTATGGTCGTTTCATTACGGTGCTTAATTTCTTCTGCAGAAGCAATTACCTTCTCCGGGAGGGAGGCAGTATCGCTTTCAGACGTACGGCTGCTCTCGCCACCGCCCAGCTCCGCCACTGCCAGCGGAATAGCAATCGGGATGGGATGCAGGAGCCAGCGGCTCAGGCTGCACTGGGACAGATAAGAGACTTGCAAAGGGGAAGATAACCCCATCCCCTGGCCAAATATTTACCTGAGGGGTCCTGTGTATCTCATCCGAAGGGCAGTCTGCAAGGGCTGATCAAACACTCAGTGACCTCCAGGAAAAAGCAAAAGCGATAATGTGTACCTGGGGTGGGAATTTTGTGGTCTGTTTTCATCACCAAGCTCCCTGTTTGTTGAGGAAACTGCAACACCTTGCATTGTTTGAGTTCTGTTTGTTATTTCTCACACCATCTTCAATTAACAAAATGAATTAGCACCAATACACATAATTTTCTATTTTCATAGGCTAAAAAAAAGTTACTTCTTCATCCAGTTAAATGAATATGGGAGGAAACCCAGTATTTTTCTCTAGCCAGGCCCAATCTGCACAGGTGTTGGAGGGGTCTGACTACAAGCCATCTGACCCAATTCAACGTGATACAGCCATCAAACAGGAGTTTGTCGGGAAGATTATTCAACTTAACGGTATTTCCCCTCAAATTTAAAGTAGTGTTATCAAAGGTTATAGTGCTGGGATAGAAACTGAGGGCAAAGGAAAGGATTGCCTGGTTCCATGTTGTAAAACCACCACGGGAAGGAGCTGGAAAGGTGCTGACAGGACCAGGACCACACAGCATCCATGGGGACACGGCCCAGCGAGGGCCACGGATCCGGCTGTGGCTCTGCAGGGAGACCGCTTGGCGGGAGAGCACGTCACAGTTGAGGCGCACACGACACACACCAAGTCCAATATAAAGTGCATGCAAAAAGCGTTTATTCTAAAAGTCAGTGTCATATATATACACCTTTGTATGTTTATCACTCGTGTCAATTGTCTATTGGTTGCTTAACTACTACAATAGATTCATTGGCTATTTTAACTACATCGTGCTATTATTAGTTACCTACAACACAGACATCCTAAAAATTCAAACGAAAGCCAGCTGCAGCTGTATCTGCCACTTACTCTCTTCATTGTTTTGAATTTCTTGCTTCTCTTGATTAAGTTTCTCACGAGCAGACCCAGATTGTGCTGAGATCAATGTCAGATTCAGACTCAGACAGGCTGTTAATCTCCACAGTGACAGAGGAGTGGTGGCCACTGTGGGGATGGCATCGGCCAGGGATCATCCTGGCGTTGTCTTCTGAGGGTTGGAGGGAGTTAAGTGTGGCAATCACAGCCGGGTGAGACGGTGATGACTCCACTGGGCACCACGCAGGGCATGAGCTGGGCAGGACGGGGACAGTCATACCCAGGCAGTAGCACGGCCTCAGAGCTGGCGTGTCACAGCAGCTCTCCAGGGTGTTGACATTGGCAGAGCCCAGGGCGACCGGGAGCCGCGGAGGAGCTCTCCGAGGACACAAGGTGTGATATATGCTGCCCATCAAGAGGCAGCCAGAGCTGAGCTCCGCTTGCCATCCAGTTGTCTGCTTTTAATGGATATAAATGGTTGCCTTTAGCACTGGAAAAGCTGAATAGATACAAATATTACTGATAGCATGTGGGTGCACTGGGCCTCATTATCCTTGGGTAATCGAGGTTACGTGGAGCTCTTCTCCTGTATCTGTCACTGTCTCTCTCAGCAATGTGCTGAAGCAAGGAAACCTTGAGGACAAATTGCCCAGGGAGCTGGGGAAGGGCTGGGACCCAGATCCTCACCGGGCAGAGGGAGCACCGGCCTCCTGCCGTCATGCCACAGCCCCAAGCAGCCACTGCTGGTACATGGCTCTGATTAAACCCCTGCAAGCAGTCACATATTTGGTGAGTTTTGTTTCTCTTGCTCTTCATGAGTCACTGGTGAGGAGCCAGCAATGGACTCATGATTATTCCTGAATTTCTGCGGGAAGCACCATGATCCGTGCTGCGTGCGCAGGGTCGGTGGCACATAGGAGAGCACCTTTCCCTCCCCCAGAACCTGTGAGCTGCCCTTTGCTCCGTGCAAATGCCACCCTGCAGAGCTACAGCAACATCCCTTCCGCAAATAAACCCGGTTCTGAGGCCGCCCTTGGCGGGGAGTTTCGAGGGGTTCCTCAGCCTGGTGCAGCTGGGGAATCCCACAAGCCACACGCTGCTCTTCCCACTCTTGATGGGAATTATCTCGCAGCACACGTTGCGTGTTTTACAGCGGAATCTGTAATACAACATTTGCAAGCGCTGAACGCCGAGCGCTCACGCTGAGAGGTGCCTTCCTGCAGGTATTGCTGCTAATGAAGCTGAGGCCGTAAAGTATTCCTGGAAAGTGCTTACAAAAGGCTTTCAGATATGTCAAATTATGTTTTTCGTGTTATCTTGAATTTGCTTTCCGTTCCTAAGGAATGCTCAGACTTTCCAGCTCCTCCCTGCCTTTCCCTCCCAGTTTGGAGGAGGAGGAGGGAGGTGTGCTGTGTGCATAATCACAGAGCTCCTCACCCAAACCTCTCAGAAAATACTGAGCTGCTTTTTGGCACCGAAACACTCAAACAGACTCGTAAAGCTCTGACTCTATTTACTTCTTGATTAAAAGGGGGAAAAAAGCCAAGTGTCAAATACTTCGCCTTCCGTTGGCTCCTTGGCTGAACAGCCCACAGAGGTCTCACCATGTCCCCACCCCACTGTGCCATCCTGGGCAGAACCCAGCGATGCTGCGTGAGCCCAGACCCATCGTTGACTCTTCTCCCATCACTCCCACTCTGTTGCAATGATCACCAGAACTAGCTTCTCCACAGAAAAGCAATGCCATTGTGGAGCTGATCCAAGCCCCATCCCCTTGACTCCCTTTTTACCATAGGCAGGAAACCCATTAATATGATGAAAATGACCTCAAATTGCTGTTGCTGGTTTATTTAATCTGGCCGGGTTCTTTTCAATGCTAAGCCACCGTCAGCAAAGACAAATTGCCTGTCTGATGCTTAAAGGTTTTGGGATGTAGGACAGCATTGATTTTGTGTGTCTGAAAAGGTGACACTCTCTGGGCTTGCAGGGAGTGGGGCTTTGGTGACAAAGACCTGCTGGTGCTGATCCTCCCGCTGACCCCGTGTATGTCACTGCCACGCAGAGCACGTGGCCGGTGGGCACTGTGGAAAACTCAGGGAGCAGAGCAGGAAGAGGAGGTAAAAAGATGGGGAGGAAGAAAAGCATCAGGTCCCTGGGCTCTCTGCTGTTGCCCCCCTCGCTGCCCACCCTGCAGCTCTGCCAGGGGGTGGCTGGGACCTAGCATGGCACCGTGGGGCCCCTCGGTGCCCGCTGCTCCTCCAGGCAGCCAAAAAGCCACCACTGACTCCTTCGGGATGCGCCGAGCAGATGGAGCACTTTGCCTCTCGCTGGGAAGCATTATTGCCAGTCCTTGACTCAACGGGGATAAGCATTCCCGATTCCAGGCAGTTTTTGAGCCTGGAGGGCAGCCGGGTCCCCGCGGTGCTGGGCTGGCACTGCAGCCACCTCCTGCTCTCCAAGTGCCAGGGCACTTCTGCCCTGGACCCTGCCACCATGGGAACAGGGGGGAAAGTCTCCATCACTGCCAGGGGGTCCTGGGGCCACCAGCCCCCAGGAGAGCCAAAACTGCCCTCCAGGACAGCCTGTCCCCTCCGAGAGCCTCAAGCAAGGGGTGCAGGGCTGAGCACCCCAGCTGCCCCTCCACAATCACGTGCCTCTAAGCCAGGGCAGTTCCACACCTGATATAGCCTACATGCAAAATAAAGCTGATTCCTTGTTCCTGCTTCCTCCCACAAATTCCTAGGAACAGCCCTCAAAGGGGAAGCTCCAAAGAAAGGAGCGATTAATTCTCAGTGGCACATTTAAACACCGCTTTTATTACAATTCAGCCTTTCACGCACTTTGCCCTTTTCCGATTCATTCTTGCTCTTTTGAGGTGGAACGAGGCTGATGTTTTGCAGCTCCTGTTTTCAAGGGGAGTTTTTAACTCCTGGTTTGCTGTTGTGGCTGTACCAGGGATGAGAGTCTTTCCCAGAGGGTGCAGCTGGGATGCTCCTGGGAGAGAAGTGAGTGCTCTGCTCTCCCAGCACAGGGTGTGGGTTCAGTGGGATGCAGTGGGGCTCAGTGGGGCTCAGTGGGGCTCAGTGGGGTTCAGTGGGGCACAGCCCAGCCTCCAGTCCCCTGGTTCCAGCACGCAGCCCTCGTGCCGTGGTGTTTTACAACACACAGCAACAAAACCTGAAATGTACTGGAAATAATTCTACTATCAAATGCATTCAGCTCTGTTTGTTTGCTTTTAAATTAACATTGAGGATGAAATGATTCACTGAACTACAAAGAGATCCCTCGACTTGACAAGAATCGCAGGCAGGATTCCTTCCACTCTCAGTTATCACAGGAAAAAACATTTCAACATCTTGTCTGCTCAGTGCAAGAAAAATAGTTCTGTGCTCTGTGCCGGGGAAACAAGGAGCTTATCAAAACAATCTCCAGCATCAGAGGGACGAGATGGCAGAGCCTCCGGTGAGGCACCTTTTCTCTCGCTGTGCACAAGCCTGGTGCTGCTGCGAGGAAGGACAGGGCTCTGAGCAGCTCAGGGCCGCTTTCATGGACTGCTGGTGCCCGTGACAAAGGGGATGGGTCCCGCAGGAGCCACTTTAAGAGGCTGCTCAGGGCCAGTGCTGCAGCCTTGACCCAAAGAAATGGGGAAAAGGGAATGTTTTCTCAGTGATTTTCCTGCAGAGAGAAGGAGGGAAGTGTCCCAGAGGTACAGGGAGAGGACAAGCAGCAGGCTCTGTGCCCCCATCACCCCAGGCCCCCATCGCCCCATGATGCATGCAGATCCTTTGGAGGTCACTCATCCCTCTGCACCACACACATCCTCTCAGCCTGAGCAAAACCGGATGGATTCGATGGTCCTAAGAGGTCTTTCCCAACTTAAATGTTTCTCTGGTTCTGAGAGAAGCTTCTCCCTGCTCCCTGTCTCCTTCCTGGATGAGGATCCTGCCTGCAACCACAGCAGGGCATTCCAGGCTCCTCCAGGAGCCACTTGAGGTGACGATTAGGAGCCATAGCAGAGCAAGCATGGGTGGATAAGCTGGACTAGTCAGAGAGCACATAAGCTTGGAGTCAATCAGACATGGCTGATGGGGACAGGGGGACAGGAGCCACAACCTTGAAGGTATCAGAGAGGAGGACTGATAACGAGGAGGCCAAAGGGCTGGGGGCTGCTTTACCTATTCTGAAAAGTCATTAAACTCCCCTGAACGACTTTGTTGCCAAGAAGTTTTGGAGGGTGTGCTGACAAACTCTAGCAGAGCTGAGTGAGCAAGGAGAGCAGTGGGCTGGCAGCACGGCCACGCTCTGCTGCGCCCACCCCCAGCGCCCCCTCCTCAGGCTGCCCCTGCCACCAGCCAGGGATGGACACTGAGATCCCAAACAGCTCCTGAGAAGTCCCCACCAGCCTGCCAAGGAGCAGGAGCATCCAACAGCTCCCTTCGCAGGGCTGGCATCTGTGCAGCAAATGTTCCTGGGCAGTTTAGGGCCAGGGAAAGACGTGTAACTCCAGGAAGAGACTGGGAAGCTTCTGCTTCTGGGAAAAGCAGATGGAAAGATGGATGCCAAGGAAATGCTGCGGGAGAGCATCATATAAAAAGTCATAAACGTCCAGATCATTTTAGTGAGCAAACTCCTTTAATTTTGGTGCCTTGGGAGCAAACACAAAACAAACAAGCCTAAGGAAATAAACACTTCTCTCCATGGGTTGCCGTTTATGAAGGAAGCTCCAGTGTCCAGGTCTCCAGCTGTGCAGGGACTGCCAAAAGTTCCCTGGCTTGGCAAAGCCTTTTTCACACAACACCAACACTTCCTCCGTGGGTGGGCTTTGGGGAAAAGCCAAAGTTTGGACAGTTGCTGACACAGGGAAGGTGCTGAGGGGTGTGAAAGTGTAGGCTTAGGTTGGGTTTCATTTCTTTTTAGTCAAGCTGGTTCGCTAATTCCAGTTTGAAAGCTTCCAACTTTTCCAGAGTCAACAAGGTCACCCAACAATCAAATTCCCTGGTTCCATCAGGGCCCTTCCGCCCGCTTAATGAAAACAAATGCTGCTGGGACAAGGGCCATCCTTCTTTCTGTCTTCTGGGGCCCCAAGAACGGGCTTGCTTGAGGCTTCTGTTTATAGATGTTATGTTAACAAATGAACCAAGTGATATTCTGGCTGCTCCCAGGTACATCTAATTCCCAAGCTGTAATGGAGCTGTTCCTGGTCCTGGCTCACTAATGCTGATGGTATCGGCCTCTGTGCCTGGTCCTGGGCACACGAAAATCATATTCCTCTAAGGAGGTGCAAAGTAAAACCCCTCGGAAGCCGTTTCCCACAGCAGGTTTTGAGGGGCAGGAGAGGGGCTCAGCGGCCAATTAACGATGGCTAATTGCCTCTTGCCTCCTTGCCCAGGTCCATGCCCTCAGAGGAAGGGAGCTGACATTGTCTGGTGGTGGCTGAACTGCTGGAGGGGTGGATTAATCCCCTTTTATGAAGTTTGAGATCCCAGCTTTGTAATAAATCCAGTGTTTCAGGTGGTGAAATGCCACCGCCTTTTAAAAGCAGCGTTAAACCTTCCTAGACACGTCACGGCAGGTCCTGACCGGGAGAAAAGCCCAGAGAAGCCCGGCAGCAGGAGGGGATGTTTGTGCCATAAGCCAGTCCTGAGGCCGTGCCGGGAAGCAAACATGACCTAACGGGGATCAGTTGGTTTGCAGCAGCACCTTGGCTGCAGCAGCTTCTATTTCCAGCAGCATCGAGCTCCCCTCACTTCTAAGGGCCTCCAGCCTGTAGGATGTCTTTTTTCCCCTCAGTATTCAAGTGCTGGCACAGTCTCTGGCTGCTGGCCCTGCGGGTACCGGCGGATGAATGAGGGCAGTTGGAACACAAGGGAAATAACAGCTTACTTTTATTGTGAGATAAAGAAACGGAGACAAGGCGGGAGTGGAGAAGGGCTTAAATAAAACTGCACAGCTCAGGCTGGAGGCAGTGGAAAGCAGCAGGGAAGAGGCAGGAGCTGCCATGTGCATCTCCAGGCTGGTGAACAGATCCTGCCCATCCGTCTGTCTGTCTGTCTGCAGCCTCAGCCCATGCTGGCCAGCACCTCGCAGGCACTGACTCTGGGAGCAAGTAGGCGTCCCTTTGGAGGCAAACATGGGGAACCCGAACCCCCTGCCCTGCCCTGCCCTGTCCTCCCCGCTGCTTTCCTTCCCTCATCGCTGCTCACCTGAAAAACAGCCGCAGCTGTGGCACAAAAAAAAAAAAAAAAAAAAAAGAAGGTGTTAAGTGCTTTGTTTGGCGCACAGCCCAAATATTTTTTCTTTTCTCCCAAACTCGTTACATTTGTTATTCTCCTGGGAGTGTTTCCTCCCTCTCTGCGTTGAAATCAGCGAGTGTGTCCTGAAGCAAGGAGGGGCCGGGTGGATGAGGAGCAGGAGGATGTGCAGAGGTTTCCCCTGGCTGTTTCGGAGAGCCAGGCTCCCCGCAGCCCTGCGGAGGGTGGGATGGTGGCTGTCACCTCTCCATCCACACCGCCCACTGGGTGTAGGAGCAGAGGAGCCTCGTGGGGTGCTCAGGATGCTGCTGAAACACCCTCGGAGCGCTCTGCAGGGAGCAGCGGGGGGCTGAGGAGAAGCCGTGTCCTCCTGCCAGAGGGCAGCGCCCGCAGAAGTGGTGACACGCCAGGGGACACTGCCCGGCCAAGGGACACTGCCCGGCCAAGGGACACTGCCCACTGTGGCAGCCAGGCACAGGGAGCTGCTGGGGGGCTGCAGTGCCAGGGTTTTACCCTTGAGCTCTTGTTTTGCTGCTGTTCTCTGGAGCAAGACACCTTCTCTTCCCACAAACAAAGCCATAAATCCTGGCACAAGCAGGCTTCACAGGGAGAAAAAGTGAAGCTGGGATGACAGCGCCAGGGAGTTGTGTGAGGAGGTAAATTACTTGAAATATTGCCGAAAACTTCCGTGCCGTAAATATAGTTCTGATCCCACCTAATCAATCATCACAATTATTCTATAAATAAGGGAGAGGTTGGCTGTGTGGTACAGGACTTTTTTCCACAGGCCTCTGGAGCAAATTTGTTAGCGCCTTAAAATAAACTATTTGCTCCAGGTAGTTTGTTTGTTCTCTCCAGGCTGTATCCTCCTCTCATTCATTTTTCATCACCTTTGGATTGGTCGCTGGGAATCTTTTAGTGCTTCCTTCCCTGCCTGGCTCTCGCAGAGGGATGCTGCAGGGAGCAGGTTTAAAAACCAGCCAGACAGAACGCATCCAGGCGGGTCTCAGCCCAGAGCTCTCCCCGCCAGCTCCTCGCAGCGCTCGTGCTAAGGAAGCCTCTGTTTAATGTCTTTTCCACAGGGCTATAAACTCACAACAGGCCATTTTTTCCCTTTTATAGATCAGCATTACTAATTTATTGGCAGTTTACTATTTGGAAATGTTCTCATATAAATTAATGGGAAGGTGATATTACACCTGAGTCCCTGGGGGAGGAGAAAGCCAAACAAACCCACGGGCCCGGTGCTCAAGGAATGGCAGCATGTTAAATCACCCCTTGGCTCTGCAGAGGCCGTCGTTCCAAGGGCACAGCTTGAGCTCCGGCTCCTCCAGGGTTCCCACGGATCCCATCCTGGGCAGCCAGCCTGGCTGAGGGCACACAAGTCAGCGTTCTTCATTCTCCACATGAGTTTCTTCTCTCCAGCTCCCAGGACCACCCGATCTCCCTTCCTAACTGTGCTTTCCAGGTGTGCAGGCATTCCCAGCCACTCCACCAGGGATTTAATTACATGCCAAAGGAAGAAGCACCCGGCTCAGACAGCTCCAGTCACTGCTGTGAAGCAGCAGCCAGTGCCCAGTGCAAATCTGTGCAATTGTGTCAGGGAAATGGGATAAAACTGGCTAAACCCAGGCAAAGTGGTGCTGGGGAGGGGATGAGGAGCCACGGTGTGTGGGAGGGAGGAGGAGGGTTTATTTCAGAAGCATGAGCCATTATGAAAGACTGATCCTTCATTTCGTGCACTCCAGGAGCAAAAATGGAAGTTTTCTGCTCCAGTAAGGCATCTCCTGCTTGATAGAAGGTTTCCCAGCCCCAGGCACAATCCAGTGCAAGCTCAGAGCTGGAGAGAGGCAGAGTTCTGTGGCTGCCGGGGGGTCCTGCAGTGTCCCACACACGGGGCAGGACCCAAAGCCACTCAGCTGAAGGGAAACACCGTGTTCACTGGCACACTCCTTTTATTTTACCAAACTATTGCTATTTATGAGGGAAGCTTATTGAGTTAAATCACTTCTCCCGCAGTAATATAAAAATGCTGCGGCTCGGGAATGCTGACAGGTGGGAGAGCCAGGCTCACTTTTCTTGCTGAGCAGACGAGGAACAGGAATGATTATTTTGTATCGCTTTACAAAAGAGACCTTCTTGTAATATACCTGCTGCGCATTGATAAATAGCACCAGCAGATAATAAGGGCCTTGGGCAAGGAGCAAGGAAGAAAAAAGGCTTTCCAGCATGTGAACACAAATGCTTTAAATGTGAACTAAATTGGCCTGATCATTCCTCAGATTTGCAGAATTAAACCGTGCCCAATTGTCAACATCACAGAGATTGATGAGACAAATACAGCCAAAGCAAAGGGAATCTATAACAGCCCTGCTCGAGACGCTTGCAGGGTTTAAGAGCCACACACTGTTCATGAAACCCAGCGCTGTAATTTCATCCCCCTCCAAGGCACCTCCCAGCGATGGGGAGCTGAGAAAGTTCATCAGCCAGGGATGCAGGATGAGGACACTGGTGCTGGAGCTGGAGATAAGCCGAGATCAGCACCAGACCTCTGCTCTTACAAAAACCTCATTGCAGGGGAACTGCAGGGCTCAGCCTGCGAGTACTGTGCACCCCACCAAGGCGAAACCACAAAATCAGAGCAGATAAGGGTCCTAGGAAGCAGGACAGGCTTCTTTACTTCGCCCTCTGCAGCACACCAGGGTGGGATTAGCTTTCCTTTCCCGCGAGGAGCCTGTGACAGCCCCTCTCCTTCACAGGGCAGAGGAGACCTTTGCTTCAGCTTCACTTCTCCGCGTTGTTAACGTCTCCCAGCTGACAGCCACTGTGAAGGAGAGACGCCTCGCTTCACCTTGCAGCAGCTCAATGGAAAACCTGGGGAAACCATGGCAATGCTGAGGCCAGGGTCACCTTTCTAATGACGCCAAGGATTTCTCAGCAGAGGTAACAAAGGCAGGTACCTCTCCTGCTGGTGAAAGCACTGTTCCCAGGCTCCTGCAAGTGCTGTTTCTTAGGCACCTGCTTCTGACCCCACCAGGGCTCCTGGGCCCTCCATCCCCTGTCTGATCCCCCTGGGCTCTCCATCCCCTGTCTGATCCCCCTGGGGTCTCCAGCTCTTGTCTCATCCCCGTCGGGTCTCCAGACCCTGCCTTACCCCCCTGGGCTCTCAAGTCCCTGCCTCTGCCCCCCAGCTCTGCAGCTCACGTGCCAGAGGTGAATCCAGCCGAGCTCTGCCTGTGCCTCCATCAAAACAAAAGGTACCTGAGGACAGCGCTCAGGGTGGGCAGGTGGATTCCTGCTGCCTGTGCTGAAGGTGATTAAGATGCTCACTCATCTGTCCTCAGGGTCCTGCTTCAGTCAGGGCTTTGCAGCTTGGCCAGGGAAGCCAGTGAGTGACAGATGATTGATTTGAGCTCGTTCCTATCAGCCCTCACTCCTATCAGCCCTCACTCCTATCATCCGTGCTGGAAGAGTGGCGGAGCCAGAGCAGCTTCATCAACACAGTCCTGGAGCTGCTTCGAGGATTCCTGTACCTGGAGATACCTCAGATGGAGAGTGTGCCCCCATCCCACCCCACACAGAGACACGCTGACAATCCTGGCATCCCACACTATCCTCAGCTCAACCAGGGGCTCATAAATTTCTTAAGCCAGCGCTGGAAATAAGAGGTGTAGGAGAACCTCAGGGCTGTTCCTGAATACCAAGAAGAAGAGGAAGCGCTGAGCTCCCTGCTCAGCTCCAAGGACAAAGCGTTCCCCTGCTCCATCCCCATCCTCTCCGCCTGTGGGTGGCTCCTACAGGACTTGCAGGCAGTTAAGGGTGAGGACCAGAACCTGGGCAAGCTCTGGAGCTGTCAGGGATGGAGATTTCGGGGCTTTGGCTCGCTCTGAGGATGCAGGAGGGGTGTGGAGGGGGCAGGCATGTTCCCTGCTTTCATTAAGACCCGAGGCTTTAGCGCAGTTCTGCTGCCGGGCTGCTAAGTCAGGGCTTCACGCTTTCTAATTTTTCCTTTTGTCTTGCATACACACACGAGACAGATTTTGCTTCCACAAGGGATATTTATAGGACGTATGTTGGAGCTTGAAGAAGCTGATTAGTGATGTTTAGCTTAAAAAGGGAAGAAACTGCATGAGAGCAGCCTGGCCAGACAAATACTACACAAGATGTGAGCTTTGGGGAGCAGCTCTGTGGGAGACTGAAATGCTGAAGGTTACTGACTCAGACAATGCCCCACTGGCAAAGCATCGGGTGCCACAGCTGAAGGGAAGGAGGGAAGGTTTTGGGGGTGTGGTGGCTAAACTTCTGATTTGCATAAGGGCAGCTGGGGTTCAGAGGGGGTGAGCACCCACCACTGGGCGGTGACCATGACAAACCAACCTTTGCTAGCAACAAGCTGGGTTTGGGGCCAGATGAAGGAAAAGGCTGAAAAGAAGCAGATCTCAAAGAGGTGGGATAATGCTTTTTTATCAGGGCAATGTCCTCCCTTGCACACCCAGCTCAGGTGTAAAACTCTGCCTCCCCGGGGAAGCTATCAGGACATTCACACATAGCCCTGAGGGTTTTCATCCCTTCTCAGGGGGCATAACTGGCTCAGCTACGTTGGAAGCAGCTGTCATGACTTAAAAGGGGTAAGAGATCATCGAAGACCCCCAAAGTGCCCACGGACTCATTTCTGAGTCCTTCCACCAGAGGACTGCGCAAGACCCGCAGTGTTGCAACACTCAGTGTAAAACTTCCATCAGGGAGGTACCTGGGCATTCCCACCTGAACCTGAGCCTGCATTATCACACTGAACTCGGGGGTTTGGGGGCTTTCCCCACCCCCAACAGATCAAGACTGAGACCATCTCTTCGACCAGCAGACATTTAAACTGCAACAATCGAGTCTTGTCCGTGGATCCCCCGGTGCTGAGATCTTTCCCCTATCTACTCCTATCCCTTCTTCCTCTTTCTTTATTTTCCTTTTATATTTTCTTAAGTGATACCTTTATACTTTTATATTGCCATATTTTAATTAATGATAACCTTATATCCCCTTTCCATTGCAACCAAGTGGTTTTAAAATAAATCTCTCATATATATATATATATATATATTTATCTATAAACACTTTCATTCAGTGTCATTTCACTCTGATTTGCCCGAAGGGGCCTATTAACAAGCTACCCCATAACCTCAGTGACCCCATTTCCAGCTCCCTCCCTCCCTCGCTGGGCCTCAGGACTGGCTGAGCACCAGCGGGCTCCTGGAGCTGGGGGTGTGAGGTGGGCTCTGCCTCCTCTCCTTGCGGAGGGACCCTGAGGACAGAGGCAGCACCCCCCTGGAAAAGCGATCTGTGGCTGCAGGGCTGGCTGACATCTCCAGGCAGGCAGCCCCCGCAGCAGGGAGGCTCTGGGGGCTTGCATGACTCTTCTGGGCTTGCAGAAAGGGCCCATGAAATCCCATCCAGCTTTTCTCCATCTCAGCCCTCGCCTCCCGCTCTCCTGCCTCGTGACTCTCCTTCCAGGGGTCCAGCGTGCCAAGTTGTAGCTGTGCCTCATTAGACAATCTGGTTTAGACCATTAGAGGAGTTTGGGGCAGTGGGAGATGCTTTCTGAAGGGAATGCAAGCCTCAAGAGAGCTGCTGAGTGTATAAAATCCCCAGGGGTGCTTTCCAGAATCCTATTCCCTGTCAGCACTGGTCTGAAAAACGAAAGGACGGTGCTACAAGGAGGCAGAAATTGCATTATACTCCTCTGTGCTTCACAAGCTCCAAGTAACACTTCTGCTTCTCCCGTATGAAAGGAAAATGGGTAATGACAACCTGCTTCTACTGAAGAGACAATTTTCACTCCTCCTTGGCAAGTGTAGCTGGGGCAGTGCCTTTCTCTCCACTCAGAGGCAAATTAACAGATCTCGCCTGAGAACACGGTGGATGAAGTGCGGCACGGCTGTCAGCGCTCCCCTGCTGTGGTTCACAGCCCTCTTGGGGTGCCCACACCTGGTCCAGTGGTCAGTGGGTGACAACATAGGGACAGCTTGGGAAGTGCAGACTGGATGGCAAGGAAAACCCCCTTTTCCTCCCCAAACACGGGTCTGCATGAGCATCTGTGCCCCATAGCACAGCAGCCAGCCCCAGTCAGCGCCTGCAGCTTTGCACCAGCATTAGGAACTTTCCTCTCTCTTGGAGCGATGACTCTGAGAAGAACAAGTTAGACAAATGAATTCACTAATGACTTCCTTCCCTCCTCCTTAAATGGGGGGATAATTCACGGTTCCTGCTCCCGCAGAGGGCTGCTCCATAGCCTGCCCGTGGCAGGCGGCCCCGGCAGCGCTGCTGAGGTGATGAGCGAGACAAAAGGGGCCAAGATTGCCGAGTGGCACCGCCCGCCCTCTCAAACACCACCAAAAACGCTGTGCTGGCTGCTCTAGGGAGGCACAGAGTGAGCGCTGCACGTGTCACTGGGCCAGCGACAGGCAGGGCTCTCCGGAGGGCAGCAAGGATGGACACACTCTGGCCAGGTATCTCCCTCCCTGTGAGGTGTCCTCTCCAAGCATCCCAAACCAGCCCTGAACCCAAATAATCGCCTGGATATAAAAGCTTTGCCTGCACACCTGCTTTGGTACTGTTGAAAACCTCAACTCTCCTTTGGTCTCTTTTGTTTCTGGAAGCTTCTAGTTGGTCATGTAGCAATGTGGAATTGAGGCTAGAAGCTTGAGGAGAGGCTCAGGGCCAAAGGAAGGCTGATGGTGAGGGCATAGGGCCTTTCCATGCTTGCGGTCACTTGCCTGACCAACGTGTATAGACTATAACAGATATTTATAGCCAAAAATCCAGAAGCTCAGCCCTCACTGCCAGGCCCCAGATCCCCAGCACGGTCCTCCCTGCAGTCCCCTGCCAGCTCCACGCATTTGGCACAAATGGGGAAATAATACTTTTTTAAGTGGGGCTGAGTTAAGAGGATTTGTTTGAGATACAAGATAGCTCTCATTAATGTTTGCTCGTTTGGGTTTATTTAAGCCTTAATTGATTGTCTTTTACTCAGCTACGTTCCAGTATCTCTCGGGCTCCAGAGCAGCCTCTTAAGAGACAATCGCAGGCTCTTTCCTTCTTCTCTCTCACGATCTTTCATGTTGGTGAGCTGGGTTTAATGGCTGATAAAGTCTGTGGGCTCACAGTAAAGCTGAGATTTCTTTTTCAAGTCCCTGCACATGCAGCTCCCAGGCAGGTGCGCCCAGGCGAACCCTGGGTTTTGTTACCTGTCCGTGCCGAAGCTGCCGTAATCAGCAGCTGGGAGCACTGTGAGTACAATCCCGGGATTGTTTGTAACTAACGTCCTGGGGCTCGAGGCTCCTTCCCTCCCAGAGGCAGACTGGACAGAGCCACAGCAGGTTTGTGACTGGCCTCGCTCCGGGAGGCGGGGAGGGGACAGCACCGGCTTTGTGGCGCCACCGAAGGTGGGATTCACTGGTGGCTGTGAGGGAGCCAAGCCCTAACCGCCCCGACAGCCCAGGATCGTGCTTAGTGAAAACCAAACACAGCCCGGCCAGTATTTAGGTACATTTGTAGCCCTGCTTCTGCCTGGGCTGGGACTGGAGAGGTCTGATCCCGGAGCAGCTGCCATGTCCCAGGATAAGCTGGTCCACAGTTCAACCCCCGAGATTTCATCCTTCCCACACGAGGTTCCTTCCGACCAGGAATCCAGCTCCAAGGAACTCGGGGATTTGGATGCTGAACCACAGCACTTCTAGCGGCAGCTGGAGCCGGTCCAGCGGGAGCACACGTGAGGAGCAGGGGCTGGCGAGGCGTCCGAGGGACAGCGCTGACCTTCCATCCAGCTGCCCTGCTCACAGGAGGCTTCTTCTCTCCGGAGAATAAGTTTCTCTGGAGGCAGAAAAGAAACCCAGTGAGTCAGAAAGGTAGCAGAGAGACTCATCTCTATACAAGCCTCGCTTTCTGCTGTGACTGTTCAGAGCCGAGCGAGCCGTAGTCACTGACGTGCCCCTTCCTCGCAGGTGGTTTGTCCCCGTGAAGGGGCACCCCGGCAGTGCTGGCTCTGTGCACCACGGTTCTGCTCCTCGCTTGCAGCCAGGAGCAGCTTTGAAGAATCTATCCCCAAATGCATACAAAAACTTCTTTTATTGCAGCAGCTGAATAGAAAAGCAGCTCGGCTTTTGAGAGACACACTTTTCTTACAGTACACCAGGAATAATGTCGCTCCTTACTGGCAGCACCCCCGGAAAGAGAGAAAACGCATCAGGCTCTGATGAAACACCTCCCAAAATAACCAGCGCCTCTCCCCGCACGCTCCCCTTTGTGCTCGGCTGTCTTTGGGCGAGCACGGAGCACGAAAGGCACTTCCAGCCGAAGGGAATTCGGTGCTGGCTGCGTAGCTCTCGGTGCGGGGGCCCGAGGCGGCGGATCCGCGCTCCCGCTGGCCCGACACTGTACCTGCGGGCCAGCTGTGCAGAGCAGCATGGAAACTCTCCCAGGGTTGGCTCGGGAGCAGGATGCCCGCTCCGGGAGCAGGATGCCCGCTCGGCCGGCTGGTGGAGCCCGCTGCAGAAGCAGCCGGGCCCGCTCCGCCGGGCAGCGGGTCGGGGCTACCCGGGGCTGCCGAACTGCGGGAGACCCCTCGCCCTGCCCGCAAAGCACGGACTGAACTCGCACTTCCCCGCTGCCCGCCCGGCGGGGACGGGCTGTACGGGACACCGTGGCTCCGCGCGGTGACACCGCGGTCCCGGGGAACGGAGCTGCTGGGCCAGTGCCCACCGGCGGAGCGGGGGATTCGTTCCCCGGGGCCGCCGGCGAGCGACCGCTCGCGGGGTCCGGGGAAAGAAGCTCTCCAGCGGGGGAAACGGCTGCCGGAGGCGGCGTCCCGGGGACGGACGGGCCGTTCCCCGGCGGAGTCCCGGCACTGCCCGGCGATCCCCACGGAGACGGAGTCGCACCCGGGTCCGGGAGCGGGTGCCGATCCGGGTCCACCCCCGCTCGGCCGCGGCGCGGAGGGGCCGCGCTCCGCCCCC
>VZRR01010067.1:29608-46498 GCA_013398015.1 Oreocharis arfaki
GAAGGGGTTGGGGGGGCGGCCGGGGCGCGGGCAGATGGATGGATAGACGGATGGATGGATGGATGGATGAATGAATGGATGGACGGATGGATGGACGGATGGATGGATGTGTTCGGGAGATTAATCGAGAATTGCAAAGCAGAGGAGACGGAGGCAAAGTGTTACGTAACACATTTTCATTACCGCTGCGAAGTCATCTGAGCCGAAATCTTGTTATTTCCATGGTGCTGTGGCTGGAGAGCCCTGGCCCCGGCCCCTGCCTGCGTGCGGCCCCGGAGCCCCAGCAGTACCTGGGTTTTGGTGGCTTGAGCCCATCTCAGTGGAATCGAGTGATAGCAGCAGCGGGTTAAACAAGTGAGACCCTAAGGAAAAGTGAAATGTTTCGTTCTCCCCAACCCGGTTTTGTATTTGGAAAGTCCTGGGTTTGAGCGGTTGTGTTGGGCAGGGGTCAAACCCCAAACGTCCCTCCACTGAGCGGGACGGCGGTTCCGGCACATCACCTGCTGCGGGGGAGAGGGGTCCCAAGGCGAGCAGTCCCGAGCGGCCACCCCACTCCCGCAGCTCGCACCGGGCCCTGTGGCTGCTCGCCGGGGAGCAGGACTGGGTGGGCCGGGGAGCTGCGGGGTGAGCGGTGGGGTGGGTGTAGCCCCCACCGCCAGCCCTACCCCACGCAGCACCTCAGGGAGCCCCATCAGCCCGCGCCGCCCCCCGCGCCCCTGCGCTCTGGCAGAACATGGCTGCAGCTTGGGGGTATGGAAGGAGACGGGCAGGACCCCCCGAATCCACGGACAGTGAGTGGTGATGCGAGAAGCCTTTGTCCGCCAGCCTTGGGAATCGCTGGAGGCTTTGTCCCTCTGCCCGGGCTGCGGATGGAGTCCTGGAGGGTGAAACCTGAACTGAGGTTTTGTCTGTGCTGAGCAGCTGGGGGAGGCCCTTGGCCTCTCTGTTACACTCCCGTGCCGCGCCGCGTATTCCAGAGGCACGTGGCGAGCCGGCTTCCAATGCCCCCCGTGCTTGTCCCGTGCCTCCGGCTGCTGCACCCGGACAGCCTGGGCACGCCAGCACCTTCCCGCTGCCGCCGGAGATGTCTGTCCGTCCGTCAGCCGAGGATGCGCTGCTGCGTGTGGGAAGGACAGAGCTCGTGGTGATGTAGTGACCTTAGGAATTCCTCCTGGCGGAAGCACCCGAGGGTTTTCTCAGGGTGCCACGCGTTTGGATTTATCGCGTGTCAGGTGAAAAGCCCAGTGGAGCTGGAGGGCCGTTTCCCAAGGCTGGCGCGGCAGAAAGCTGTAATCCTGGGAACAGAGGACGCCCTCTGCTTTGTTATTTTTGAGGAGAGTTTAGCAATGGAAACAGGATCCCTCTGCTTGCTTCCCTCCTCGATTCATTCGCCTTGCGAATTTCTGTGCTGTGCATCCTGGATCCCCAGCACCAGGTTGTCCTTTCTGCCACCTCATCAGCTTCCAGTCCCTCCGTGTTTTATTTCTAATAAGAGATAACTTTACTGCTAACCTTGCCTGCTGCTCTCCCTTCTCTCTAACTCTAATTGCTTCTGGCTTTATTTCTGACATTTCCCATGTCATTTCTCCTCATTTTCTCGAAGACTACTAGAAAAATAGCTCCAGGAGAAGCAGTGGAGCTTTGCAGCGCCCGTTTCACCCCGCGCAGCCTCTGCCTGGAGCGGCTGCCTGCGGCGGGGAGATGGTACCGTGCTGCTCTTTTCAAGTCTGATCCCTTTCGCCCGGGGCGGTGGCAGTGCCTGACCTCGCGGTGAGCCGTGCTCCTCCGCCGGGGAGGGCAGGACCTGTGCAACTGCATTGCTCAGAACGATTCGATTCCTGTGAAGGGGAGCTGCTGCTCCCCGGTTTGGAGCGGGTCTGAGCGAGCAGCGCTGCCCTGAAAGCTTCTGCCAGGTCCCAGGGATGCTCCAGCCTTGCTCTGCTCTTAGCAGGTGTGGGTGCTGCGGGGCAGAATCTGTTCTTCGGGGAGGTGGCAGTGGCTCTGTCACTGCCTGAGTGTGCACTGACATACGTGTGCGTGCACACGCCTGCGTCAGTGCCTGCGCCTGCCTGCGAGGGCACGGCAGCTTTCTGCAGCGTGCCAGGCTTCCAGCGCTGCCGAGGACTTCCCCTCCATAGCTACGAATATAATGTTTTAAACAATATGCCACGGTTTTTACAGCACTGAGCTCTGGAGTGATTTGCAGTAGGAGTAAAACCACCGTTTGCAATTTCTCGGCGATTGTATAAAACAACTCATTAAAAGCATACATCCCTGCACATTGGCTCCGTGGAAACTTTATGGGCCTTGTACTTACTGCCAAAGAAAACATTTTCCGTGAATTTCACTCATCAGGTTCACACTGTCAAATGTAGATTCAGCCGCTCGTCAAAGATGCAAGCCTTGCAGTCTGGGAAGTAATGAGAGCAGTAAGCAGTGGGAGTTAATGGCCTCCACTGAGGAGTCCTTACTCATCCCGCATCCACACAGGGGCTGAGCTGGCTGCTCCCGGGTGGATTGATTGCCACAGAAATTCATCTGGTGTCACTGGCTATGATACTTAACAGCCACAATAATGCTTGAATAAACTGCACTTTGATGCAGTGGTTCGTACCTCCGCGCCAGCAGCAATTTCCCAGATGAGGCGAGGGGAGCGGCGCGAGGCTTCGGCAGCCGCTTCCCAGGGCATGAATAATTGTTGTAACAATGCCGGAGCCACCGCCTTGTCTTTGTGGTGTCTCCAGCGGGGTGGCGGGTGGGAGTTGTCGTGGAGCTGCCGCTTGCCCGGGATGCTCGGGGGCTGCCCCGTGCGGCAGCTGCTGTGCCAGCCTTCGGCAGGCGGCACACGGGACAGGCGAGCTGCCGGCCCAGCTGCTCCCGGCGCCGGAGCGCCACGGCTTGGCTTTGCCTTTCCTAGTTCTAATGTTCCTTCGCAGCCCAGCCTGTAACAGGGAATGACAGCCAGGCAGAGGCCAGCTCTCCAGCCTTGTTCCCACCTTCCCTCGCCCAATCCCATCCTCGACCTCTCCCAGCACGCCTTATTTACCTCAATATCTATCGGTAGGTACGGATACAGGGCAGGGGTGAGCCCTGCCAGCAGCTCCCAAGGGCAGCTCCATAGGGTGTGAATCAGCCAGGGAACTTCCAACAGGTCTGAGGTTCATTATGAAAATGTATGCATGCCTAAGCCTTTAAATATAGCTAATGGCAGAAGGACTGGGAGGAAAGATTACCGAGATTACCGGAACCTCGTTTCACTGAGCAGGAGGAGCAGGAGCTGCTCTGCTCTGGGTTGTGGTGCCTGTTGTTCTCCTTGAGGGCTGGTGGTGACCAAGTGGGCAACAGCAGTTCAAGCCCAGCAGAGTTTGGGTTTGACAGCAACATTCTTCCAGCAGGATAATTGCTGGAGGCTGAGTGTCTTGGGTGAGATCAGTGGATGGTGTGACTTTGTTGGCGCTTTCACCCCCTCCTTTAAAACAGAGGGGTTTTCCTTCTGTTCTTCCTTCCATCCTTCCTCCCTTCCATCTTCCTTCCCTCCCACGCTGGGTGGTGCTGCTGGGAGGGGGTTCCTGGCCAAGCCCAGCATCCCAGCAGCCATGGGTTGTGAGGGGTTGTTCCCAAACCTGCTGCTTGGCCCTTCCTCACCTTGGCTCACTGTTTTCATCAGAGTGAATTTTTTCACTAAAGAATGTTAAACTCTGGACCTGAAGTGACTCCTTAAAAATGGAATTTGAGTTGATATGAATATTTTCCTGTGGCTCTTCTTACTGGGACTTGCACCTACAGACTTTGATAGCTTATATAATTTCCTGTGATGGAGATGTACTTCATCTAATTTCACTTGGAAATGCATTGATTAAATCAGAACTGCTGAGAGATTTAAACTGAGTCTCAGTGGCCTGAACTTAACCGTGGGAGGTTTACCTGCCTTCATCCTTCAACATTAATTTGGTTTTATGAGGATTCTTTGTGAAATGAGGTTTTGCTGCTGCTGAAGCTCTGCTGCTTTCTGGGTTTATCAGTTTCTCTCTCTAGGCTCTGCTAGGCAAAGCTGTGCTAAAGCCTCCGTTCAGTGCAGCGCTGAGCTCCTTCACTGGGGGTGTGGTGGGGACCGATGGGCATTTTGGCTCTATCACCCCTCAGTGCTCCTCACACTCTGCCCAAGCTGGAGGCAAAGTGCCCACACTGCCTGTGGTGTGGTGGCAGGGCTGGGTGCTATGTGATGGGGTGCTGACACAGGGCCAGGGCTGCTGGGTGTGATGCTCTGGAGCAGGGTGGAGACCTACCCCAAGTGCAGCTGTGTGGGAGTGTCCTCCCGTCAGTGCCGAGAGATTTGGCATTTATGGTCCCAAGCAACACTGAGAAAAGGAGGAACAACCCAGCTGGGCTGGAGGAGGATGAGCAGCTCTATGGAGATGAGCACGGGTGGGGTCAGCAGGCGCTGGGTGCCCAGGGCAGGAGGCCAAAGCACCCACTGGGACTCGCCTGAGGACTTATAAAAATAAATAAAGCCAGTCATTCACAAAGTGCTCATTTCCAACTCTGATCTGCAAAATGTCTTCTTGTGACTTGGAAATGATGCGTAGGCAGGAGATACGCTTTGACATGCGATGATTTTTGTTGAAGTTTGCTCTGAAGGTCTTTCTCGGCAACTCCACTTTCCTGGCAGTGCTGGAGCATCCCAGGGGCACTGTGTCCCCGCTGCCAATGGCTGCTGTGTCCCCACGAGCCAGAGCCACTGGGAGCAGAAGCTGTTCCCTGGCACAGCATCTCTGTGGGTACAGAAAGGACTCTTCATCTCCTGCTGCAGAAGCTGGCAGGGAGGAGAAGCAGTGCCTTGGCTGCAGAGCTGCTCCGGACCACAGCTGAAGCATCCATAGGATGAGGCTTAGCTGTGGCGAGGCGGGAGCGGTGAAGCTTTGCTGGCCTGGCTGCGATGCCGGCGCTGCCAGCTCCACTGACTTCCAAATAAAGGCTGAGCAGAAGCTGCTTCAAAAACAACGCGTAGCCTGGGAGTGGCGAGGCATTTCCTTCAAGAGGCAAGTCTGGATCCTTGAGGTGCAAAAACAGGAGCTCACCAGAGGGCACATGCCCTAGCACAAGAGAAGCTTGGAGATGAAGATGTGCTGGCGCAGGGGTGACCATGTGCCGCAGGACACTGGCAGCACAGCACACGCCGTGTGAGGGACCGCGCTGTGCCACGCAGGAGAGCGGATTTGGGGCTTTCAGCTACGGCTTGGCCAGAATTGATGGCTCCTGTCCCCGAGGATATTGGCCGTGCCTCTTCTGCAACATCCTGAGATGGTCAGGAGAAGCTCCAGGCATGTTTCATAGCCATATAGATAGGGGATGTGGCTGCGTGATGCCAGCGGAGGAGCTGTGTAGAGCTGCTGTGCTCAGCATGGGAAGGCTGGGGACTCACTGCTCAGCAGCAGCGTTCGAGGCGCCGGTGAGAGCAAATGCCGCTAATTGATGTTGCCACTTGACTGCACGCCATTCAGGTTGAAGATGTGACAAGGTCAGGGGCAGCCCAGGTTGTCCCCCCCGGGAATTGCCTGCCTGGCGAGCACACACAGCTTCCTCAGGGACGCGTTCCGTAATTGCCTGAGTCCCGTGCGTGACCCCAGCCCTGCTCCCGGAGCCTGCGATAGCATCTCTGCTCCCTTTGCAGGACTCGAGTAATGAAGCATCAGTTAATTGACATGGATGAGGACATCCACTTAAGGACCCACCGGAACGCGGGTGATGAATGCCAGGAGACGGAGCCGCGCATCTCGCCGGGAGCGTGGTTGGCTCTGCCTCGTCCTGGCCAGAGCCAAAGCTTGGCTGAGTCCGCAGCAGCTGGGCGTTTATGTAGGGAAGGTGTGACCATTCCGGATGCCGGCAAGTGTTATTTTAGAAAGAGCTCCCAAAACGAATCAACCTTTCTTCTACAAGCAGCTGTCATTCATGGGTTTTCTTACAAAGTTTTTAATGGAAAGGACAAGGATGACTTATTCATCTTCTTGTTTCTTGTCTTTGTAAGAGGCTCTACTTTAGCATCATCCGACATGACACACTCAGGACTTACTCTGGGTTCCTGTCAAAGTGACATATTCCCTGGCAAAATCGATTTTGCTAATTTTGATGGATGAGGATGGATGTGAGGCTGCTGGCATAGGTGCCTTTGAAGGAAGTTGAGATACTGAGGGATGCAGGAGGTCATGCCTTGCTGCCAACCCATTGGACATAATGCTGCAAAAAGTTTAATCTCTCCCACAAAGGGGATTATTGTTTTTTATAATGAGATGCAGAGCACAGTGATGCCTGACTCACTGGCAGTTGGGCTCCGAGGAGCTGTGCCCTAAATGGCACCGTGTTCTTGAGGTCCTGGAGAAAAATCCTCATCGTCACTTTGATCCATCAGGATTTTGCCATGGCTGCAGTGGGAGAGCCTGTGAGCTGCCTGGCTGCTGTGTGTGCAGTGAGACGGCCATGGCAGGGAGAATGGTTCTTCTCCATGGAAAAGAAATTGCTTGGTGCTAAAAGGGATTTAAAACTCTCTGTGACAGGATCAAGAGTCTTTGCCCTGGAGTTCATTCCCGCTGCCTTCGCTTTCTATTTTAGCTTGGCTTTTTCATCATCTTTTTGGGCTGTTCTTTCTCCATGCTGCGTGTCACGCTGACCCTTCTCTGGCAGCGGGATGTCCCTGTGGTGGGGCTGGGCACATCTGGTGCTGTCTCAGGAGCCAGGGGGGCCGGGAGCTCCCCATGACCACCAGCCAGAGCCTCGGCTGGGCAATGCAATGCCCTGCACTGAGCTCCCAGCTCCTGGGCCTTGGCTTTCTCCAGGCTTCCCTACTGACGTTTCACACCTTCAAAGAGAGCTCTGCTGCTCCATTTTTTCCTATTGTATTTCTTGCTCCATAAAAGCCATCTGTTCCTCTTTCTGCGTTCAGAGTCTTCATTCCTCTCATCTTCTCCATTTCTGTTAGAGTTTATGGAGCTTTTGAAATTATTGACGTGTTCCCTGTGTTCATTCCTGGGGATGGCTGCTGAGGTTTCTGGGCAGGCTGTGCATCTCTGGGCTGCCAGGGACTTCCCGGGAGAAAGACAGGTTTGGATATCAGTCGCTCCAGTGCAAATTGAGAGCAGCTCCACCAGGAGACCGTGGTGCTGGTGTGAAGACCCGAGTTAGCTGGATGTTCCTGTGTGGACATCGAGCCTTTGCCATGGGGAAGGGTCGGCTGGGCCCTGTGCTGGTCATCCAGACGCTTCCAGCGGGTCAGTGCTTGTCTTTGCTCCTGGGAAAGCAAGGCACTTTGGGAGGTCATCATTAGAAATCCCATTATGAGGTATTTTCTCCTTGGGTGTGTTCCATGGTTGGAGGCATTTCCCGCTCAAACGGACACCACGGTGGGCTCTGATGTGCAGCTCCTGTGGAGACACATTGTGCTACAAAGACACCGCAGACCTCTTCTAATTGTTTTGTTTTAAAGCTTGTTAAGCTGCTACTTTAGATGTACTGAGCCAACTTATCTTATTTTTTTTAGATCAAAGCGTTTCCTGCATTCATTGTAATGACATGCTCGAGCACATTCACTTGGAAAATAAGATCAGCGCTGGGTTATTTATCTGGAAAGCGGTGGGGTTAAAGGGCAGCATAAGCCATAGCTTTGTGCCATAGTTTTCCTCTCTGTAGGTCCTCCAGAGCTGAGGGCTGGGTTGAATTATTTGCCATCTCTTGGAATCACTTCGTGGATATGTATTCAGAGGAACAAAACCCCTCACAAGGCTCCAGCTCCAGTCTGGGCTCTGGCAGGACTATTGCCATCCTGGTGCAGAGAGCCTCGCTTCTGCCATGCCATGCCATGCCATGCCATGCCATGCCATGCCATGCCATGCCATGCCATCCCATCCCATCCCATCCCATCCCATCCCATCCCATCCCAAACAGTGCTGGGCATTGCGTCCTGCTTGGACACCCCAATGCAGTCCCTTTATCCGAGGGAGAGGCCTGATCATCCTGCAGTTGATTGTGCAGGAGGCAGACGTGTGGCAAAGGAAGAAAAATTCACGAGCAAAGCAGAGAAAGCAGAAAATCCTTGGATGGCAGCTGCGGGGAAGTGCGCTGTCCTGCCTGCGCCTGTGTCCACAGCAGGGAGCCGCTCAGCTCAGCCGCTGGCCTTTTTTATTGTGGGCAGCATTAACTAACAACAGGGATGATCTCTAAGCTCTGGTTTTAAACGTGCTCCTACATATGTCGCAGCCCTGTTCCCTCAGCAGACTGATTTTGGTACGTGGGGGAGTGTTTTCTGTGCTGCGATGAGGATGGGAGAAGGCGGCACTGTCTCGTGTACCAAGGCCTCCTTGGTCACCGTCAGCATGTAAAGCCTGGGCAGCAATTCTGTGGTGCACGAGGAGGGTGGAGTACATGAGGAGGTTTCGGTAGAAGCTAAAATGAGGGGGGAAACCCCTGATTTCCTTAGGTTAACAGATTGTTTGTAATATCAGCAAGAGCAGAGCTGGAGACCGTGGCTCTTCAACAAGATTTTGTTGGATCTGGAAATCTGAAACTTCCCAGCAAGTTGTGTCTGAGCTGGAGCTCTTGCTGCTGCCTGGTCCCCAGCGCTGGTGCGGAACTCGAGGGGGGGATGAGTGGGGTAAGTTGGCGACAGGCGCCAGTTTGGGCTGGAAAGCCAGAGCTCACAAACCCCCTTTATCCAGGAGGGACAAAAGCTGAGTGTTATCGCTGCCGGGTTGATGAAACACCCCACTGTCCGGCCCTACCACGCTAAATGCACGCAGTGTTTGCTGGCTGGGGCGGCCGGGCAGCGGTGGGGGAAGCGACGGCAGTGCTGTGCCCTCTGAGGGGGATGCTCCAGTGGTACCCACACCGTGTGTGCTGGGAGGGATGCTCCAGTGGTACCCACACCGTGTGTGCTGGGAGGGATGCTCCAGTGGTACCCACACCGTGTGTGCTGGGAGGGATGCTCCAGTGGTACCCACACCGTGTGTGCTGGGAGGGATGCTCCAGTGGTACCCACACCGTGTGTGCTGGGAGGGATGCTCCAGTGGTACCCACACCGTGTGTGCTGGGAGGGATGCTCCAGTGGTACCCACACCGTGTGTGCTGGGAGGGATGCTCCAGTGGTACCCACACCGTGTGTGCTGGGAGGGATGCTCCAGTGGTACCCACACCGTGTGTGCTGGGAGGGATGCTCCAGTGGTACCCACACCGTGTGTGCTGGGAGGGATGCTCCAGTGGTACCCACACCGTGTGTGCTGGGAGGGATGCTCCAGTGGTACCCACACCGTGTGTGCTGGGAGGGATGCTCCAGTGGTACCCACACCGTGTGTGCTGGGAGGGATGCTCCAGTGGTACCCACACCGTGTGTGCTGGGAGGGATGCTCCAGTGGTACCCACACCGTGTGTGCTGGGAGGGATGCTCCAGTGGTACCCACACCGTGTGTGCTGGGAGGGATGCTCCAGTGGCACCCACACCGTGTGTGCTGGGAGGGATGCTCCAGTGGCACCCACACCGTGTGTGCTGGGAGGGATGCTCCAGTGGCACCCACACCGTGTGTGCTGGGAGGGATGCTCCAGTGGCACCCACACCGTGTGTGCTGGGAGGGATGCTCCAGTGGCACCCACACCGTGTGTGCTGGGAGGGATGCTCCAGTGGCACCCACACCGTGTGTGCTGGGAGGGATGCTCCAGTAGTACCCACACCATGTGTGCTGGGCGGATGCTTCAGTGGTAGCGATGGGCTGTGCCCATCACAGGGGATGCTCCAGTGGTACCTGGGCTGTGCCCACTGAGGAGGATGCTCTGGTGGTACCCAGGCTGTGCCCATCACAGGGGATGCTCCAGTGGTATCCAGGCTGTGCCCACCGTGGGGGATGCTCAAGCTGTACCCAGGCTGTGCTGCTGGGGGAAGATGTTCCAGTGGTACTTGCCCCATGCCCATTGTGGGGGATGCTCCAGGACCGCCCACACTGTGCCTTGCCCAGAGGGATGCTCCAGCAGTACCGTGGGGTGCAGGGCCTGAGCCTGCCACTGTGTTGTCCCCTTTGGAGAGCACTCAGGCTAGTTCATCCTCTGGCTTGTCTGGGACCTGGCTTGTCTGCCACACTGGCAGATGGACCTGCAGCCCTCTGAGTCTTCCCAGGGGAGCCAGACTGGGCTCAGAGCTCCTGCTGCCAGAGTGGCGGCAGGTAAATTACTGAGCACTGGTCTTGCACAGAAATTTGCTGGAGACACGTCTTTGTCTGAAGATGCATGCGAGCTTCTGGGCTTCCCACCCTGGCATTTTTCAAATCCTGTCTGAAGTAACCCCTGAAGACCAGGGAAAACACTCTCAAGCAGATGTCCTGCCCTCTCTATGCAAGCTGAGCTGGACTGGCCATAACAGACAGTGCTGGCCAGCTCGCTGTGTTAGCTCTCCCACTCATCCTCAGGCTGGCTGGAGGCACTGGGCCCTTTGTCCCGTCAGTGTCTTTTAAAGTATTTGAAAATGGGAACTGAACTTGAAACTCAGGGTGAAAGGTTGGCTCAACTTTGGCAGCAACTGGGCACAGCTCTTGCCTTCGCAGCGATGCCACGTGCACCTGCTCTCTGCCCACTCCTTTTTGCTCTTCCTTCCCCACATTGCTCTGCCGGACCCTGACTCTTCCCGTGGTGTGGATGTGGGATGCACTGGAGACGTCCTGCACTGGTGGGCTCCAGCACCTGCCCCAGGTGCCTGCACTGGGGCTTTGCCCTTCCTCTGCCTCTGGCGAAGGACGGGCCTGGAGGCGAGAGCAGCCGGGGCCGCGCGCTGCGGAGCCAAAGCTGTGCGCTGACGGCGTTGGCAGGGGCTGCACCTCCCGCATCAGCACATTGGCTGATGGTACCACTGGGTATTAATTATGCCTTCCGCACTCGCGGCTATTCAAATGGTAAAATTGTTTATTTGCAGCTGGGTGAGCTCAAGGCAGAGACAGAAGAGCGAGCGGTTCCCCTCCGCCACGGCCGCCCTCCTGCCCCCCTCTCACGACTCCCCAAGCACCGCCAGGGATGGATCCAGCTGCCTCCACCTTGGCATTTCCATCCTGTGGGGGACCCGTGGCTCCCCAGCCCCACTCAACCCCTTTCTGCCCCATTTTCCCAGGGAAGTGGGTGGTTGCTGTCTGCCTTGCCGCAGCAGCGTGGCAGGGAGGATTCAACCTATTTCACCCTCTGCTGATTTCCCTCCATGATAAATCCCATCCCCTCCGCCGCGGGAAACGGCGTTGGTTTAATTACTTGTGGGGAGAAGGGGGCAGCGGAGGAACTTAGGACTTGTTTTAAATATCACTTTTATTAGCAGGTAATCCTGAAGCTCAGGACTGTAATATAGATAGGTAGTGATGTGGCGCATTTAATTTACTTAGGTGCTACTGTGTCAGCCTTTGTGCCTTAAGTCTCAGTCCCAGCTTTAAAGAGCTTGGCAGCCATATTTTCACAAATTTATAATTATCTGGGAAGAAGCTGGGGCTACAGATGGCGCAGTGGGTTGTGTGTTCCCAGTTCCCATTGGGTCTGGGATCAGAAAAACTCATCCCATAGCAGAACATGGCTCAGGGGAGAGGTCTCCATGGTGCTGCTGATGCCAGGGGTGCGGGGTGGGACATGGTGGACACCATGTGAGAGTGGTCCACGAGGTCTCCTGTTTATCCCAAATCATAACTTGCCACGTGCCTTTTGGCACTCATCCATGCCACCTTCACATGGAATGGTGCATCTCCCCTCCTCTCAGCCCTGGGGAGGGTCCCAGTCCAGCCCAGGGTGCAGGATGGCAGCGCTCCATTTCCATGGTGAGGGTTGGTAGTGTGACAACAAAGGACAGTTGCTGCACTGCAGGGATCATCACACAGGACAGCGCGATGGAGAGGAGAGCTGCTGCAGCGGCGGCTGCAGTCCCCACCTCAGCGAGGACACACAATCGCGGGCCAAGTATCTGCCACTGAAGTTTCCCCTCTTCTCCCTGCTCCGGTGTGAAAGTCACCCGCTGGGATGCAGCGGCCTCGTTCTATTCCGTGTGGAGCCAGCGAGTTCCTGCACGTACTCTCATAACCTGCCCCGCTCCGAACGCCTTTGTAGGACACACAGACGCGCTGCCAAGGATGTTTTTCCTAGAGCTTTCTTGCCTTGTCTTGCCTGGGTCAAGGAAACACCACCCCAACTCTCTGACCACAGCTCCTGCTCCGGGCATTCACAGGAACGTTTCTGTCCCTGCCTCGCTTGGTGTTCAGAGATATTAAATGCTCGGAGTTCGTAAATCACCCCAACAAGGACATAACCTTGATTCCCTGTGCAATACCAATAGATTACCTAACAGGAGGCATGAAATGGAAGAATGGCTCCATTTGTATAATTCTACATTAAAAATCAGCCTATTCTGCAGTTAATGCTCCTGTGAAGTGTCTCCACAGGCAGGGGAGAAAGGGGCCGATGCTGGAGAGCAAAAAAAGGACCTTATGAAAGGGACTGCACTCGAGTGAGCCTTTGAGGCTTTGGGGAAGTGGGTTAGTGCTGACGGGTGGTGTTTTGATGTTTGTCAGAGCCGTGATCCCAGCTAATTTTCAGACACATTACCAGAGCCGGGGGGTTCTGAGAGCACAGCGGGTGCACTGGATTAATCCATGTCCTGTCTGCAGTATCAGGGTTGCCTGAGGTGCTGCCATCCCTGAGGGTTCCCAGGACTGCAGCAGGGGTTGTTCTGGCCCACTCCATGCTGGATGCTCCTGCTTCCCCTCCCTGCACATGGAGGTTGGTACCATGTGCGCAGTGAGGGCAGCAGCCAAGTTCCACGGCAGCCTCTTCCCGACTGCCGAAGACCGCGGCGAGCTCACATCCTCCAGCACTCTTGAAATTAATCTCTCTCTCAAGTGCCAACTGTCCTCCTCTTCAAAGCACACGGCTGCACCTGGAACGATTCAGGAAGGGGTTTCATACAGGGCAGGACTCTGAAAGGTATGTTGGGTGGGGAGGCTGTGGTAGCTCCAGTACAACACCCACTATTCCGTCACCTTTGGAATCGGGATGGGCTCAGGAAATAGTCCCAGAGTGCCTGGTGTGCCTGATCTGTGCCATTAGCCCAGCAATTTCCTTGAAATCTGCTCTCGTGCTTCTGGCAGGTAAATATTTGTAGGAGTTCCATTTCCTGTGTGCTAGCGCGGCCACCTCACCATCCATGGAGCCAAGGGAGCGGATTTGCGGCTGGTGGGAGCCAAGGTCTCGGCTGAGGGGATCAAGGACGGGATTTCATTTTCTCAAATATATCCGCTCTGTGTTTCTTTATCTAACCCAGTTTCGGAGTTTTATAGAGTTTTTCCTAGAGTTTGAAAAGTATTTTAGGATAACATTCCCATTCACCTCCAAGATGGGAAAAGAAGTAATGTGAAAATTGCCCACGCTCTTCAAATTTCTTTGCAAAATAGAAAATTTTACAAAAATGTGTGTGCTTATAGGGGGGTGAGGAATAACCAAAACCCTGATTCCCGAGTGAGGAATGCCCTCCCCGATGCATCCCTCTGGCCCACGTGTACCCCCAGCCAGGCCTGGCTCCGAGCCCGCAATCCGAGGCAGATGGGTGCTGTGTGTGGGTCTGGATGATGTGTTCCCTTCCCTATGCCAGAGCCCCTCTTTGGGTGCAGTTAAGGAGTTATCCCACGCACTGGGAGCAGCACAAGGTCCTCTGCCTCCGCTCTGCTGTCCCTGAGGAGCAGCTCGTGCCGCTGGAGAGGTGTTTGAGCTGTTTGATGTCTCGGCAAAGAAGGAACGCCCTCCCGGCCTCCGAGCAGCGGTGACTTTGCGCTCTCGCTCCCGAGAGGCGAGCGGTGCTCTTCTGCCTGTTCGGGCGGCGGAGAGGCGGAGGCGCGGGGGCTCCCGGGGAGCTGTGCCGGGCCGAGCCGTGCTGTGCCAGCCGCAGCGGGCTCTCCCGGGACAGCCCGGGTTTTCTGGGGCAAGGACAAGGCGGCAGGAGCTCCGGGAGGGATGTATCCCCGCTGCGCGGGTGTCCTTTGGGACGTGTCACGCCGGCTGCCAGCCTTGGCAGGGTGCTGGTGTGGGGCGGGGGTAGGGGTGGCAGGGGAGAGCCGGGTGGTCCTGCCTCTGGCCGCGCCACGCGCTGCCGCATCCATCCCCGCCGCCGCGCCGGGCACATCACGCTGCGTTGCCAAGACAACGGCAACTCCTACACGCTGCTATTTATTCTGAAGGACACTTGCTCTTATCTGTTGTTGCAAAGCCCTCAGAAGATCGCATGCCACGCAAAATTCCTCCGAGGTAGCCGGACTGGCTGCTTCTGTCCCTGAAGCCGTCTCCTGGGGACATGCCAGCCAGCGTGGTGGCTCGGAGGACACTCCTGGGGTGACAGCCCCTTGGGTGGTATCACTTGATGGGACACTGGTGGGAGGGTGACCCAAGCTGTCCTCAGGGCAGAATGGGGTCTGGCCCATTTGGATGTCCCTTGCTGCGTCCACCCCCAGCCCAGAGCCTCTGGCCTGGGGAGCAGTGGCAAGAGTGAGGGACACTGGTGTTGGGTGTCACCAGTGCTGCCTGGCCGTGCTGGGACACAAGTTTCCAGCATGACCCAGGGGAAGACGAGGGCTGGATGTTCCTTCTGCCCACACGTCCTCCTGATGCTGCTGTGAACGATGCAGCCATGCTCGGGCAGGTTCTGCAGGAGCAAGCCCCTGCAAGTCCATGCTGCCAGCGCCGCAGCCTGGAATGTCACAAGGAGGCAGGAGGAGATGGAAGCAGGGACAATATCTGTTTTTCCCATGAGCTGCCCATCCCAAGCACCAAGGACCAGCATTTTGTCTTTCAGAAGCTTCCAGGCAGTGGTTGGGATGCAGCGAGCACCAAGTTTGGGCTGGGCACATCTTCCCTTGCTCTGTTCAGCAGCCGTTCATTAAAGTTCTGAGTGTGAGCGACACAGAGAGCTGCAAAGGGGATGAGCTGCGAAGGGGGTGGGCACAGATGGTGTGAGAGGTGGCACCTGGGGTGAGTGACATGCCAGGAGGTGCCCAGCACCTCTCCTTCCTTGCAAGGAGATGTTTCAGGCGATGTTGAGGAGCTGGGCAGAGGCTGAAATCAAGCCTGACACGCTACAAGAGTGATCCTGAGCATTGCAAAGGTGAGTAAGTGTTTGATGATCCGGCTGGAGCATGAGCTTGTGACTCCTCACCAGTGGAAGCATGGCATTGCCTCCAGCACGTGGGGACCACTCTTCGTGCTGCCACCACTCTGCCGGCCTCTAAAAAAACCCACCACCACCACCACGGTTTGGGTGGTTTGTGGTTTTTTTGAAGTCTTGAAATCCTTCCTCCCCCAGCCTGAACTATTTTGGTTTCTGTTGTCTGTTTCTGGCTCTTCCCTTTCTCCTTCTGCGCTCCTTCCTTGTGCTGCCTTCTACCTCCCCAAAATAAATGCTGTTACGCTTGGAAAAAATACCCAATTAGGAAAAAAGCAGAGATCCTCTGAGCAGAAAAAGCCTGTGCCTGGGAGTATCCAGGTCAGCTCCTTTAGCTTTGCTTGCTCACGCACAGAGGGAGTGTACAAATGCTTCTGTCAACCAGATGCACATTCTGTCATGCTCCCAAGGACTGTGCGGGCGCCGCTGCGGAGGATTAGCCCGTTTAGCCATGTAAAGCTCTCATTAACTCCTGCTGAGTTTGACAAAAGTCTTTCTCGTTTAAAAGCTGAGTAAAATGGAGTAAAGATTTTTGGGCTTCAGCCTAATGATTTTTTTTTTTCTGGGGGTTAAAAAAAAATAGGCGACAAAAATTTGCCTATCAGAGATTTTCTCACCGCTTTACGCGGGGCAGCATCGTAGAGGGGACATGAGGGGAGCAGAGCCTTGGTGTGGTGCCACTGGGGAAGGGCTGTGACATGACGTGAGGTGACGGTGACATGAAAGCAAAATTGTAAGTGCTGAAGCAGCCAGCAGCTCAGGGGGGCTCCAGCTGCTCTGTGCCAGAAAGAGCAGCAAAAGGGGCTGCTCCTCCTGCCCTCCCTGTGCTGCAGGGTCGTGTTTGGCTCTGGGTGCCCCACGCCGTGGGAGGGGATGGGCCGTGCCCCGTGGGAGGATGCTCCTGCTGCGGCGTGGGCGACTGCCGGAGTGGGAGATGGGCCACACGTGCAAGCATAAAAGCCCACGGACTTGCCTGCTCCAGCCCTCTGAGGGATTCATCATGCTGCCTGTGGGCTTGAGAAGCAGGGGATGGGCTCTCTGGTACCCCTGCATCTCAGTGTCTCTGGAGTGAAAGCTTGAGCTGCTGGAGCTCCACTGGGCCGTCTGATTTGGATAATTCACCCAAAAGGGCTGAGCAGGCACTGGCCACTTCTCTAGGGTGTTTCCTGGTAAAACTCATCCTCAGGTCATTCCCAGACCAACTGAAAAGTCACGGTTGCAAATGGGGATCCTTAGCCTGCCGTGGTGGTGGTGGTGGTTTTCAGGGGGAGGGGGTGCAGGATGCGCCACGATGCCGTTTTGGGGGACTCTGCCTGGAGAATCAGGGAGGACAATGATACCCGTGGAGCTGGGGGACGTTTTGGGTGGCTGGGCTGGGAGATCTAGGGTGTGCCATACCGAGAGGGAGTGCGGGGTTGCCCCACTGCCCTTCTAACACAGTCCCTGTCTGTCCACAGGTCAGGTTGCCCGCTCGGAAGCCATGCTTGGATTTTAATAGCCATGTTCCACCTAGCCATGGACCTTGCCAGCTGCCAGCCCCCAGCCACCGGCACTGGGGGGAGGCTCTCGCCACGGCCGGCACTCCGGCACAGACTGTCCCGTGGCTCGCTGTGGGGCACGGGGAGCGGGGAGGAGCTGCAACGCCCCGGCCCCCCCTGGACCTGCGGCCCCGCGCCCCCCCTGCAGAGACC
>VZRR01010067.1:46644-64216 GCA_013398015.1 Oreocharis arfaki
CCCCCGCGCCCGGCGGGGACGTGCCCCGCAGCAGCCCCGGCCGCACCAGCACCGCCGAGCCGGCCGCCGGCCACAGCAGCGGAGGCAAGGACGCTCGCCCGCCCCGCGGGCTGGGAGACAGCACAGGTAGGGTCCGCCGGGGGCCCGGGCGGTGGCGGGGACATCGGGAGGGCTGGCGGGTCCTGGAGCAGAAGCACGAGCGTCCCGGTGGCAGCGCTGCCTGGGACAGAAGTTGGTGTGACATTAAACAAGCGCTCGGAGGAGAACGGCGGTGCCGATTATCGCTTTTATCCGAGGCGTTTTCCAGCCACTCGCTGTGTTTTCCCATTACAGTCTCCATCCACAGCCCATCTCCCGTAATCGCGCTGAGCGCCACGCTCGGCACAGCAATGCCTTCCCCCAGCGCTGGCTGCTGCGTGGACATGGATGGGAAAGCTGCTTCCCATTTATTGCAAATTATATTTGTTATTGCTGATATTAAACCGTGGGATACCGGTGGATAGTTTACAGAATTTACTCACTGTGCATTGACTGCTTTGAGCCCACTGCGATTTTCTAGTCGAAATGAAAAGGAATTTTATGGCCTAATCTTAATCCCAATTAATTTATCCAGCCTGCCCTGCTTGGCAGAAAGAGACGATGCAACCAGGATGTTGTTCCTGACTTAAAGGAGTTATTTATAGCCAAAAAATATCTCCCAGCCTACACACCTTTTACAGAACGCTGGAACTGGCTGGATAAATTGGTGAGGGAGTATCGATAAGGGCTGCGGCTTTTGCTGCTCCCTGCATGATGAGAGCATCAGCCTGGTCCCCCCAGACCTGCTGTGGTCAGTGCCTCTGGCCTCAGTGGCATCATCCAGTCCAGGAGGGTGGGGTCCAGTGAGCTTGTTGCCATCAGCCAGCTGCAGGAGCCCCTCTGCCTGCACCAGCTGTGGGAGGATGGCTCCTGGCATGTGCTGGGGCTCTGAGACTTACTGGAGTGGGCTGCCTTGTTTAGGCGAGGGCGAGCTGACAGTAATGCCACCCACCCACCAGTGCCACCACTGCTGTCCTGCGTGGCCTCAGAATGAGAGCTGTAGCCCCGGCAGCTCCCAGGGGGCCAACTGCTTTAATCTGCAGGCTTTAGCTCTCATTAGGGGCTTTTTCCAGGATCGGAGTCTTTGCTAATTAACTTCTCTTCAAGCAATGAATGCGATAAACTCCTTCCCGGGTCTAAAGGCTCTGTTTGATCCCAGCTCATCCACCCTCAAATGAAAACCTCCTGAGCTCCAGATCCGCTTTTCCTTCCAGTGCTGGGGCAGAGCACCCAAGAGAGCTCTCAGTATGCTCCCAGTGGGAGCACCATGCCCCTGCTATGCCTTGGGACAGCGTTTTGGGAGTGAGCAGCCGACGCTATCTCAAAGCAGGGTCCGTGCCCATGCCAGTTTTGCCAGTGCGGTGCCTGTGCGAAGCCGTGCAGCTTCCCAGCCCTGCTCCACTCTGTTATATAAGCTGTAGCGGCTGGAAGTGTTTGTTCTCTGCTGGGAAAAACATATGGCTACAAATGAGGATGAGGTAACTCGCCTGTATGGTTTATTTGCCTCAGCGAGCATTGCCAGTCCCTGCCGGTGAGGCGCCTTGACGGGCACCCGGGGCGGGCACGGTGCTGCTCTCACCGCCTGTGGTCCCTCAGCTGTCCCTGGCAGCTGCCTGGGGGGTCAGGTTGGTACCACCTGTGTGTGGCACCCACGGGAGCCGGGGTCACACCGGGAGCTGGCAGAGCTGTCCCAGGGCTCCCGGAGCCACACAGATCCGCGCTGCCCTGCGCTCGATTCCATCAGAGCAAGTTGCTGCTGTTGTGCTCCTGACCCCATGTCCCTCCTGTGCTGTGTCCTTGCATCCCTCTGTGCTTTGCCTCTGGGTCCCTGGTGGTTCTGTGGGACGGTGGGGCCCTTGGGGTGCACTCAGGGTGGTAAAGTGAACCACTTCACTTCAGCAGAGGCAGCAGTGCTTGCTGAGATGAGCAATGGGAGCAGCTCCGCTCTGTCAGATCTTCCTCTCACCCCCCTTCCTCGCTGAGAAGCAAGAGAAAAAAAGCCAGAAACAATGCCTCCGTGAGTCGCTGACAGCAAAAACAAGCTTAAAAAAGTTCCCCTGGAATAGGAATTACTCAGCTCATAGGCAGGAGAGGCAGCAGAGGAGCGATGGCTGGTGATGCCTGGGATGAGAGGAGAGGCTGGCGCTTGCCCTGGCCCGGTGGGTGTTGCCACGGGGGTTCAGGTGACCTGCGGCTCAGGTGTTCCTGTCCCAGTGCCACCCCTGCCACACAGCACAGCACAGCACTGCTGGCATCAGCTGGGCATGCAAGATGTTCACCCAGGCGTAGTTTATGCTTGTGCTTTTCAAAAATGTGCTTCCTTCTTCGGGGCTGTCATAATCATTTTACTCTGAAGCAGCGAAAGAGAGGAATAATTAAAATTCCAGCATGCTGCAAGTGGGAAGGGCTGTGAGGAGCTTTCACCGGGCACTCTCCACGTGGGCTGGGCTCCTCCACCGAGGCACAGCATCCCCGGGTCCCGCAGCCTCAGCCAAAGCAGAGAAGAGTGGAATGAATCAGAGCTGTCAGACCGAGGCAGGAATTGCACTCGCTGGTTTGTCCGAGGCTCCTTTCAGGAGCTTTAGGATAAAGCCGTCTTTAATTAAACCTTTAAGTGCTTTATAAGGCAGAAAACTCCATGTGCTGTCTGCTGCTCTTAGTGGTATTTGATGGCCGGTCGCGGCGTGTTTGGCACCACGCTCTGCGAGCAGCGAGCTTGTGGCAGAGCTGGTGCTTAGGGACACCCCTTCCCCAGGGCTGGGGTTCTCCTGGGGGGAGGTGGGGGCAGTGTGGGTGTTGGCAGCTGGATCTGAGCTGGTGGTGGCCCCAGGCCACTCACCACCCCCTCCCCACTGCCAGCGTGTCAGGAATAAATAACAACAGAGGCGTTGCTTCCCACTGGTGATGACCCTGCCTCCAGAAAGAGGGGTGCTGGAGGCGAGGAGATAGTGGATGCAAAAGGCTTCAAAGGAATTAATTAAAGATTAAATGTGTTTAAAAGAAAACCCTGAGCAGTGAGGATGGAGCCGCCTCTGATCTGCCGTGCCAAGGCGTGGGGAGATGCCACAGCTGGGGGACAGAGAGGAGGTGAAGGGGCTGGGCAGTGTCTCCTGGGCAGGCACCACCTGTCACCCTTCCTGGGAGGTTCCCAAAGGATCCTTTGTAGGGCCGTGCATCAGCTGCAGTTCTCCTGAAGGGTGGAGGATGATGGTGGAGGCAAGGAAGGAGCATGGCCATCAGCTGAGCTCTCCCCGCAAGGGAGACGGGACACTCCCGGGGATGCGCGGATGGCAAACGTGCCCGTGCACATCCTCCCACGTGCATCTCAGTGAGCCAGAAACTCCCCTCTGCTGCTCTCCAAGTATTTATTGCTCAGTGATATTTGCTGTAACACCTGAGAAGATAACTCCCAGTGTCTTTAGCATAAGCCTTCAGGATCTTCCTTCTCGGCAAGAACATTTCGCAGCAGCGGGAGGATGATTTCCTTCTTTCTTCAGTCCAGCTCAAAATACCAGGAAGTTACCAGGAGCCTTGGTGGGGTTTTTTTGCTGAAAAGCTGCATTTTCACCTCAGGCTGACTAACACTCCCTGGGCTGGGTTTCAGAGTGATCACTGATTTACCAGGTGGAAAACCAAGAGGCTTTGCTGACCCCAACTTTGCCAGCAAGAAGGTGTTGGGAGGAGCAGACCCGAGGCACTTTGTGGTGTGGTGGATTGGGCAGCAGAGGAACTGCCTGTGTACTGTAACAAGGCTGTTCAAGAAGGCTTCTACTGTGCCTCCTCCCCTGTATCAGACCCTTGTGGCTTTTGTAAATTATTCTCCTTACAAGCTATTAACCAGCAGTAGGTTCATGTTATGGCCAAATCTGGCTGATCCCCCCTGGGAAAGGCCGGCGGTGGCAGCAGGGAGGCCACACCACGCTCCTGATTGAATTGTTCTGTCTGCAAGCAGCTTTATCAGGGGATGAGGCTTTTGGGGCTCAGATGTGATTTCTGATGGCTGGGGAAGCTGTAAAGCCTCCTGAGTCCAGCCGGTTTGCCCCAGCTTCTCCACGATGCTCAGGAGGAGGCACTGGCGTCCTGGTGCCCAGGGCATGTGAGAATGGAGGAAGTAGGCTCGTGGCAGGGATGAGGATGGGATGCTGAGGAGAGGGAGATCCACACAGCACATGTCTGGGAAGGGGCGGGGGTGCCTCCAGTGCAGCCCTGGCTGGGGGTAGCCATATCAGGCCCATTAGAGTAACTCCAGTTTTCTCCCTTTCAACTGAAATAGAGCTGTTTTCTCCTTTTTTTAATTTTATGCAGCTTCAAGGCCTTGACGAGGGTCTTCAAAGAGTTGCAGCTCATAGCTGTTTTTATTGGGAAAATGAAAAATACAGGCTCCCTAACCAGAGCTGTTGAAATAAAGGCCTTGGGGGATAGAGGTTCTCTTTGTTTTTAATTAAGAGCTTATATCTCCTGTTCACTGCCATTGCATGCTCCTGCAGTAGCAAGACATTAGTCTCAAATGGATTTTCTCATGGAATTAATTCCATTGATGCAGAGCTGTCCGGGAGCCGTTTCAAAAGGTGGCCAGAAAGGCCAAACCTCAGCACTTTCATCTCAGCAGCAAATATATGGTCTTTAAAATAACAGATTAAAAAAAAGCCCTGGCACTGGCTTGCTCTGAGAAGATTGGGGTTTTGCCCGGGATGTGGGGAATTGGGAGCTGGGTTGTGCTGCCTGCTGGGATTCTGTGGCCCCTCTCCCCCCAACGGGGGGATGAGAGGCCCCCGGTGAGAGCGGAGTGCGCACGGCCGGCACGAGAGTGGAAAAACCCAGAGATATTTCAGCATTTCCGAGGGTTCAGAGAGCGCCTTTGAAGAGCTTTCCCTCCTGGCAGGCGGCGCGCGGAATTCTGCTGCACTAGCAGAAGCGCAGAGGCTTGGACACACTTTCAGTTCCATTAAATACTTCTCCTGTAATTACCCTCCAGTTAAATGGTCACTGCGTCAAATTGCCTGGTAAAAGCCTTGGCAGGGGGAGCCCTCGCCGGGCCCTCGCAGGGCTGAGGCATTCGCAGGTGCCGGGGCCGGTGCCGGGTGTCCCCCCCGTGCTCCCACTCCCACCGCTGCCGTCCCTGCAGCTCCCGGCTTCCACGGTTAATAACGGGTAATGACGTGGCCGCCGGGTTCCGTGACCCGCTGGGATCGGAGCTTTTGCCGTGGAGATGAGCAAACAAAACCCAGGCACTGCAATCCCTGCTCCCAGGGTCCCTCTCTGGGCGCACAGGCTCTTGAGGGGAGTTGTGCCTGTGCCGGGCAGCTTCCTACAGTAGAGAAGGAGGATTTTGCTCTATGAGCTCTTGATTTTATCTTCCAAGTCCCCTTCCTCCATCCAGCTGGGCTTTGAGAGCTGTGTCTAAAATACTGCTTTGCCCTTGGCAGCATCTCTCTCCATCTCACCTCACCCCCCAGGATGCTTTATGTCTCTTGCAGGACATTCCCCTCTCAAAGGGTGCCCCATCCATTAACCCCACCCCTTGCAGACTGGATATTTGCTTGATCTCACTCTGTATGGCCCTACATTCTTTGAGAGCCTAGAGGAAAGGATTTGATATATTTGTAAATTAAGACCTGGTAGTGTTTATTGCAGCAGGTATCACTATAGGGCTTCCCAGGGAGCCATCCTGGGCCACCTGTCAGGTCCCTTCCCTCTGTCCATCACCACCACTGAGACAAAAATCTCCTGTCCCTGTGAAATCCCCCTGGCTTCTGGTGCAGAATTAATACATGATGCAAAGGAACTTTGCTGTGCCGGTACATATGGCAACTTATGTGTATGACGGAGTCTAAAATTATCCAGCCTTTCTTAAAATCCATGTGTCCTGCTCCGAGGAGCTGCCATCCTTCCCAGTGCTCAGCCACCTGCAATCTGTTCTGCCTGTGCCTTTCCCATTACGTAAATGCAAGGATTAATTGCATCGTTAGGTTCTCCCTCGGCCCTGCCGCCACTGCCTCAGCTCCCAGTGTTGCAGAAGGTCTCATCCTCGACTCCGCTTCTGTTTTCAAAGGAATCGGGCACTGGGCTGGTTTGATTTTATTTTTAGAGTCTTTCCTTTTATCTTTTTCAGCAGCGTCCCACTGGGAGCTGCTCCAAGACTGCTGTGCAGGATGCGGCCGGGCTGGCTGCTGCCGGGGTGGGCGTCACTCCTGACCTGGCACGCGTGGGCACGAGCTGCCACCGCGCTCCCCGGGCCCGTCGGGACATGCTCCCATCGTCACCACCCTCTGGGAACTCACAGTGTGGGGCCAGAAGTCTTTCTCCATGCCTCACCTTCAGGAGGTGGGCTGCCAGTGGGAGGTGGGGAGCCCTGTGACTCTTTCCCCGTGAATTCCCCTGGGAGATGAAAGCCAGAGGTGGAGCAGCTGAGGAGTGAGTCCCGTGGCTCCAGCTCTGGCAGGAATTGGCTGCTGCCCACCCTGCCAGCACGGGGGCTGTGAGTGAATCCTTCTCCATGAGTGGTGGCTGCCCTGGTGCTGCGCGGTGGCCCCCAGGCACCCCCAGCTCCAGCTGAGCCATGGCCCTGGCACTGATGCCATCCTTGCCACAGATGCATACAGATATATATATATATACAAAACTGCTTATTTTCCTGTCATTCTAAGACTTATTTATTTATTAAAACTACCATCCATCAGGAGCTGCAACATCTGTTTGTGAAAAATAGCACATCCTTGGGCTGCAGCCAGGAAAAATCATTTCATTATGAAATTGCAACTGTAAGGCAGCACAAAATCACAAACATAGTGTACAGTGAGTTGCTTTTGTTTCCAAACTGCTCATTAGGAATGATCCACGAGCCAAAATGATACCCCGTGGAAGGTGAAGAGGGGGAAATGAGCCCACCCGACCTGCAAAGTGAGCAGCCGTCAGTGCCGTAATTATTTTCCCTGGTGAATCCCGCACCCGGTGCAAGGCTGCGCTCGTCTCCCTTTCCGTCCCGGAGGGGAGACGTCTTCACTTCTCTTCCGTTCTTCGTGCCTAATTCGGGCTGACAAGGAACATACTTGAGAGGATAGGAAATGAGGAGCCTGGCTTACAGATTATTTTGTGTAAGGCAGGAGAGAGGATTGCGGCACTGCTGCCGGGGGCTGTGTGTGGCCCTGTGCCGGGAAGGGCTGGGAGGGGGTGGTGGCNTCTGCCCCGGTCCCCTCAGTTCCCATCTCCACTCTCTTTTTTCTTCTGTCTGCAGGTCTGGCAGTTCATCAGATAATCACTATTACCGTGTCTCTCATCATGGTCATAGCCGCGCTGATAACAACTCTTGTCTTAAAAAATTGGTAAGGTCCCTCCTGCTCTGCTTGGTTTGGGGGGTGGCATGGGACAGGGTGGGGATGGAGGTGCCCATCCAGCTGCAGGTGCCAAAGCCCATGGCACCTGCTGGGATTGTTTTGGAAAGGCATTGCAGGAGAAAACGGGGGGTTTACACCAAAACCTCCAAAGGAGGCTGGCTCATCAGGGTCCGGCTGTGCCCCTGCGGCTTCCCCACCTCACACCACCTGGCCCTTGGCTTTGGGGACTAGCACGTGCCTGGGGTTGGTTGAACAGGTCTCACATGGGACATGTGTGCATTGCCGCTCCAGGGCCGAGTGCCTCAGCACGATGCCACCTGGAGAGCTCCCAGCTGTGTTCTGGGCCACAGCGGGTGCTCCCAGGATCTGCCCGGCGCCGGCAGAAGCTCCTCCGCCGCCTTCCCTAAGGAGCTTGGATGCTGCTCTTAAAATCCCTAACCTGGCTTGGCAAGAAGCAGCTTCATCTCCTGCCCTTTCCTGGGACCCCAGGGACTGAAGGGCACCTTCGGAGCCCCTCAGGTGCCGTGGCTTGAAGCATGCCCCGATCCCCAGGGCGCTGCTGTGCTCCTCCAGCTTCATTTGCTCCTGTTTATTCTCTCAGCGTGGCTGGGCGTATGGCAAAATAGGTTAGCTTTCGCTCCAGGCACTCCTCACTTTACCTATTTTCCCAGGGAAACTGGCCTACTTTGAGGTCAGCGTTGCTGGCGTAGCGACACGGCTGCAGCGTGGGGCCGAGGGGAGAGCGGCCGCACGGCCCTGCCTGTGGCTCTCCCCTCTGGCCTGGCCGAGGCCTGCGTGGGTGCTGCAGAGAATCAATTCCTGCAGCCTGGGGGAAATTACAACACCGAGTTGATGAGGAGCCTGCTGGCTAACTGGAATGAGGGAAGAAGCCCTTTGCAGGGCTATGGAGCCATCTTCATCTTGGCAAAGCCGTAATGCGGCGCAGCAGCCGACCGAAAGAGCCGAGGTTCTGGCCCCACAGCTGAACTTGCTTTGGGGAACAGCCGGTGATGCTCTGTCCTGTATCTCGAGTGGGATTTAATTTACTAAACTTCCCTGTTTGCCGCAGTGTTTTGGTGAAGGAGCAGGGAAAATAGTTTATAAAACACTTGTGGGATTTGTCTCCAGTCGCAGCAGTGAGCGGTGCGAGTCATTGATCCGGCTGACCGCAGCTTGGCAGAACAGCTCAGTAACTGCTGCTGAAGCCAGAAAGGGGAAAAAATAAATCCAGTGATCAGTGTAGAATAGAAATGCTTTACAGTAAGTGAAATTCAGAACTCACCAGAGAAAATCCCCAGCAGGGGTGTGTGGGCAGCACCCAGGCGTGTCCCAGGTGAAGAAACAGCACCTGGGAGTTTGCTCGACTCTGACCGAACTGCCTCGGTTCACTGGGTGACCCCGGGCCGCGTGCGGGTGCTCCACGGCCGGGCTGACCCACATCGCACGCTCCGGTCCCGTCCCCAGCAGGGACCACAGTCGCCGTCCCCGTCCTTTGGCAGGCGCTTGTCCCCTTCGGGCAGGACGGGTGAGCGATGGCTGCATGCCAAGCCAGCGTCCTTCTTGTCAGTGCTGCTCCTGCCACACGTGCTGTGAGGAGGCAGCGCTTGGTTTAGGGCTGTCTCTTTCAGTTGCATCAAGCAGAGCAGAGCTGGCAGTGCCCTGCTGCTGGCAGATGCTGCCGCCCTGGCCAGCGCCGCTCTGGGCACAGCCCCACGCTCCTGTACCCACGGGTGCCCCTCCACAGATCGTGCTGGCATCCCCAGCTCCCACGGCCCTCGGAGCTGCCACCTCCCAGAACTCCAGCATTCTGCAAGGCGCTGTCAATCTCATCTGGAAAAAGTGGCATCTTAATTAAATCAGTGTCTAGACCCTGAAATAGGACCAGGCTGATTGAGGGCGGCTCCTGCAAGCTGGGGTTCTCCTCATCTCTGATGTGCTGAGCCAGAAGCGTTGTGCAGCCACGAGATCCTGATGAAGCCTCCGGAGCTGGAGGAGCCCCTGGAGAGCAGGGCTGCCCTGCCAGCCATCCCTCTGCTGTGTCACACCAGGTCCTGAGCTCATTTATCCTGAGAAGTTCCAACCTGTTGATGCCTCCCAAATGGAAAGAGTTTCACTTCATTGTTCTCACCTACATATTTTCACTTAAGAGAAGGCTTTTGCTTCCTGCAGGTACAAATGTGTGACTCATTAAGTAATTCCTCTGATGGGAAAAAGCTTGTGTCTAAAATGTAAATTTGATTCTTAAAGAAAAGCACTGAGCCAAATGACTGCTTGTGCCTGATCTTTCCAATTCTGAATTAGAATTGGAATTTCTGAATTCTAGTCTAGTATTGAGCAATCTGTAATGACTGGTCAGTCAGGTGCGTTCCCTTGCCAAGTTTCGGGGATACACTGTGCATCCTGTCCCTTCTGCTTTGGCCTTTCAGGCTGTAACAGACTTACAAAAATGATGGAAAGCAACTTTTTACACAGGCAGACAGTGGGATGGGACAAGGGGGATGGTCTTCAGCTAAAAGAGGGAAGACTTAGGTTAAATCTTAGGGGAAATTTCTTCCCTGTGAGGGTGGTGAGGCTGTGGCACAGGCTGCCCAGAGAAGCTGTGGCTGCCCTGTCACTGGCAGTGTCCCAGGCCAGGTTGGACAGGACTTGGAGCACCCTGGGACAGTGGAAGGTGTCCCTGCCCATGGCAGAAGGTGGAACTGGATGGTTTTCAAGGTCCCTTCCAACCCAGACCATCCCATGATTGTCCGATTCTCTCTCCCCCCGCCCAGCTGTGCGCAGAGCGGGCGCCCGCGGCGCAACAGCCACCAGCGCAAGCTGGACCAGCAGGAGGAGAGCTGCCAGAACCTGACTGACTTCGCCCCCGCCCGTGTGCCCAGCGCCCTCGACATCTTCACCGCCTACAACGAGACGCTGCAGTGCTCCCACGAGTGCGTCCGGACCCCCGTGCCCGTCTACGCAGAGGACACGTTGCACTCGCCCGGGGATTATAAAACAACCTTCAATGGAAACAGGTGAAGTGGGCGCTGTGGTTCCCCGGTGGGTTGGGGAGCGTGATCCCACTGTGGTGATGCGGCCCCGGTGCTCAGGGCCGATGTTCTGGGAGCATGTGGCAGAGCCACCTTCCACTCATAGTTCGGTGTGGGACTGGCCCCTGAGCCCCAGTCCTGGTGCTGAGTCTGAGTGGGTGCCTCAGCAGCCCCTAGCCCTGCAGGGCTGGGCGAGCTCAGCACCACACGGTGCTCAGTTCCCAGCTGCTGCTGCTGCCACCAGCACATGAAATGCCGCTGGATCTGTTTTTCCAGCGCCCGTGCTGTCTCCTCAGTGGCATCGGCAAAGCTGCTGGGCTGCAAACGAGCGGGTGATTAATGGAGGAGCAGGCGGCAAGAGCCAAGTGAACCGTTTGGCTGCTGTGAAATAACGGCGGAGCGTTAACGAGGAGCGCCACTGGCAGCCAAGGGATGTGGCCGTGCTCTGCCAGCCCCTCGCCTGCCTAGAGGGAGGGGAGCAGGAGTGGGATCGGGAGCGATGGGGTTGGGAGTGATGTTTCCCACACCACAGGCTGGCTCCAGAGCCCTTCCACTGGGTGCTGGTGTGGTTTCACCATATGGTAAATGTGTGTCCCCATCAAAGGTAGAGGGGAAGCCAGGCACAGAGTTTTGAGGGAGAAAATGAGCAGCTGATGCTCCAGGCAGCCTTGAGGAACCACGGCATGCGTGGCAGCCACAGCCCATGGCTGCCTGCCCCAAGGACAGGCCTGGAGCCAACAACTTCATAGATGCCTCTTCAATTGGCATCTCTTGCGTGTGTTCAGGGTTCTGCTCGTCCACATTTTCCAGGGTTTCCTCAGATCTCGGAAGGTGGAGAACTGGCAGGGATTGTCACACTATTTTGTTGGGTGCCCACAAGCCTTGGTTTGATGTGAACCCCAACCCGGTGACAGAGGGTGCCTGTGTTCTGGCTGGCAGGGATTATGGCTTTTCTGCCACCCAGGGATGCTTTCTGGGACCCACTATCACAGAGCACTTCCAGGCAGCCTGGTGAACCCAGGCCCACTCAAAGCATCACTCTAGAGAGATGTAATTTTCCCCCCCTAAAAAGCTGATTGTGCAGCAGGCCACCCCGGCTTGCACCGTGTGTGTTACGTACCAGTGTGTACAAGCCCCTCTTTCTGCTCACTGCAGACCCTCTTCTTCTGACCGGCATCTTATTCCCGTGGCCTTTGTGTCTGAGAAATGGTTTGAAATCTCCTGCTGACTGGCCGAAGCCTGTTTGACTTCTGGGGGCAGGGCAGACGCCAGCGGGCTGTTTCCTGGTACGTACCGCGCTCCCTGCGTCCATCCCCATCCGTCCTGTGCCCCCACTGTGCCCATCGTACCCTGCCTGGTGCCATCCTCCCGTCTGCACTTCTGTCAGTGTGATTGGACATATTTCCTGCTGTTGAGGGGGCACTGGGAGCCAAACAGCTTTTCCAGGGAGGTTAATTGCAGATAGGCCCACACTGACAGGCAGGGACTGGGATGGACATGGACTCAAAAGCAAAGGGTCCCTGGGGCAGCCTTGGACTCCAGCCTGATCCCATGGTTCCAGCCCACCTCTAAAACCTCAACAAGCCTCAGTAATTTCCGTGCTGGGAAATGGCCTGATCTGTAATTAACCTCTGGTGCAATGATGGACAGCCCGCCTCGTCCGAGTGCCACACGTCCGGCATGCACACTCCATCAGTATCTGAGAGCTCATTTGGTGATGTTTGCTGTCATGAACACTTCCATGCTCACTGCAAGGGTGCTGGGGTCCTCCTCCTCCCTTTCCTCCTCCTCCTGCTGCTGCTCTGCAAAGCCAGCCTGTTGCAGTGCTAGGTGTTGCTTAGCTGCTGCAGCTTTCCCTGGGAGCGCAGCGGGGGTTTCTTGGGACAAGGCAGGGATTCTCTGCCCTCCTGCAGTCCATCTCGGACTCCCCGCACCGCTGCTCCAGCTAGCTGCCAGCCTGCAACTTCAGTGATGGCAAAGGAGGCGGAGAAGGCTCTCTCGCATAGCACTGCAAAGGTCTTTATTCCATGCTGCCTCCCCAAAGCCTGGGGCCAGCACGCGGGCTGGGCCCCAAAGGCAGAGGAGAGGAGCTGTTGGCAGGCTGCTCCCAGGGGTGGAGAGCGAGAGAGAGAGAGCCACATGGCTCGGAGCCTCAGTTTACCCGGGTCCCAGGGGGGCGGGGAGAGCACATGGGCAAATGGTTTCAGGGCACAGGGGTGGTACATGGGCGGAGTTGGGATACAGGAACCAATAGGGAGAACTCGAGGAGTGGCCAGGACTAGGGGTAGGGGAAGGAGAGAGACCTCATGGAGAGGGCAGGAAGTGATCAGTAAGAGGGGGTACAGCGCCACACCAGCCCTTCAAGCACAGTCCCCAGCAGCCGGTCACACCTGGGGTGTTGCTGTGACTGAAGGACTGCAGTGATGTTGTTCTGGTTGCAAGAGTACAATCTTTGGGGATTTTCTTCTCTTTTGTTGAGTTGGCCTGAGCCGTTTCCACCTCCTTGTGTCACTTTTGAAGGTGGCACAGCCAACAGCAGTGGCAAGAAAAGCCATTAGGGGTCTGTGTGTGCCAGCTCGCCCTGGGCAGCAGTGTCCGCTCAAGCCACGTGCTCAGGTGAATTGATTGCTCTGTCCCAAGTCTCTGCTGTAATGAATCATATATTCAGTGTAAATGAAATTTCCAGCCTTCCCTGGCTGCAGCTCACTCGGAATAGCCTGTTTAACATTATGCACAGCTATTGAACACAGAAATATAATTAGATTAGAATGGAAGGGAATAAAAAGTTAATGGTCTCGTCCGTGCTGAGGCTGGCGGTGTCTGGACAGGGCAGGTGAGGTGTATGCCAGTGCAGTGGGGCAGAGAGCAGGGTCTGGCATGGCCCCACTGCCCCCCAGAGCCTCTTCTGGCTGAAGCAGCTTCACTGATGAAGGTGAAAGGCTCTCACTCCCCATCCACTGACGTGCTCATGTTTTTTCTCTGACTCTTTTGTTGTGGCCACTGTCTCAGGGGACAGATAGCGAAGGAACCCAGGCAGGAGCTGGTGCTAGGAGTGAGGGCAGCAGGAGACTGAGCAGTGCAGTTCTGCAGGGAACACCAGCCTCAGCAATAACCCACTGGGCCTTTTGCACCCTCAGTTTTGTAGTTTGGGATGTCTTTCCATTGGCTTAAAGTGAATTAAAAAACAGAAATAACACATGAAGCAAGCCACCTGCACTCAATGCTATCTACAGCTCTCCCTGCCTCAGGTAGAGGGAGGGAAGGAGCAGCTCGAAGCACTGTAGGAATCCTGTGCGGATCCCACTGCTGCTGCCCCAGGTCCTGTGAAACCTTGGGCCAAAGACTGTGCCCTGGTCACCTCCGCAGATTTCTTTAAATAGCCTGAAGCCATTCCATTACGCCTTATTAAATCCTTGAAATTCTCATTGACCCGTTTTCATGGAATCCATAAAACGCACATTGACGCGCTCTGGAAAAATCTATCAGGCTTGTACCTGGAGCATTAGCTCTGTAATGGCACTTCAATTACAGATGCAATTCTGGAAGCTGCTGTTTGGTTTCATTACCGATAACAAAATGAGATCGATCCCAAACCTGTCCTACGTGTTTCCTGTGCACAGGTGTGTTTGCACCAGGCTGTTTCTGGGACACACTTGCATAAGTGGCATGTCCCAGCTGAAACCCAGTGCCGGTGGGAAATCCCGCAGGTGAAACAAGCATTCCAAGTTTCACGTGCCACTGTGTGAGGTGCAGATGGCGTTGAGTGAGCTCCCTGCTAGGCTGTCCCTGCCGCCGTGGTTGCCTTGTGCTGTCACCAGCTGCCGAGTGCCAGAGGAGCGGTGGGATGGAGGGGAGCTCCAGAGGAGCGGAGGCATGGAGGATGCCTCTCCAGCTCTTGTTTCTAGAGGAAAGGCTGGTGGAAAAGGAGATGCAGCTGCTTGGGCTGCGCCGCTTCCGGGGGAATGAGTGTTTCCTGGCTGGCATCCACAGCTGTGGCAAGGTCACCCAAAGGGGGCAGTTGCTGTTGACCCACTGCACCATGGCAGAGGCGAAGGGTGCTCTGGAGCACATGCAGCTTTTTGGCTGGGGGGGCTACACACAGCTTTCTCCTCACAGCCCCTTTCTCCTGGTGTTTTACAAATTTTAATTGGCAGGACTTCACAGCTCTGAGCTGTCTGCTTGGCACATTAGCATTCCCGATGGTGTGGGGCCACAGCTGGAGGTGCAAGGCAGGTAGCATGTCCCAGGACAGGGATGGCAGGACAGAGGTGCTGCAGATGTTTCATCAAGATGACCACTGGGAGCCAAATTGGAATTTAATGTGAACTTCACATCTGACAGTCCATCAGCCTGGTGTGAGGACTGACCATGGTGCTGCCCAGCTGGCATCCTGGCCTTGGGTGATGCCAGCGGCCTCATCAGGCTGGGCTGAGCAGTTGAGGCAGCAGATGTAAGGGACAGCGCTGCGGAGCATCTCCAGCCCGGAGAGCTGCAGGGAGCACTGGGGTTGTGTCAGAAAACCTGGTGAAACTCATCTAGTTACAGGGGGAGCAGATGTTGAAGCTATTTCCTGGGGTCAGATTCCTCCTGTGCCTGCAGGAGCCATGGGGAGGGTTCCTGTGCTGCAGGCATGGTCCCCTCCAGGACGCCGTCCCTCCCCACAGCAGGCGATGCTGCCCGTTGCAAGCAGCTGGTGGAGCTTCCAGCAGATTGCCTGTGCTGGCGGCCGGGCCCCACTGGAGCACCAGCTCCTTGGTAGATGTCACACCTCAGTGGATGTCACACCTCAGCAGCGGCCGCCGGCAGCTGCTCCTGCAGGCGGAGAAGGCGGTACCTCTGGTGTAGCAGTGCAGCCTCAGTGCGGCCCCGGGCCAGGTAGGTGAGGAGTGGAGAAGTCAGTGAAAGCTCTCAGGAGTTACCTGCAGGAAGGGGTAAGAAGGAAAACTCCCCTTGCCCTGGTGCCAGTGGTGCTGGAGGAGCACCCAGACAGAGAGCACAGCCAGTCTGCAGACCAGCACGGGACGCGTGACAAAGACTTGAGTGGCTTTGTCCGAGCACCACAGCACAGGGTGGCTGGTTTGACTTGATTTCATCCTGGCTTTGGGGCTTTCTGAAATGAAGTTTGAGATTCCGCATTATTCTTGTCCTTAATCCCACTCTCTTTGACTGAAAAACCCCATGGAATGAGATTATACAAAAATCTGTAAGGTTGATCAAGCGCTGACCTACTTTGCACAAAGAGGCTATTTGGGATACAATACCAATTGTACCTCCTGCCATCGTGCATTAACCAGTGCTCGCCCGGAGCCACGGGAGGCTCGGCACTGCTGGCAGGGAGGGGACAGTTTGGGACCCAGCAGCTGTGCTGGTTCGGTGACATCGGCCTGACCCTGCCCCGGCACGGGGCGGTGAGAGCTGACAGCGTTGAGTGGTAATGCCGCGCTCGAACACGGCAGCAGCTGCTGTGCTGGCCCCGTTCTGCCTAACAACAGCAAATGGTTTGTGTTAACATTAACAGATAATGAGTCATCATAAAAAATCCCGGCTTGTCTTCAGAGGAGTAGCAGCAGTCCCAGCACAGCCACAGCAGAGGAGATTAAGGACTCTGGAAAATCTGTCTCGCTAATTAAGACTTCGGGGTTGTTCTTGGAGATGGTGTACTGGGCATCTTGCTTAAAAATAGTGGTTTTTAGAGAAAGAACCTTGGGACAAAAGGCATGCCACGTCCTGAGTGCTGATCCCAGCCAGGCAGAGGGCACAGACTAGGGATGTGTGGATTAGGGATGTGTGTTCTGAGCACTGCTGTACGGGGTGTAGGTACCTGCTTGCAGCTGGCTCAGGCACACCTAGCTGTGCTACAGCTCATGAAATGTCACGGACATATAAAGCAAGAGGTCACATGTCAGTGATGGGGAGTGGTTGTCTTCACATTGAGGGTCCAGGATTGCACATGGAGAGATCTTCCAGTAGACAGTAAATAAATAGCTTAAGGACTTCGATAGGATCTCTGGTTTGGTTCTTAACCAATTCCCTATTGATTCTTTAGATTTAACTTCAGAAAATCTTGTTAGTGCTTGTCATCATCTGCTCATCTGCCAGAGCACTCGCTGCTCGAGGCCCAAGTGTGAGAAGCTGCAGAATGCAGGGATGATCGGGAGTAAATCCCACTCTGGAAAAGGCCTTGAGGAGAGAGAAGTAGTGGTCCCAATCCCCAGCACAGACTGGCAGCTATGGAGAAGGAGGAGGAGGAGGTCACTGGTACCCTGCTCCCTCCATGCTCCACTCCCCTGGGAATCCTGCAGCTCCACAGCCAGGGGGAAGGAGGAGGAAACCTCCAGGCTGTGGGGGATCATCCAAGCAGTGATGCAAGGCATGGTGCAATTCCCTGTCATGACTTAATCTTTCTTTTTCTTCTCGTCCTCAACAGGATTCCATTGGTGAACCTGTAAAAAATATAAAAAAATAATGGGTTACCTGTACCTACCATTTCTGTTTACCAGTAGGAGACTCAAAGAGCAGCGTTCTATGGGCCAAATATATTTTTATAAAAATGAACACGCCTATAGGTAACTGCGTTGTCAAGGAGAGCGATTTTGGGAGGAGAGAAAGGAAAGTGCACGAGCAAAGAATCCCGTGGAGGAGGAGGAGGAGGAACCAGCAAGGGATGGAAAGGGAAGGATGAGCGCCTGGAGCCCGGCCATGGACGGTGACTCTGAACCTGTGCCAATAATACCATTATGTGCCATGAACCGATGCAAAGACTTTGCAAAGAGCCGAGTCAATAACGCCTGGAAATGTTGTGGAGGACGAGTGGGGCATCTCTTCTGGTGGGGTCATCCATTCCGGTCCATACATACATGCGGTATATGTAGAGAGAAAATATATATATATATATACACACACAAACACCTTTTGTACTGTAGCAATTTTTGAAGATCTTAAATACTCATTTTTAAAGAAGATGTCATGGGCTAAAGGTCTCGTTTCTTTACCACGCATCATGCAAACTGGGTGATTGATGTTTTCTACCTTGGCAGCTTGCCTGTCAGCCTATATGTGTATATACAGGTAGACATATATACATATATATACGTGTGTGTGTGTATGTATAGACATATATATGTATGTATA
>VZRR01010067.1:64255-173179 GCA_013398015.1 Oreocharis arfaki
TATATATATATATATATATAATTTTGGTTCTTTTTGGAAATGCTTTTCCAGCATTGCGGCATGACCGTGGTGGGAGACAGCCGGGGCTGCGCTGCCGGTGGGAAGCAGAGAAGAAGCTTCCCAAAACCATCCAGAGCGCAGCTCAAGGCGGTGCTGAAGGTATTTCCAGGCTTCTGTATCCCAATACATCATCAAGGTCGATGGGAAGAAGCCGGAAATCCTGAGCCTGCCCCGTGTCCACAGAGCTGTGATCTCCACCATGCTAGGCATGACACCTCGGGGCTGGATGGGGCAGATTTTTGGGGTGGGCTTGCAAAAGATGGGCCTCTCCTGGCACAGAAGACAGATTTTAGGAATGGGGTGTGGGAGGTCTTTTGGAAAATGGCTTCTAAATTGGCCACAGCACCAAAGCTTCCTCAGCCCTGTGTGAGAAACAAGAGGAAGGAGCTCCTTCCTGCCCCAGCCTTGGGCTATGGGATCGAGAGAGCCTCTTGCTTCGTTGTCCTGGTCTTGACTGCCTCTGCTGTGGCAGGTGAAGAAACAGCCAGCTGCCCACAATCCTGGAGATCACTTAATAGTGTTTAAAGGGAATTTTTGCCAGGGAAGCACGATTCTGCAGGCTCCGGCTTGGTGTGTTGCTCTAGAAACATGTCCATGCCCATCCAGCTCCTGCTGGGGTGGGTGGTGTTGGTGGGTGCTGACCCTAAACCCTCTGTCAAAGTCTTTCCATGGAGTCGGGTGCTGCCATGCTGTGCTGCACATCAGACACTGGGATGGGTCTCTCTCGGGTCCCTTCAATGTTAAATGGGTGGGAACGACAGCAGAGATCAGACCAAAGTCCTCCAGTTCTTTTTGTAAACTGCCCTTGGTAAATACTAGTGGTTTTTTAGAATTGTCCAGATCCACATTTTTACTCCCCCGCTGATTACTCAGCTCCTTTTCTTTATGATAATGAACGTGCAGTTTAAAAACAAACGAAACAAAAAAAACATAGAACCCTGTGGTGTTGCGCATAGCCACGCGTGCGGTCTCTTGTTCCCGTGTCCTTTTCTGTCCTTTTCCCATGGAATTGCACAGTCTGGATTATTTGTCCTGAATTTTTGGACGCTGTCTCAGACAGAAGTCTTCCTTTCCAGCCCTGACAATTACCTGCAGACTTGAGCCAACCGTCTCCTGGGCAGAGCGGTCTCTCCTGGGTGGCTCATGTCCGGATCTCCAGAGCATTGCATGCCTCCAGGGAGGAGAGGAGACAGTGTCTTGCTAGAGCAGTGGCCCCCAAAGCTTTAGCCATCCCTGGGAAACGTGGGGAGTCCTTGGGAAGCGTGGAGTCCGAGCAACTGCTCCAGGGTCATCTCAGTGTCCTGGGGCTTTCCTGTGACGCTGGTGTCAGTGATGCAGCCCCTGCCCACAGGCTCTCCTCCCTTTGTGGCTTCATGGGAATCCATCCATGCCAGCTTGGAGCCACGTTCCTTGAGCTTCTCCCCTTAATCTTCCTATTTATTTAATTCCCACAGGTATTCCAGTGTAATCTCGGTAGCAGTATGACAAGAAATATATCTCAACTCCGTCATTCCAGGGCATGTGAAGCAGCATTCTGTGTTTCTGCATGGATGGACCCTGCTGCCCGCAGGGAAGTCATCAGGCAGAGCTGGGGGATGCCAGGGCAGCACGGGCAGCACTGGTGTGAGCGGTGGTGATGATGGCAGTGGTGATGAGGAGGCACCTGGCTCCCAGGAAATTCCCTGTGGAGCTGGAGAAGAGGGGGGAAAGCGTGCGTGCGTGTGTGTGTGTGTGTGTGTGTGTGTTTGCCAGGGAGAGAGAAGGAAGGTGAATCACTGTGGCCCCAAGGATGGGCACAGGTTTCAGAGGGCAGGACTTGCATGAGCTTCCCCCACAGCCTGTGGCCCGACATGTCCTGGTCTCCCTGGAGTGGAACAGTGAACCAGGGAACAAAAGTAGATGCACAATCTTCCCTTATTTATAAGGACCAACAGCACTTGCACTTTATCAGAGGAAGCCTCCCCCCATCCATGCTGGGTCACTGCGGTGGAGGGAGAGGAGGAGGAGGAAGGGATGGGATGGAGCTGCTGATGCAGCGATGTACGAGGCAGGATCCAGGCATCCCAAGATCTTGCACAGTGAAGAGAAATGAACTGTGGTGATTTCATTCCCTCCTATTGATGAAAGCCAAAAAACAAGAAAGAAATGAAAATAGAAAGTCGCATTTCCATGGCAGTCTATTGAGTAGATCTTCCCACCGTGGAAAAGCAGGGAAGCGTGGTGTTCTCAGACATGCTCCCATGGGAGCTTTGTCATGTTTTGGGCACATAATCTCACCCCGAGGTCCTGGAAGCTTAAAAAAAAAATGTTTTGCTCCTTGCTTTGCTGTAAGACCTCAGCCCGCTGCTGCTTGTTTCTTTTCAGTTCATTTTTTGGGTTCCTTAGCCCCTGAGTAGTCCCTGAGAAACACACCATGGCAGCCGAGAGGCTGCCACCTCCCCCAGACGTGTCATGGAGTGTCTGTGTCCCTCGTGGCTCTGTCCTAGAGAAAGTGCTGTGGGACAAGCCACCCATGGCAAGGAGAGGTTGACTCTCCTTGGGCTCTGCAGCAAGCCCAGGCTTCCCAGGGCCATGCAGGACTCTCCTCCCTCCACATCCCTTGCAAACCCTGAGCAGGAGCCGCAGGATGTTCTGCTCCCACCGAGCCAGGGAGTCGGTGCCGCTGCTGCCACCGGCACCAGTTGGCTCTGTCCCGCTCCAAACTGAGCTGGTCTGGGGCTCCAGGTCCGAGCTCCCCTGTCATGGCACCAGCAGGTAGGGCGGGCAGGGTTTGCTCCTCAATCCCCTGACATTTGGAAGCCGGGATCCCCCGAGGGCGGCTTCACTCCACAGCAGCCGCCTGTCTCTCCAGATCCGATCGTTTACCTTCACTCTGTCTTCCCAGCTGGAGAAAGGGTGGCCGGTGGTGGAGGCAGGAGCCATGCTCCAGAGAACACCAGTGCTCCATGGGGCACCAGTGCTCCATGGGGTCAAGGGCACCGAGCCTGCCAGGAGGTCACCGCAGCGATGGCAGAGCTGGCGCAGGGATGGATTTCAGGTTACCTCTTCTCCACTGGCAGCTTGTTGCAAAGGAAGGTAGTTCAGCTGAAACGGTAGTTAAATAGTAGATATTCTACACATAATATATATTTTGTAAAAAAAAAAATTAAAAAATAAAATAGAACAAAAATATATCTATCCTATCTCAGCCCGCCCATTTCAGGATGAATGTGGTTGGAATTTTCGTTCAACCAGATATTAAATCTGTACGCGATTTTTTCAAAACCAGCAAGAAATCCCTCGCCATTTCCAAGTCTGTGGGTTTGGTCTCCCGAGCTCATCTAACGCTTCTCACACATTTTTAAGAATTACTCTCAGCGTTTGTAGGTACATTTTTAATAGTGTCATGAGTGGAGATAATATTTACTTTAAAAAAAGTATACGTTGCACAAAAATGTACACTAAGGGCACAGATTTCTGACCCAGATTCTTCTATTTTAGGTTCCAAGGGGTTTATTTTTCTGTTTGATAGGACGTGTACAGTGAAGTTTACACTTTATTTTTATTTTGCCAAAAACCCGTTTTCTAACATGAGACAGTTTTACTTTGTAACCGGTTTTACATCACTGAGTACTTCTTTCTTTTCCTGGGAAAAATCCTGCACCGGGAGGCATCCGGTGGAAGCGCCGTCACCTTTTGGCATTGTGGCTGCCCCGCACGCCCACAGCGCGAGCTGGGGCGGAGCCAAAAGGGCCTTTTCTTCCGAGCGGTTTTTAATTTGTCTCTGTCCGTGGAAGCCGTGTATTTGGAAGCACTGTAAATGCCACCCCGTCCCCTTGCCCTCTGTATATTTAGTACTCTGATGTTGCTATTAAAACTGATATGAGAACCGCGCAGCCGCTGGTGACTGGGTTCCTCCGCAGGCGGCTGCAGTCCCTGGGGAGGGGATGGGGTTGGTTTAGTGTCCAGGGGGACAAATGTCTCAGCAAGGAGTAGTCCAGAGGCTTCCCTGGGGAAATCTCACTGTCCCCAGCTGTGCACACCTTGGGTGAGCAGCTGGGAAGTAGCCCGGCCTTCGTCCTGGGAAGAGGGTCTTGTGCTTCCCCATGGAGTCTCTGCCATGGCAGCACCATCTCCACACCCTGTGGCACGGACAGGAGGGTGCCAGGTTCCCAGGCTCACCCAGCATCCCTCAGGTCTCTGAGAGGACCCCATGTGCCTTGGGACAGCTGCTTGGAAGAAGGAAGCCATTGAATAGGACCGTTGGGGAATTAATTAAACATCACTAATGATGTCTTGAACAGCTCTGCTGTGAAATCACTTCACCCAGCTACATCTTTTAGCCAAGGAGGAGTTCTGGCCATGAGCAGGTCCCTGGTAAGTGGTGGCTCTGGTTTGCACATTGGGTGTGGAGCAGGAGACAATGGATCTCACCCAGGCCAACCCTGCTGCTGTGCAGATGGATGGACAGATGGACAGACGGGTGTGGGGACTGGGAAGCACAAGGAGGGCTCTTGCCAGGCAGCAGGGACAGCTCCCATAGCCCCCCGTGCTCCCACAGCATCCCCCATCCCCAGGGCACTGTGGGACAGCATGGCTGTCACTCCTCACAATGCCATCTGACCTGGAGAGGGGGAAAAGCCTTTATTGGTGTCCATGTTGGCTTTGAAGAGGGGTGGCCTGGGAAGGCAGACATCAGCACAGCCACCTGCCACTTGCATTCCCAGCCTGTGGCAACAGCCTTCCTGCAGTGCCAGGACCCTCCTCAGCTCTCCGTGCCAGGCCAACACAAAACCAAGACCAGAGATGATGCCCAGCCCCAGCCCAGCCAGATCTCCAAAAGCTCCATTCTGCAGGAAAATATGTTAAAAAATGGGGAGGGACAAAGTGAGCTGCTCTTCATTTTAGGGCCAAATTGCCAGCTTAAATCACCGAGACAATGTGTACAAGCGAACAGGATGCGAATGGCCTCAGAGCGGCATATATCAGCCGGAGAACTCTGTTCATTTCCAGATGCAAGTGGGATTTCAGGGCATGAAATACAGTGTTAGGATCTCATTCCTTTCCCTGCTATTTATCACAGCCGGAAACATACTCACCAGCCTGAGCTGTTCCAAGTGTCACTGCTGGGAGCGTGGAGGAGAAATATTGTGCTGAGCCGTGGGAGAGGGATTGGGGTGGGACGAGGCAAGCAGCCAAAGTGAAGAACCAGCATCCCTACTCCCTCCAGCACCCATCACCCCGGCACAGAGCCAGGAGCATCCCCTCCTGCTGCTCATCCCGCCATGCAGTGAGGACCAGGCCACGGCCACCACACACCATGCCCTGGGTTAAACGGTGCCACAAGTGGTCCCCAGGGCTGGAGGGGCCGTGACAGGGTCGCCGTCCCCTTGTCAGCACTGGAGGCTGCCAGCTCATGTCCCTTCAGCGCTGCTCGGCGGGGCGAGGCTGGAAAATGAGGCTGAAAACAAAACACCACACACTGGTGCCGCAGCACACAGTGCTGATAAAAAGTAGGACTAAGCATTATCCAAGTTTAATTATTATAATTATACCGGGGCGAAGTAATTGCTGGGGATATTTTAAGCTTCAATCAACACGCTATTTTGAAAACCAAAGCCCTGATTTACCCAGGGCGAGGTGGTTACCATCAACAGGCGCCCGTGCTGCCGGCAGCTGGAGGAGCCCACCGCGAGGGTTTGTGAGCTGCTTGGAGCTTGTCTTGATTTGGGAGGGCAGGGCAGTGACACAAGCAGTGGGAAGGTGGAAAGGGGTCTCCCATGTCCCACAATGCGTTGACTAGAAGCCTGGATCCAGCACTGGGATGGGCTGCAGGAGCAGCACCAGCTTCAGGAAGAGGAGCCATGCAGGATGAGCAACCCCAGCTCGGCAGAGGCTCTGAGGAAGATTGGCTGGGGCTGGATGATGTAGTGATGCTGAAATCATTTAAGCTTGTTATGGTGGTTTCTATGGCTCTCTGGCTGGATGTAACAAATTGTCTGCATCATTTTCCAGATGGATCATTCTTAAATCATCCAGGACAAGCTTCAGGGCTCTGCACCGAAGCGGCGGAAGGCACTTTGGTTCAATAAATGCTGGAACTGTTCTATATCAAGTGCTATTTCTTATTAAAAGTGTAAGTACATCATCCCAGCTGATCTCCAAGATCTCCACACTCTCCACCCTCCGAGTGCCCTTAGGACCCCATGGAGATGGGGGACAGGAATGGGGGGCCACACGTAGGTGCCTGTGGTGGCAGGCAGAGTGGCTCTGCGGCAGAGCAGAGGGAACACTGATGGATAAGGTTATCCTGCAGCTCATCCCTACTCCCTGCTTCCCCCTCCCCGGACAGGTACCAGCCTCTGGCATGCATCCAGCTCCTGGCGGGTGGTGTGGCCCGCGCACGGCAGAACAAAACCTTTTATTAAAAATGGAATTAACTGGCCCATCAATAAGTTCTGTTGTAGAAGGGAGGGCTTACGCTGCTGTCATTGCTGAGGCAGCCCGTGGGTCATGCTGGGCTCCACGGTGCCCTGTGGCAGAGCGAGCTGCCGACATGCCCGGCTCCATCGCCGCGCTCGGTGAGTGACGAGCGCTGAGAGAGCAGTTTGTTACTGCCAGGCAATTTGTGCTAATAAGCAGTTCGAGGCAGCGACGCCTCTCAGCAGAGATGAGTTATGGCAGGAGGGCTTGGAGAGGAAGAGCCCTGAGGATGCCGCAGTGGAGGAGACCTGCACGGCACATGGTGGGCTCAGCCTATGGTGGGCTCAGTCTGTGGTGGGGCTTGTCCGTGGTGGGTTCAGCCCACAGTAGGCTCAGCCCACAGTCTCCACCTGCCCAGCTGGGATGGGCAGTGAGGCAGCTGCCCATGGCTTGCGCTGTGCACTGGCTTTCCATTGGGACTTCTCCTGAGGACTCAGGGAGCGAATGTGGGTGCAATTCCCAGGTTTCAAATGCTCGGGTTGTATTGGATCTAATCTCAGGTATTTCTGATGCTGGTAGGGACTGAGCCCCAGGGCTGCGGGACCTGCTTGGCTCTGACATGTCTCTATGTGTTTAATAAACGTACCAGAATGAAATCCCCGCTGTTCCTGCTCGTCTTCCGAGCATGATATTAACTGAAAACTGACATTTATCTTAGTTCCTTGTCAGGCCAAAACAGGGACAGACTTTCTTGAGGGGTTTATTATCTCTCCCTTGCAAATTTTCAAGCGTGAATAAGTGCTGTGACTGGCGCGGAGGACGGAGGCGGGAGCTGGTGGTGGGTGTCCTGGGAGCTGGCTCCTTGCCTCTGCCACAGCAGGACCAGTGCAGGAGGGGCAGGAGCAGAAGCCTGGTGGCACTTGGGGGCAAGGTGACCTCCTGGTGTGAAGCCCTGTGTGAAGCCCATGTGACACCCAGGTCAGCAGCAGCGGAGCACAGCAGGGCATCTCTGAAGCAGCGATGCCAGGGGAAACACATCCACCTCTGTGGGCGAGCGTGTCCTCTCAGGTGGATTTATTGACCTGCAAGAGGGCTCTGAGGTGGATGACCACACTTTGCCCCTGCAGCCATTGATTCCAGTCGGCTTAGATCAGGGAACAGTTGATTTCTCTGCCTGATACTCGTTCTGGCCTTGGATAACGCGGTGTTTAGGAATAGATCACAGGATTCACACACCACCTGACGTGTCCGATGGATAGCACTGACAGGTATGGCCACGTGTGGCCTTGGGGCTTTATTTTCCCAGGAAAAGCCACAGTTAAGCAACACTAACTCAGCCTCTGGCTGCCAGTGAGCATTTCCAAGCTCTCTACTAACTCAGAGGTCTGCTCTGCTTGTGGTGACATGGGGCCAGCCCTGCCTGAAAGCTGGGATCCAGCTCGGTCCTTTCCTCTGAGTCTCCTCTCTCCAACCTTGCAGGCTCTGTGACTGGGGTGATCAGGGCTGGCCCGTGCCTGGGCTGCACTGTGAGGGACACAGTGCCTTTGGTCTCAGCCAGGCTCAGTGTGGGCAGCCAGAATGCAACCTCCCAGCCCAGGGTGGCCAGCCAGGGGTCCTGAGTGCTTGCAGGTACAGGAGCCAGGCTGCCACCCTCCCCCCGGTGCCTTTCCAATTACCAGCACATCCTTCTCTGCTTAAAAGCCCAACCAGTACTCTGCCCTTGCACTATAAAAAGCACAGCTTGACATTTGTTTTTCCCTATCTATTTCTCATCCGTGTTTTCCTTCTCGTCGCTTCAGCCTCCTCGACAATGTCCCGACCAGCAGCTCGGCACAGAGCGGTGGCTTGCAGCCAGCACCATTTGTGAAATGGGTCTGTGAAGCCATGGGAAGAGCCATATCCATGTAACGGTCCATAAAGCTGTCCATCGGAGCAGTTAGCCATGAGAAAATGGGACAAAAAGCCCCACGTTCACCAATTTGCTTTCAATCAGCCCCAAGAGCCTCTTGGCTGAAACCATTCCGCATCCGTGGATGCTGTTAATGCTCAGGCCAGTACATTTGCCCTGGCATTCTCATGGGGGTTTAGGAGACAGGAACCCTCAAAACCTGGCCATCCTGGGCAGACACTGGCATGCTGGAGCTTTGCTGTGGCTGCGTGTCCCACATTGCCTTGGAAGAACCTGGCTCAGTGTCCCTTGTCCCACCAGCCATTTTCCAAGTCCAGCAGAGAGCTGAAAACCAGGTGCCAGGACTAATAGTTTAAATTCCATTAAACCTTTTCCCTGAGTGTTGGCAGGTTTTAGAACTGTCTGGCTTCGAATAATTGACTCCCAAAGGCACTGAGATCACCTCTCCTTGGGCGGAGGGGAGGGCAGAGCAGTGCTGGGCTGTGTACATATCCCAGAGCCAGCTCTGCCTGAGGAACGACTGCAGGATGGGAGAAGAAGCAGCCAAGAGCCCAACAAAACCCTCTCCCGAGCCCACAGCACTGCTTGGTGCCAGGGAGACTGGGAGTGGGTGAGCAAGCCCCTCTCCGGGGAGACAGCCTGCTGGCAGGGACAAAGGCAGTGACAGCTGAGTGACACCGAGCAGCAGCTGCCAAAGCCCGGTAGCATCCTATCCCCAGGGGGCTGGGAAGAGACCGGACAGTGCAGGACTCGCTGGTGGCAGCCGGCCAAAAGCGCTGGGCACATGAAGTGAGCAGACAAAGCAGGGGGACGAGAGCCCCCGGAGCCACTGGAGACCACCGAGTGTTGCTGGGCCCCACTGAAAGGATTTGGAGCGGTTTGGCAGCCAAGTGTCACCCTCAGTCCCGCCGCAGCGACATGGAGTGTCAGCTCCAGCCTGGCTTGCAAAGAGAGGAAAGAAAAGGGGAAGCGAGGGTTCCCAAGCTCCATGGAATTCCTTCCCAGGGTCCAGCTGCAGCCTCCTGTGAGGGAGCCAAGAGGGGAAATGCAGCATCCCCAGCAGGGGCAGGGCCAGTGCTGCAATTCCCAGGGAAGTGAGGACACTGAGGCTGTGTTTTCAAGGTGAAAAGGATAAGAAAAGGGGAAGGAGTAAGAGAAAGAAAGGAGATGAGGCATCGGTAGGATGCAGCAGGAACACCAAATGGGCACTTCTTAACTTGAGGAAACTTTGGGAGAGCCATTAAAGCCAGAGATCAGTGAAGGGGGAAATTGAAATGTTAGGGGCTGGAACGGAAAATTAGGCTCAGATAATGGCACTGGGGTTTAAAGCACCCTCCAATAATCTGTTGTGAGGACCTGCTAAACACTCCCATTGGAGATGTCTCTATCCAGCTGCCCTGGCAAGCAAAATCTCCAGAGCTGTGGCACAACAGGCATGGGGCCACAAGGTTCTGCCACACTCCCTGGCATCGCTGATCAGTGCTATGGATAGCAGGGTTAATCCAGAGATGGAGAGAGGCTGGAAATGCTTGGGCAAAGCAGCAGCAGTGAGACTCAAAGGACAGGATTTCCACAGCCCTTTCCAAAGAAGCCACAGAAAATGTTTGGACTGCCCTGGACTTGTCCCCTCTTGCCACAGTACTGCCAAGGAGATGGGACTTGCGACACCCACAGGCAGGCCCCACACTCCATGCTGGGGCAGCAGCAGGAGTAGGGCTGTGCCTGGGAAGTCCTGCAGTTGGGCTGGGAAGGCAGGAGGACTCTTTGGATTCAGGCAGAGTCAAATGCCTTTGATCTAAAATGGATTTGGGGTGGATTTGGATGTGCTTGTCCACCCGCGTGTTTGCTGCCAGGAGCGTTTAGTGTGGTTGGCCTCTCTCTCCCACCAGCACTTCCAGCCAGGCTTTCCAGTAGGCTGGGGCTGTTCCAGCAGGACCCTTGGAGGGAAAGGAGCCATGGAGCAACCTGGTTTTGTCAAAGGTGTCCCTGCCTGTGGCAGGGGGTTGGAACAAGGTGAACCTCAAGGTCCTTCCCAACCCAAACCAGTCTGTGATTCTGTGATTCTAAATCCCTCCTGCAGCTTAAAGGTGCTGACATCTGCTGTCAGCACTCCCACATCAAACACAAGTGCACATGGAGCATGGACACAAGCACAAGGAAGCTGCTGCAGACCCTCTCCCTGCTCACATGGACTATGGGAAGCTGAGGGAGTCATGAACATGGCACACACAGATGTGCCAGAAGCTACAGCTGGATAGAGCTGAGCCAAAGCAGAGCTCTGAAAGTCAGCCCCTCTCACAGGCAGGTGTGCAGGAAAGCAACTGCCTGTGGGGCAGGAGCCTCCCAGGCTTGATTGGGCTAGGGGAGAGGTTATTTAAGAGCCAGGCAAGGAGCCAGTGCTGCCTGGGGCTCAGCCCTTGCTTGTCCCTTCTAGGGGCCCAGTGGCAGCTCATCCCTGGCAGGTACGTGGCAGCCGGGGGGAATTGCTCCTGTTTCCCAGCTGGCATCACACACATTCCCTTCCAGCCCTCCCGCTCGCAGTGATAAGCCTGGCTTAGGGAGATGTGCTAATCTGGCAGTTGCTATGAGACCCACTTGATGTCTTTGATGCAGTGTGGAGGCAGGTGAATCATTAGGAGGAATATCAGGCTTTCTGGCACAGCTTGAGGAGACGCTGAAGTTTCCCGATGGTCGCTAAGATGCAAACACCGAGGTCCCAGCGGCTGGGACACGCATAGCCCGGAGCAGCTGGGAGCATCGGCTTCTCCCTGCCAAGGTCTCTCCTCTTTGTGGCTTTCCAAACTGTCAGTCTCCAGCTGCTGCTGGCTCCTTACAGAAGAATGTTTCCCAGAGTGGATTCTGAGGAGGGGCGAGCTGAGGATGTGCTTCACCCTAATTCTGGCGCCATCTCCACCAGCTGAGCCTGCTCCTGGCTGCAGCCTGGGGCTCTCAGTGCTTGTGGCTCTCCAAAGCAAGTGCAGATGAAGAGAGCAGGGAATGATGGCTGGGAGAGTTGGGAATGCTGGCCAGGAGGGGTGGTGCTGATGCAGTGGGGGCAAGGGCAGGGTGCAGCTCATTCCTCCTGGTCCTGGCATTTACCACAATCAGGATCACCCAGCTGGGGTCCCAGCCATGGTGCTGCACCCTGCACTGTAATTTATGTGACTGGGGGAAGGAACCAGCACAGCAGAAATTTTTAATTATGTATTTGACTGGAATAGTCTTGGTTTGAGTTCATGCAACGTTGGTTAGTTACCTCAGATAATTAGAAATTTTACAGCTGGATAAAAAGTTTATAAAGCACTGAAAAGGGTAGGGCATTTGGGATGGAGATATTTGATCCCTCTGCTTGTTCTGGAGAAGGGAAGAGCTTCGGGCTTTCCGAGGAGTCCCAGTTCCCACTGGCCCTGAAGGTGGGTTCTGCTGGCAGCTATGGCCCTGCTCCCTCCGTGCACGGGTTCCTTGGCCAGGGACAGAGTGTTCAGTGTGAGCCACTGCTTCAACCCAGGCATTCTCTCGTAGGAATGTTCAGTTCAACACAGACTGGTGGTAATTCACGTCAATCAATAGGCCCTCACGCTGGGGATGGGTGGTTGTCCTGGCAGCGGGGATTTAGGGATGGCCCAAGGCCAGAAGATGATCAGTTTGGAGGGTTCATGGTACAAATCCGCCGGTATCTGTCAACACACCCTGAAGTGCTAATTCAGGTTTTGTCACGAGGTTTTTTCCCCATTACTGAAGGGAGAAGAGGTTCAGGGAGGATGTTAATGATCATCTTGACGTTCTCAGTGTATCAGAGAGGGGTGTTTGCTCCCTCAGTGAAAGCCCTGGAGATGCTGAGCCAGCGGGTGTTGCTCTGCTGACGGGGTTCCGCTGCAGTAACACAGCAGCCTGCAGCGTTCTGCTCCTCGGGGAAAGTGGGATTCGAGGAGGGAAGCATTCAAAAAGTACCTGTTGGGAAGGAGTGGAACAGCGTGGGCCATTATTTACATGCACAGTAATAGCTCTGCACGGCAGCAGCTGAGAGGTGTCTCAGGGCGGCTCGCGGGGAATAAAAGTGATGGATGCTGCATTTCCCTGACACGCAGGGCTCGTGGTGGAGGGACAATGCTCCTCTGAGCAGGCACTGGGAGACTGCTGGGGCTGGAAACCTGGGTGGAAGCAGCCCTGAGCTGCCAGCAGAGGTTTTGGCTGCTTTTAACCCCAGGATCTCCTGAGGCATCTCCTGGTGCCTGGCTCGGCTGCTGTCACTGCGGGTCCCCTCTGGCTCCTTCTCCATCACCCCTGCATGGGAAGCAGGTCTTCTCCTTGAGCAAACCTGCCAGGATCCCTCCCTGGACAAATTCACGTCCATACAATTTAAATTCTTTTTTGAAGCCTGTGTGATGACCAGGTTTGGTGCTGTTAAATAGGAAGAGTTACCGCAGGTGAAGGGTTAAGTGCGTGGTGGCTCTCGCAGATGTGAAGTCTCTTCGCAAGCGTGCAGCCTTGCAAATGCAATAAAAGTGTTTTTTAAAGCATTTGAAATCAGTTTTGTTTATGTAATCTGACAAGTTATTATGTTCAGTCCTTATCTGACTTCGTGATTTATGGGAAAGAACCTCAAATCTATATTTAAAATTACTATTAAACACATTTTTTTGCCTCTTCAGCTGAGATAGAAGCACCATTAGCAGTTGTTGCCCTGGAGCTCAAGTACTTCATTAGTTTAGGAGAATTAATTTTTTTCCATTAAATCTTCCTAAGATCCTGATGCTATATTTGCTTGTAAGTGTTCAATAATAATTATTATTAAAAAATATAAGGTTCAGCTAGTTGTGATCTTTGGTTTCCTCCTCTCTTTAAGCTCCTGGGGATTATGTGGCTGTGGGTTGAGACCAGTGGATGCCACTTCCAGCCGGGTAGGTTTGTGTGGGCAGACTGAGACCTGGTAATGGAGAGGGGGAAGAAAAGGCCCGTCTGGTTCAGAGAACTTCATCTGGTGCTGCTTCTTGTTCTGTTTATTGTAATGATCTTTCAGACCATTCTGGGAAATGCTGGAATTTCCGTGGGTCAGCTCCTGGTTCAGCTCCTGTCCTGGGCACTGCGATGCTGGGTGGTGGGAGATGCTCTGGGAGATCGTGGTGCTCCTGTTCTCCATCCATCTGCTGCTCCAATCCTGCAGAGAAGTGGCTTTTCAAGTGCAGATGAATCTGAATTCATTTGGCTTTCTCTTCGTGAGCCCAGAGAAATGCCAAAGGCTCTTCTCATGTCTCAGCTACTTCTGGCAGGTTTGAGCTTGGATAGGAGACGGGTTTCTGTTTTCATGCTCCTCCAGCTTCAGAACAAGAGCTGATGGCAGTTGTGCACACATACATGTGTATTGCTCCCACCTGGAATATTAATTTATACTGAATTCAATCACATTTGGTTACATCTTCCTAGCTCAACTTTTTTCCCCTACTTGAACATTATTCCTACATTTTGAAGTTGCTGGAGTTGGGGTGCAGGTCCCCTCCAGAGGCTTGTGTCTCTCTGAGGATGCTGCCAGCATCATACCCACAGCCACACAGGGACTGTGGAGGGGAGGATCCCGAGGCTGAGCTGAGCAGGGAGGCAGTGGTTGTGTTCCAAAGAGCCAACCTGTGCAGTGGGATTTATGGAGAGATTCAATTATGGACAGCACAGTAAATTTCTCTTTAATAGAGCCTTAAATATTCACTGGCAATATTTACATAAGCATTGTAACAGCTGCGAAGGAGTCATTAAGGACTGCTCACAGAGATAATCTCGATTTTAAAATTCTTTTAATGTGCATTTTCAGAGAGAATACAGCCACTGCTATCTGGTCAATAAAAATCCTATCCTCCTCCACAGGGTCTGCAAGCAGACAAATCAAAAATAACCAGGCAAAAGTATCGGGACTGAGCTGGGGTTTTTTCTGGCTCCTGTTCATTTTTTTGGCAGCCAAGTGCCATTCCAGAGGGATCTCATGTGTGGCAGTCAGACACCAAAGCTGTGCAGTCAACCACACCCGCTCAAATAACCAACGGCCCCTGGGAAAGGTTTTCCTCATCCAGCTCAGTTGCTGGAGTTGTTCATGTTTCCAAAGAAATGCAACAGGGATTCCCCTCTTCCCCAACTCCTGCACAAGGCACTTCCAGGATGTTCTCCAGGAACTGCTGCTGTGGCCAGTTACTGATCACTGAGATGTTTCTGGGGCCAGTTTGTTGTTGCAGGTTGGTTTGATTGGTTGGTTTGTGGTTTTATAACCATCCTTGGCATCTCCTGCTGAAACCTTGCCCCTGGAACCTCGGGCTCAACTGCTGCCGCTTCTCTGTCTTGTGTGCAAAGTTTAATCTCCTCAGAGCCTTGCCTGAGATCCCTGCACAAGAGGTTTGCTCCATGGCTTCTCTGGGAAGAGCCAGGTTCCCATCTGAGAAGAGATGGAGAAACCCAGGGTCCAAAGGCTCTCTCACCCATTCAGCAATCGGGCAGTGTGTGACAGAAATTGAACAGACTCCAAAGGCTGGAAGATCCCGACTCCTTCTCCTCCTTCAACAGCTCAGTTGGCCGAGTGTGAGAAGATGCTAATTTGAGCTGGCAGCAATTCATGTTCACTTTGGAGGACAACAAGGCATCGGAGAATAGGCAGGAGCAGAGCTCGGCTGGAGAGCGGCTGCGAGGCGCAGGGAGCGCTGGGGGAGCTGCTCACGGTGGATTCCCAGGGAAAAGGACAGATTAAGCTGCTGGGCTCTACCTAGCAGCTCAAAAGCCTTTCTCCAAGGCTTTGTGAGGTGCTGGTTTATGTTTTCCTGGAGGAGAAGGAGTGGGAGATAAGGGGCACGAGGCAGATGGTGGCAAGGGTGATGTCTTCTGCAGCCTATTCTTTGTGCAGGTGGCTGAGCAGAGCAGTGAGCACAGGCAGTCTGCAGACCCGTGTGTGACCCTCTGGCAGGGCTGGCACAGCAGCACAAGCCTTTTCTCCCTCCCCTTAATCCCACAAAATGGGAGGATTTCAGTCGGAATCATCAAGAGATAATAAATATGGACCGTGTTGTTTTACGAGTTTCCCACACGGATCAGCACTTTAAATTAAGCACCATAAAGCTCAGCTGAACGTGGTGAAAGAACAATCCAGGGTTGAGCTGAATGTACAATTGCCTTTCCCTTTCCTTTACTTCCTCCCTGCTTCGGGTAAATCCAGCACACCAGGAACCACAGTCGGGAGCTGTCCCTGGTCCCGTGCGATGCTCCGGGCTGAGTTCTGGCAGAGTTTGGCCCCAGCTGCTCACCTCAAATATTTCCTTGGGGTTTTATATGGCAGCTTGTGGCGCTGTACCCGCTCTTACTGATGGTTTCCTGCCCTCTCCATGAGGTCTCTCTCCTTCCCCTACCCCTAGTCCTGGCCACTCCTCGAGTTCTCCCTATTGGTTCCTGTATCCCAACACCGCCCATGTACCACCCCTGTGCCCTGAAACCATTTGCCCATGTGCTCTCCCCGCCCCCCTGGGACCNCATCACTGAAGTTGCAGGCTGGCAGCTAGCTGGAGCAGCGGTGCGGGGCGTCCGAGATGGACTGCAGGAGGGCAGAGAATCCCTGCCTTGTCCCAAGAAGCCCCCGCTGCGCTCCCAGGGAAAGCTGCAGCAGCTAAGCAACACCTAGCACTGCAACAGCAGCTTAGCCCCAAACCTGCCCAGTGAGAGCTATTTCAGTAACTCTGCCCTGCCTCCGCATCTGCAAAGTTTACAGAATAAACCTGTTTGGCACTGGAGGTGGTTTGGAATGGCTCTGTGGGAACAGCCCTGCTTCCCTGAGCCAGGAATGTTTGGTTTGAAACCTCTCTGGTCCCATGAACTTCCTCTGCCTCCCAGGCTGGGGTCTGTCTGGGCCTGGCAAGCAGCCCTGCACTCAGGGACTTGCTCTGGAACAAGCCCAGATGCAGGGAAAATGTGTTTCCTACACGGGCAAGCCTGGATTTCCTTCTGTTGTACTCTGCCCCAGCACATTCTGGTTCCAGCAGTGATGTCCCAGAGCCACTGAGCAGCAGCTGCTTGTGGAGAGCAGGTTTTGGTGGGGAGGCTGCTGCCCTGAGCTGGTCCTGGGGATGGGGATGGCAGCCAGGGGGGTTTCCAGGGAGCCCGGGGCTTGCTGGGCGATGCCATGGGGGTTCTGTGTGGCACTGCACATGCTGGGAATTCCCGTGCTGTGCCCACCTGCAGGTGGACATCGGGAATCTGGCTCCATTCACCAGCTCCAGGAACATATCCCTGCTCTGAGGCTCGCTGCAGGCAGTGGGGGCATCTCTTCCCACACCCCACTGCAGAGGCTCGCTCGTGTTTCAGACCCTGCTTTCCTGTGCCTGCTTTACTCCGAGCCAGATTTTCATCCCTGGCTCCATAGAAACCGCAGTTTTCCTGGGCTGTCAAATATTGTTCTGCCTGTACTCCCAGAGGAGATAAATGAAAAATTTCAAAGTAAACACTTGCCAGTAGGTGTAGGGGAGAGGATCCAAGACCCTCCAGATATTCTCCCTCCCTGCCAAGACTATACATGCTCCTTTTAATTTCCAGAAGTATTTATAGCTCCTTCCTTCCTTTCCAATTATCGCCATGAGAAATGGTGGAGAGGAAAAGAAAGCAGGAGGGAACTGGCTCTGAAGTCTGTCACTGGGGTATTTCTTCCCTTCCTTGTCCACTGTGGTCCCTCCTGCAAACATTCGAGGCTGGAGCATGTGCCACAGCCTGGCCAGGGCCAGAGAGGCATCCTGGTGCTTAGGGAGATCCAAAAGGTGCTGGCCCAGGTGCTGCCTTCTCCCCTGCAAGAGAAGGGAGTTGGGGAGGGAGAGCAAAGGGCAGAAAACAATCTGTGATTGCAACTTGTGATTGTATTTGGTTTGTAACAGCCAAAGCAATAATCGTGTTTGTGGAGCCGAAAAGGGAAGGGAGACAAATGGTTTAATTTGGATCAATATTAATTTTATGCAATTTAACTTTTTATTACAGCAAATCGTTCAATTATCGTTCTAGGGATCCATCAAGGGAGAAAAAAGCCCTTTTAGCTCAGAAAATGCCCAGCTGACAGGGGAAGGTGTTTGTGGGCTGAGGGAATTTTTTTATTGCTTCATGTTTGATCAGCCACACGTTTCTGTGTGGAAGGAGCCGGTGCCTCCAGGAGCAGCAGCAGCTCTGCAGGGATGGGAAGCAGAGATCACTGCCAGGATCGCTGTGGAGAGCCAGGGTCAACGAGGCACCTGAACGTCTGCTCTGTTGCTGGCTTTTCCCTGGCACTTGAGGCAGCCTCTAATCAGGAAAATGTCTGAAAATTTAGGAATTAGACCCCTGGCATTTGCTTAGAAAGAAGCAGCAAGAATCCGTGCCCCTTGTCCTCTCTCTGAGGAGACATCCATGCAATGAGTAATTAAACTGCTGTGGGCTAATGAGAAGCCTTGTTGGCATCTCTCATCTTCTGCCGGGGCACGGCAACCCACGGGCTCAGGGCTGACATCGATGCTCTGATGCAGCCCTGGCCTCTGGTGAGAGCGGGCAGGGCTGCAGGCAGGGACCTGAATAAGTTTCTGGTTGCACTGAAATGAATGATGCTTGTAAATTGAACAAGCCACTGTGGTTCCATGGTGAGCTTCACATCCCTCACTGACCTTTCACAAACACAGAAAGGCTCCTGTGGACAAACCCAATCTTTTCCTTACAAGTCTGAGCAAGGTGCTGCCTTGTTTTGCTGAGTTTAAAGACTTGAGAAGGTCATCAGAACTGGTACATGCTCGGTTTCAGCAATGCCCCAGCACTGTGCTGGTCCCAGCATGGCTCCTGCAGTGGGATGAGGAGGCTGGGCAGTGCCTGCTTGGCACAGCCTCGGGGAAGTGCTGTCGTGATTTGGCATGGAAGCCCAATTCCTGTGCTTGTCCTGGGGAGATGTGGCTGACAAACCCCGAGTGTCGGCATCCTCTAAAGCCGTCAGTGTGAAATGCTGTGAAAGGAGTTCTCACAAGTGCCTGCTTTAGCTCTTTCCTCAATCTGCAGCACCACCTCACCAGTACAGAGACATTAACCGGGGACCACCGGCACCGCCTCACGCACACCGAGGACGCAAAGTGTTAAACACAGCATTTATCTCTCTGAAAATTGGTACAGGCTTTGAACATTGATTTTCACCTTAGGGCTAACGTGTTACTTTGGGGAAAAGGCTGTAGAATAAAGGATGTTTTGATCTGTTTTGCTTTAACCTTTTTAAATACATCTTGAGCACAAATGCTGACTGCTCATTTGTTGCCCGTTTTTGATAGCCTGCAACACTGGGAGGGAGAGTGGGGGGAGATCAGAAGGACAGAGGGGTTATTGCTGCCTCCAGCAGCTCGGGCCACAGGCTGTGGCACAGCGTGTGCCCACTCGCCTCTGGGCCCTGCCACGGGCATGACACTGGGCAGATGCTCAGCCTGAGACTGGAGGGACCAGCTGTGACATAGCGCGGTGGCCGGGCACAGCTCGTGTGCTGCCTCAGGATTCATCTCCTCTACCTTCAAGTGCCAGGAACTTGGTGCATCGCTGGGGCTCAGCACCCTCGGCATCCCCCACCGAAAGGGGAGTGCCTGCAGGGACCTGGGGATGCTCACCGTGTTCAAAGCCAGGTGAGCTGGCTGTGAGCACAGGGTGCTGTGACCATGTCCCCAAGCCTCGTGTGGGGCAGAGCCCAGGGATGGGGCAAGTGTCGAGCCCACAAAGTTGTGAAGAAAAACCTGCCTTTGGGCCAGGGCCTCGCAGAGGGCACCTCTCCCTGTGCTGACACAGAGATGCTCAGGCACTGCTCCAGCCAAAGATTTTTGGCAGGAGCAGCAGGACAGCCAGAATAGCTCCTGCTTTCTGCACAGGCCTGAGGGAGGTCTGTCTCTCTTACTTCTTTCTGAGAACCACAGAGAAACCCATCAGAGACAGATGTCCGAATTTTAAGGTCATTTGTTCCCTTTTTATTTAGTAATATATTAGCTGAGCAGAGCAATACTCAGTAAGTGCCTTAGGACAGCAGAGCTGTTTTAGGGAATTGGCTGAGAGATGCTATCTCTCCCTTAAAGTGCAATAAATAAATGTACTTCCCTCTTCAAAAAACACGGAGAAGCTGTGCCATGAATCTTCCAGAAAGTTAGAAGGCCTTTGAAGCATTTGGTTTGAGACATAATCACTCATGTAACGCATTTAAAAACAAGCAAACCGAGAAACCAAACTGCAAACCTTTCCTTCATGTGCAAAAGTTTGGGAAAGTTTCATTTGTCAGGGTGAGTGATGGCAGAGAGGACCCAGCCCCGTGCCCATAAGGATCTGCATAAGGATTGCATTAGGGGAAAATTTATGGGTTTGTAACATCTTTCACATGCTCTACTAAGTTCCTTGTGTTTTATGCCACGTTCTCCACAGTGCCAGGTTTGTCGGGTTGTGTAACACCTCTGGAACATTTACGGATGAGCTCCTGGTGCCACAGGAGTGGCTCTGCCCTCGTGCCATGGCAGGGGAGGCTCCAGCTGCTGTGCTGGTGTGCGAGTCCCCAAGGAGCCAAACCTCCAGCCAGAGGGGCAGGGGCTGGGAGCAGGCACAGGGTGAAGACTCCAGCACCACGACAGATCCAGTGCCGTGATGGAGGCAGCGTTACTTGTTCTGAATGCTCAGACTTCAGCTGGATCCCATTTTCACGGATGCCATTTCCCTAGCAGGAGGTCCCAAGCATCCATCTCCTTGGCCAGGGTTCCCTTGCTGCAAGCCAGGGCCGTGCCAGAGAGCCTGGCTAAGGGCTTGCCCTGCATCACAGCCATCTCTCAATGACCCTATTCATCAGCAAACACAAAAGCAGGGAACAGAACCGAGCAGGAGTTTTTCAGGACAAAGCAAGCCGGCATGTAAGAATATTTGAAAATAAAACTTATTTGGAATTCATTGTTCCCTTGCAGCAAATCGCACTTTTAAGGTAAAAAGGCCTTTTTACTAAGTGCAAAAGCTTGTACTATGTTCTCCTGTAAAGAAAAACGTGTGATTTGCGTTGCTTTTAGTGCAGAGCCCTCCCAGCCCACGGAGCAGGACTGTGGGTGGGCTCTGGAGACGCCGCAGGCGGCTGCACCCTCGATCTTGCCCAGGGATGCAGCACAGGGTGGTGAGTGCAGCATCTGCCCAAAAAGTCCTGAAAACACTCCTGGGGAGCCCAGGAAATGCTGCTGCAGGTCTCAGCAGCTGCCCAAGACTGGGATCACATTGAGCACTTCCCTCCATCTCTCCTGCCCCTCCTTGGTCGTTCCACCCCATTTTCACTTCAAACGTGGCGGAAGTCACAAATTCCAGAGGAGACAGCCTGGCATCTCTTTCCCATGAAATCTCCCCAAAAGGAGGCAAAGCAGCCAAGTATTTTGGACATCTCCTCGCGGTTCCCACAATGCGTGCGGTCTGTCCTTGGCCACTGCTGTGCCTTTGTCCCCGCTCTGTCAGGAGGGTGCTGCTCCTCACCAGCGCCCGGGGGGTCTCCAGCTGGGACACGATGGTGTTGGTAGCCTGAAATAGGGAGAACCGCAATTTGTTGTGTCAACACTTCTCACTTTCAGTGGCGTTCACCATCTCGAGGCAGCAAAGTGCACAAAAGCTCTGCGGGTGAAGTGGAACAAGGTGAAACAGCCCCTTCCCAGGGCTGCAGTTCCCAGCAAGTTTCGCTCATTTCAATAATGGAAAAACACTTCTGTGTATTCCTGACATTTTCACATCAAAACATAATTATGTTTCACTATTCAAATATTTAGAAGACAGTTCTTAACCGATCCTTGCTCCATTAATTTTTCCTATTAATTATGTATAGATTTATAAATAGCAATATAATTAATATTTAACAGTATTTTTATTAGAGAATTTCAAAAGCTTATTGAAAATCTGCATATCTGAAGCCCTACCTTTTAAGTGGAAGGACAGTTTGCTGCTTCATCTTCTTCCTCGCTCTGTCTTATCAGCCTAAACACTGGCCACGGTTTTCCCATGGGAGATATTTTTAGTTCAGGCTTTTTGCTTTTTCATCATCATTTGTAGTGGGATGTATAATTGGGTGCTGCTAATTGCAGCTGATCCCATGCAGGCGTTATTCCCGGGTGGGAGGCCAGGCGAGGGCTGCGCCTCTGCCCTGTCCTGTCCCAGGGGAGCACTGCACCTGAGGCTGTGGCTGGGTAATTAATCACCGTGAAGCTGATTGAATACCTCCCTCGAGGGCTCAGACCAGCCTGGCAATGTCCTTCTGACCGCCTGTAGGCTGGGATGTGCCTCGGTCCCCTCTGGCACAGGGGCTGCCCTCATGCCCCGCTCATTTCTAAGGTACTTCTCTCCATAACCGGTGCCCACTAAGGCTGAGCCGCCGTGGAACCCCAGCAACTCCGTGGTGGGCTGTGCCATCCGAAGCCCAGCAAGGAAAACAGGCGATGTCAAAAGAGGGAACTCAGCCCCAGCAAGCAAACTCTGGGTGCCCAGATGCCAAGTAGGTGACTCAGCACAGATCCTCCCTGCTGTGCCAGGTGCCATAACCCAACCCATCTGGATGTTTGTTTGATTTGTGATGCCTTTCACTTTCTCGACAGCATTTCCCTCACCTGAGTGCAGTACTCCTGGCCTTGGAACATCGGCACAAGCATTTCTCAGCCCGGTCTCACTTGACTCGTCACTTCCTCGCTGTTTTCTGAAACAAAATTCCAGGTTCTGTTGCTGACTTTACACAGAGCATAAGGTTATCACAGTGCCGCTGTCCCAGCAGCATCCATGACGGCCGCGTTCCAAGCCTGGGTTATCCCAGCGGGGTTCTCCCAGCACTGTTATCCCAGCGGTGGTCCCCAGGCCCTGGCAGTGATCCATGGCTGCTCTTACGCTTCGCATCTCACGTCGTCCCCAGTCTTCCATCACTTTGCTGAAGTCTGCCTATGGTGATGGCACTTGGGTCATCAGGATTAATAACGCTGGAGTTCTGCCGGCATTTAGTCGGGGAAAAACACCTGGAGCTGCTCTTTTATGACTGATTAATGAGGGGGGAAAAAAACCTCCGTGGTTCTAATTGGCATTTGAGTTCTTTCTGAGTTTTAACATTCATGCTATGCAAATATATCAATTCCTAACAATGTCTAACAAGATCATTTGAAAATGAGTCTCCCTGGGGGATTGTAATCACGGCTTTGGGAAAGGCCTGAGCCCATTTGCCTTCCGTGTATTTACAGAAGGTGACAAAAAAATACTATTTCCTGTTGGATGGCCGATGCACATCCACCAGGTTTGACTCAGGTGTGGGGGTGACCCCACCAGCCCCCATCTGGGCCGTTGCCCACCCTGAAGTGCTGGCAGAAGATGTTTTTCATCCAGTGCTGTGTTCAGTGCCTAACTCTGAGAGCAGCAATGGGCTCCTGGTCATTTTTGACCTTCATCTTCACACCACCCTTTTGTTTTATCTCCATTTCCTTCCCCACCCCTGCCAACCAGAGCCAGCAACGCCGTCCCAGCAGATTGGAACAGGAGACTCCAGCCCTCTCCTCCCTGCTTGGCACCAGATGTGTCAGCAGAGGGAACAGAATCGCCCATAATTAATTTATCCTCATGAAAAATCCATGTCTGACTCCAACTACGAGCTGGTGCTCAGGGTGTTGCATAACTTGGCTCCGTGAGGGAGAAGAGGGACCCACCAGTTCTGCCTCAGCAATGTGAGGTGTTCCCAGGGGTCTTGTTTACACAGGAGTGGTGAAACAAGTCCTCGACACACTTTAATGTGCTAATTGGGGGTTATTACGGCCCTTTTTATTTACGATTAGACTACGAATGTAATACTCCATCTCATTTTGCTCTGCACTAAGAGCTGTGAAAGGATGGTAATTACCTCTCGTGTAAACCTATACTTAGATAGAAAAAATGACGTGTGAAATGAAAGGCCTGAAGAAACGGCATAATCTGTGTTTGCTCTGCGCAGACGTGCGGGAGACGCGCCCGCTCCGTTCCTGGAAGCGCGCGGCATTCCTGCAGGACCCACGGCCCTGCCACCTTCCTCCTGTGGCCCTTTTTCATGGAAATGCTGGCTGGAAGGGGATGAATAATTAATCACCAGCACACGGAGCACGCCAGACAGATTTTGCCTCAATTTCCCGCCTGGTTGGAATTCCGTGTGCCCAGGGCACCACTGCCTGCCCCAGAGCCTGTCACAGCCTCAAGAGGAGGCCGAGATGTCTAGAGAGCATTGCGTCCCTCTCCTGTTCCAGCTAGGATTAGGACTCCAACATTTTTGGCTGTGGAGGATTTGCTGGGAAGGGCTTGTGCTGCCCCACACTCAAGACCCATTTGCCTTTGTCCATCTTGTTGCATGGAGTGCGTCATGCCGCAGCAAGAAAGTGAGCAATGGATTTGTGGCTTTGAAAAACAAAAGTCCAAGTTGAAGGCTATAAAAGCCAGAGGTTGGCGAGGAGCAAAAGAGGGGATCGAGCACCTGAGTAGGCTGCGACTCCCACCCTCAGCGCTGCATTGCTCCCTGTGTCTACAGGAATCCACCGTCAGCTCCCAATGCTGGCGAAAGAATCACTTCACCAGCAATTCCCTCACTGCCTTCACTGTTCTGTTCCCCTTTTTTTGATCTCCAAGGCCTCAGGGTGATAATTCTATTTTGACTGGAACAATAAGCCAAAGCTCTGCCCTGGCAGGGATGCATTGGGGTTGTTGTTTATTTTAACTGACAGGGCTGATCTGCGAGATGCTCGGCTCTCAGCCGGGTGCTGAGGGCACAGCTCTGTTCATCCTTGCACTCTGCTGCTCTGCAGGAAAGGTCAATATTTCCTCGGGCAGAAAGTTTCTCCAAGCCTCGTGAGCCATGACAGCCACTGCTCCCAGCTCAAAAGCTCAAAGGAAGTTTAACAGGGACTCTGGTCCCACCACTGTCACCTCACTCCGAGGTCCTTGGGAGAGTCCGTACAGCATGAGAGCCTGAAGGGACAGGGGTGATCCCGGAGACAGAAAATCCGGTGTTTGTGTCTCCTGACAGCACCTCCATCTTCTGCTGGGAGCAATGACGGTGAGGCAGAGGGATGAGGTGGGCACTGCTGGGTCCCCTCCAGCCCCAGTGCCATGCGAGCATCCTGTGGGGAGCAAGGTAGGAGCCCCCTCAGCACCCATCTCCTTTTGGCACTGCCAAGGCAAGGGCGCGTCTCCACCGGGTTCCACCAAGAATGAAATTTCACGTGAATTTGAGGGAATTTTTCCTTCTGGTTTGAAGTTTGCAGGAGACCAGCAGAGGCAGCTGATGGAGAGGTTTAAGCCTTTGCAGAGCAAAGCCTGCTGACCCAGTTAAGTCACCTGTCCCCGGCGTAACGGGATGTCTGCTAAACCCCTCGGTGCCACTGGGAACCACTGCAAATCCTCTCTGACAGCGTGTGGCAGCATACTGGGGACGGGATAACAGGGAAAGCATCCCACTGGCTGTTTGTACAGCCACATCCCACCCTGCCAGGTTCGGTTTGGTCCTGGGAAGGACAGGATCCCACCAGCACAGGTGCTTCAGAGCTCCACATCCCACCGACACGCCCGCTCCTCTCCCTGCACCCTTCTGGTGCGTGAGCTCCAGTGCTCTGCATCCCACCAGCACCGAGGAGGACACTGACAACCCAGGAGTGGACACGTTGCACGTGTAACCAGGCAGGGAAACATGTCTGGTAGGAGCTGCCACCATCCTCCCAAATATTTGCATTGCAACAGATGTTCCTTTCTGCATTTCCTTTCCCTTAAGCTTGTGGTTATTACGGAGAGGCGGAGGTGCCAGGTGGGACTGTAACTACCAAAATCAGGACTCATTCAGTGCTTTGATGACATCAATTAGCTCCAGGATGCAAGTGCCAAGATTTCTGCAATTACAGCAGGTAAATCTCTGCGTCTGCAATAATCTCACTTGAAGTGGTTCTAATGGGTTCAGTTTCTGAGTTTTGGAGATCAGCATCCATATGCACCTATAGCTGTGGAGCAGAAAACTACTTCCTGTGCTGTGGCTTCTGCCTGCACAGTCTGCGTTTGCATACACAATATTATTTTGGGGGAAAAAATCTCTTTTCTGCTGCCATCTGTGTGAGAATTGAGACTCCAGTGGAGGTCAGCTCAGGGAGGTTTTGGCAAGAAGAAAAATGCCTACCTAGAGCAAGATGGGACCTTCTGTGTGGCCACTGGGAACTTTTTTCTGGATCACTGTGGGAAAAAACCCGCAGGATTACAAATAAAACAGAAGAAAACACCAAACCAGTCAATTTTCAAGATGTGGAAGATTAATTTTGGGCTGTCTGGGGAATCTGTTCCCTCAAGGACTCTCTAGCTGGATGAATAGTACCAGTTTTCTCATATTTACTCAAGAAGGGAGGAGCTTGGTGCTGCCCACCAGGATCCCCAACAGCTGAATGGTGTTGGGATGATGGACGGGCTCCCAGGGAGATGCCTCTGCACTGGGCTGATTCCTCTTGAGCTGTTCAGCCTGAGCAGGAGAAGGGAATAATTCGTGGGTGTTCTTGTTTTGGAAAGTGTCTGATTTCCACGTGGCTCAGAACTGGGACTGTGGTCTGGCAGTGCCAGCAGTGCTAGGACAGAGATGGGGAAGCAGCCTTGTCGTCCTTGGTGCAACTCTGTGGTGGATAAACAGCCTCATTTAATCTTCAGGGCCTTTGCTCAGGCACCTCTCATCAGGACTGTATTCACTTCTTTCCTCTTTTTAATGAGGGAATTTTAAATCCGAGGGGGTTTGCAGCAGAAGTGAGCTACGTATCCCAATTTCTGCACCCAGGAAATCAACTCCTGAGTCCAGTCGTTGTCAGAAACAGTTACCCGAAAAAAAAAAAAAAGAAAGAAGAAAATAAAAATCTGCACAGAAGAAGAAACCCAGAGTCTTTGGTGTGAAGGGAAGAGGCGTATCTCCCTGGAGAATATGATAATTTATAATGAAACATTATCTACAGCCCCATATGTTACATTTTCTATTTATGGCTAATTTGCTTAAGCATTTCTAATGTACCCCCCAAGGGAGGACAGTTTGTCTTTGGGCAGCTGGCTAGCGCCGAGGGAAGAAACAAGGCAACGTTTCATCCGCGCGCGCCGGCAGCCGGGAAGCAAAGAGCACCCGCTGGAAAGGTGCTCGGAGATTCCTCTGGATGGCGGCTCCCGCTCGGAGCCAGCGCTCCTGCAGCCGCTCTCTGTGAGCGTGCTGCCATGGCAGAGGGGCGCCGGGGTGGGAGCTGAGGGGACCTGGCCATCCTAAACATCCCATGGTCCCTGACCACGGCCGCAGCCCCCGGGCTGAGCTGCATGCATGGGCTCCAGGAGTTAACATCCTGCACTTAAAACTTCTGGTATAAAAAGCGTAGGGATCAGCTTTTCCTGAGCCACAGTGTATCCCTGGCCTTTCCCATGAGGATCTCATCCGTCCTGGCTGGACCTGCCAGGGAAAGGGCTGTGGCCCACCCTCCTAGAGCAGCTGGGTCAGATCCAGGAGCGCCACTGAGTGAGGGAGCCCTGCTGTAGAGCAGAGCCCGCATATGAACATGATGGATGCTCCTCTCAGCCTTGCTGGGAGGCTGAGGAGATCCGGGGATATAAACATGACAGTCTACGTGCCAGTGTGACTGCTCGGCTCTTCCCGGGTGATATTCAGCCACAAAACATTTCAATTGCATCCTCAGCGAGAGGGGATAACCCGGATGACTCTGAATCACTCTCTGCATCACTAAAATATTCTCCGATCTGATCCTGGATGTCTCAACAAGATGTTCACAAATCAGCCCAGGAAGACTTGTCCCTGCCTCTGATGTTCAAATTTTGCCCTTGAGCTCTTAGAGAGGAAAAAAAAAAAAAAGATGTTTTGAGCTTTCCTCCTGCTATTTGACCCAGATGGCTCCTCACAAGCACACGGGGCTCATCTGGAGCCCAGGGCGCCGGTCTTGAGCTGCCGGCAGCCACGGCCCCACGGCAGGAGAGAAATCCATTTGGCAGAAGTGAAGTTTGCCAGCACAGCCACAGCTCGCGGCGGTGACGTGATCTGACTTCGGAGTGAGGTGATGGCTCCTTTGGTGAAACTGAGGTCAAGGCCCTTCACACCAGCGGGGATGCAGAGGCGCTTCCTTCCCGCGTCCGTCATTCCATCTGGACTTGTGGCTGCTCACACGAGGGACAGCGAGATCATTAATTGATCAGCAGCATCAGTAATGAGTTCAGTCTCAGGGAACAGGTGCCAGTCCTGGATTTTGACGTTGATGAGTGTGCATGGACATGCACAGTTAGCTGGAATGGTGATCCGTGGTGAGGGGAGGGGGTGCAGAGCTGGTGCTGGTGTGTCAGGCAGGGGTGTGCACTTGGGAATGAAAAATCTGGCATCACCTCCCGCCTTTCCCTGGCCGATTACAGCCCTGTCCAGCTAATCAGCAGAGGAGAAGCAGCTCACCTCCCTGGGTGCTCAGATGACAATTTTATGGATACTGCACACCCCTGCAACATCAATCCAGCTCCCAGCTTTGCCCAGATTATTGATTAAAAGTGTATTAACGATCGATAGCTGGACTAATTGCATGGCGGCTCTAATGGCTGCCTCTCGCAGGTCTCCACTCTTGCCGCAGCCACGATGCTCCAGAGTGGTGACAGCAGCATTCCCTCTCCCTCACTCCTGGAAGCTGTACAGCTGCCTGATGTGTGGCCAGGGATCTAACATCTCCCGATACAATATCAGCCTCCCAGAGTCGATTTCAATAGCAGAAATCAAAGAGAACTATTAAAACTCATTACCATTTTTATCTCCAGTGCTGCAGATTTGCTATAATTTTATTTGAATCTGAATGCAGATGGGATTTGTGCAGGGCACCCTTTCCTCTCCCTCTAGTTCTGAGGAATACTCAGTTGTACCCATCAGCAGCAGAGCAGCTGCCCCTCTCATCCCTTTCCCAGGCTGGCTCTGGGGAGATGAGCAGGTTTGCAGTGCAGAGCACGGTGGGTGGCAGCACCGCTGGGAAGTTGGATGGCAGAGAACAAAGTTCCCCAGTGTGGGCAAATGGTTCTGCACGTAGAAGTGCCTTAAACCAGGCGGTGGGTGCACTCGTCAGTGCTTTTCCTGTTGTCTCTGAGCTGCACGAGGATGAACAGCAAAAATGAGCTTGGTTAAGCAGCTGCTGGGCTCTGGGAGCTCCCACGTTCCCCAGCCTGGGCATCTCCTCAAGCAGATGCTGAAGTTGCTTCCTTTTGCCAGAATCAACGTTTAGCATCTGTTTTTGCTGTAAACCCTGACGCTGCTTCTCCAGTCCCTTCCAGTGCCTTGGCTTGGGTGTGCTCCTGCGAGAGCTTCCTGGTGCCTTGCCAAGACATCAACAGGGAGGATGCAGGTGCCGAGGAGCTGCTCTGGTCTCTCTGTGCCCGTCAAAACAGACAGACCCAAACCCCATTGCGCCCAGGAAGCTCCCCCAGCCCTTGGCACCGCCTCGGGCACAGGGCGCTGATGCTTAAGAGCAGCGTCAAGAAACTCAACACATCCTACTGGGCTGGTGAGAGCAGCTGCTGGGAAAAAGATGATCCAATTCCCTCCTCGGAGGAGGGATGCCAGCCAGCAGCATGCTGGAAGGAGATGGCTGGGCAAACATCACCACAAAGGGGTCCTGCTGGGGGCCTGCAGTGGCCACCTGGACCTTGCTGCCCCTTGCCCACCTGGGCAGATCCATTTTCATGCTGCCCCCTCCCTGGGAGTTGCCACACAGCTCCCCTCACGTCATGCGTGAGCTGAGTTTCACTGCAGCCCACGAGCTGATTAAAGTTAGAACAGTTTAACACGATGCTGGCACTGAGTCGTTGCTCTGAGCAGCACGGAGCAGCACAGGGAGCCAGGGTGAGCACCCCAAGCCCTTGGGACTGCCAGGCTGGCCTGAGGGCAGCAGCAGGAACATCCCACAGGATGTGGGAGTGCGGAGTCATCTCCAGCACCAGGGTTCCCGTGGTGACAGCAGCACCTCATTTCCCACACTGCCAGAAATGACCATCAAGCGGCAGATGAACACCTACCCTCCAAGTTCCAGACAGGGAGACACACATGCAGTGAGGAAAATCACCTGAGAAGACTTCTGAGACATTTTCCTGCACTCCCTGGCTGCAGGGGGATTCCTGGGGTCACCGCTGCCTGTGCCATGGGACACTCAGTGCCTGACACATCCTCACAGCTCAAGCTTGGACAGGTTTCTGCCGAAACAAACTGATGGGTCAGACAGGGACTGATGGCCATTCCTTGTGAAGTCATGTGAACCCAGCCTGCCGCTCTCCATACAGGAGCAGATGCGGGCTTTCCCAAAACTCCATCCTTTCTGGCGAACTCCTACCCCCTGCCCAAGTTTTAGCATGGGAATCTAATCTTTTGCAGTGAGCAGAGGTTCCTTTTTGACAGAGAAATTAATATTCATTAGCCATCAGGGAAGAAAACGCTGAGCTGTTTATCATTGCTTCATTAGATTTAGCCAAATACCAACTAAACATAATTACTTACATAAACTCCTGTGGCAGAGCTTGAAATTTGTAGCCAAAAGAGAAAATGTAAGGAAGAATGGTGGAGATCGGCCTCGGGGTCTGAGCTCACTGCTGCTCTCAGAGCAGCCGAAAACAGACACAGCTTCAAAAAGTTTCTCCCAGCCTTTGTCATCTCCTTTCCTGCTTGTTTATAACCACTGAGAAAACACACCAGGTGGCCCCAGAAAGGAAGTGGGGGAAGAAAACATCCTTGCTCGCTCTCTTTAGATGCTGTTTTACTTTGTGCACCCATGGGGGGTCACAGGAAGGCTGGACCTCCCTCCAGTCTTGGGTATGGGCCAGAGCAGGGCCCGCAGCTCCCCAGGTGCCCTGTTTGGTTTTGTGGGTGGGGAAATGCAATCTGTTCCCACATGCTTAATTAAATTAATCTAGCCTTTTGCTTCTCTTCCAATAAAAGCAGTGGCATGGGGCTGTACGAGCCCCAGCAGTGACATCCTGTTGAAGCTCTGCTCCATCCCAACCCACCACAGGATGCCTTGGGATGTTCTGCAGTGCATGGTTATCACCATGGGATGCTCTCAAGCGTGGAGAAGCCAGGTCACTGCCAAGGGATGTCCTCTGGGGTACATGGAAGCCGGGTCACTGCCAAGAGATGTCCTCTGGGGCACGTGGAAGCCAGGTCACTGCCATGGGATGATCCCCAGCGTGAGGAAGGCAGGTCACATCTCCTCCTGCCTGTGTCCTGACCAACTTAAACACCTTTGGCAGACACCTGAGGGGAAGCAAAGGCTCTTCTCTGCCTTTTAGATCCACTCTCTAATTACAAAGCTCATTCATTTTAGCACCCTGCTATCCCATAATTGATGTTGGGTACCTCTCACAATGAGCCTGATTTAAATGTATACATGTTTCTCCTTCTCCTGAAACCCTGCTGGCTGTGAGACACCTAATTAACAGCAGAGCTTTCAAAGTCTCCCTAACAAATGCATCCCCGTGTTTCTGAGCACAAGGACTCTTATTAGTGAAGCTGTGCTTTGTGATTATTTATACCCCTTCTATAATTAAAAATTCTGAAAGCTAATTACAATTATCCATCAGTTTCCCAACGTCCCGGGACTGGAACCTTCACTCTTTTTTTGCCATTGCTTTTTTCTTTTACCCAACATCCCTTCAGGCATGGGCATCCACGAGTCCACTCCCAGGCCATGGGTGCTCCATGTCCTTCCTCTTCCCTGGGGCTCCTCCTCACGGGGCACCCACTCTCACCACATGATTTGCTCCGTTGTTGCCAGGATCCGTGTTTGCTTTGCCAGACAGGAGAGGAAGCAAACGGCAGCGATCGCTGCTGGCTCCAAGAGGAGCTCCGGGGAGCGTGGAGACGCTCACACGTGTGTGCAAGGAGTGGCGGTGCCAAGGAGTGGCACATGGCCACCATCCCTCTCCCAGGACCAGGTGTCCCCCACTGTGTGCTGCCTCTTGAAGCTCTGGACAGGTATTCCCATTGCCATGGCAGCAGACAAGCTGAGCTGGGTGCTGTGACCCACAGCCCCCACTTCCCCCTCATGCCACGACGCCCCATGGCACTTTCGGGTCCTTCAGAGCAGCACTGAAAAGGGACTGTGAAAAATGGCTTTGGAATCGAGTGAGTTCCCTGGTCGGGCTGAGTCTGGGAAGTCATAATCTTAATATGAACATCTTTAAATATCCTCACTAATGGGCTCATTCTTTAATTTCCTGAAGCAATGACAGTCTCAACAGACCCTATATCACAGCTAAGATGGGATCTGTCACTGAATGGCTGAATTATATTTCATCCTTTATTTTTATCAGCTCTGCTGACTTATTTATGACAGTTAGAGTCTCGGCTGGCTTTTGTCTGGCCTGTACTTTGCTGCTGCTCAGAGAGGAAAAAGCAATAGTTTATAAAGCCATTTTCACAGCATCCCCATAATTTTAGGCTGTGTCTGAGGCTTCATTTTGCACAAAACTCTGTAGATAAACTGTTATTCATGGCAACGCCTGCAAAGTCCTCAGCAGCCCCCAGAGAACGCTGCCTGCTCAGAACGGGCTTTCCCTCAGATTTATTTGTGAAGAACAAAGGGCAATTTTCCTATCCTGGCAGCAGCAGCCCACGTGGCAGATGCCACTCAGGGGGGTTATCTTCCAGCACTTCTTTTATTGAACATATAATCAAATTCCAGGCTGTGTGTGGCCAGGGAGTGAGCCCCAGGGAGCACTTCCCACATGGAGCTGGCTGAGTTTGCTGTGGGTGGCCGCTCCATGACCAGTGCCAGGCACAGTTCCACCCTGGGCGGGTGGCACAGCAGAGGAGCCCCCTTGTATTTCCCTGCTGGGCATCCTGGGGTGGTCTGTCCCACACGGCAGCAGGGCAGCTCATCTCGGCGTGGGGACAAGAAGGCGACTTCCCACTCGCCTTGTCCCTCGCCTTGCTCCTCCCAGAGCCTTGCTCCTCCCAGAGCTTTGCTCCCGGCAGCACGGCCCTCAATGGGTCTCAGCCAGGCTTTAAGCATCTGGGCATTATGAGTCCGGGTGTTCCTGAGCCAACAGAGCAGTTGGTCGTGTTGTCCTGGACACATTCCCATGCTCCCTGCTCTGCTCGTGAGTTGGCTCCGGGGTCGTGCGAGCCCCCGGGAGCAATGAGCATCTCCCAGCCCAGGCACTGCTGGCCCAGCTCAGCTGCTCTGTGGCACGGGATGGCTGAGTGCCATCTGCCAGCCTCACCTCGCGGGCCTGGGCCACTCCCGGTGGGGCACAGATGAGCTGCCGGCAAATGTCGGTGACCTCCAGGCAGCCGCAGTCTGGGGACAGGGAATTTTCCTAGCAGAAGGGGAGAGCATAAAGGAGCTGGGGGAGTGGAGGCGAAGCACAGGAGCAGCTCCAAGAGCTCCTCCCGAGACCCAGCAAGTGCCAAAGTTAATACATTTAATATATTTCGTACACGCTCTGCCAGCCATTAGGAGTGCGCTTGTTTTGTCATTGCTCTGAGGCAGGCACGGGAAGCGCCTGTCCTCTGAGCACACGGGGGAAAACGAGAGTGCCCTGAGCTGGAGTGGTCAGCCAAAAATAACGCACGGCTTTACCCTTGGAAGGAAATTGGGCACTGATTGGAGGACAGAAGCTGGGTGCAATGCTCAAAGCAATGTGACATTTCCGTGTGTTAGAGGCATGTGTGCTTTAGGAGACGTTCGGGGTGCGTGTCACTGGTCCCTTTTGTGCCGTCACCGGCGGTCAGAGGAGAGCAGCTCTCCAGGAGCCACGTCCCAGTCCCATGGCCTTCCACTGCCTCACCTCACCACAGCCAAAACCTGGAATAGCCACAAAGCAGTGAGGGACATGGATAAAACACTGAGGTGTCCATCTCCTGCTTGCCAGTGGATGACCCCTTAGCAGTGTCTTAGTCCTGACTGCTGGGCAGGTGCTGCTGTCGAGGTGGGCTCTCCTGGGGAGCAGGGGCCATGGCAGGGGAGCCTCCCAGCCCATTTGGCCCATTTCCCCATCACAGCTCCAAACCATGAGAAATGTCTCTCAGCTGTATGAATATTCAAAGTAACTTGCCGGATCTCAAGGGCTCCCCACCTACACTTCTTAGGGGTGATAATGAGCTCTGAATAGGGAATTAGGAATAATTATAACCCATTCATCCCTTTAATAATGAGTCAAATAATTCCAGCACCTGTTGGCAGAACTTCTCTGGAAGTTCTCCATCCTGTGTGATCTGAAGTGCTGCCCGAGTTAGTGGCTTCTCTCTTTGCGTTACCTCACGGACTTCACAGTGCTTTTAGCTCAGAGTTAACTTTCCAATTCCAGCGGTGACTTGAGGAATTCCCAGGCACGTCCAAGGACAGAAAGCCAAATTCTGCATTCCCAAAGCTAATATATAGAGAGACAACAAGAATAAAAAGGAGCTTATGACTAAACACTTCGGGAGCTGACGAGCACAGCAGTATTTTAAGCTCCTGCCTGCTATCTTTGGACTGTGACTCTCTGATGACTAACAAAATATTTGCTTTTTTTCTCTTTATGGGCCTGCGATTTCACTGTCTGAATCCTGTCCTATTGACCCAAAGAGCTTCAATTTCAAAGCTATTAAAACCTAATTTTCTATACCAGGCTCCTGAGACAGACACTAACTTCCACAGAATAATTCATTTATTTTCTCTGGAAAAAAGCAAAGAAAAAAGGGAGAAGCAAAGGACATTGGAGTGGTTGTTCAAAGGGAAGTCCAGGCCAGCGGCTGCCTGTGTTCACTGCTGATTCTTCCCTCTGCAGTGTCCTTCCAGAAGCGGAGCAGGAACGCTCAGATCAGCGCCCGTGGAGCAGCAGCTCTGTTTGCACAGGACAACTGCAGCTCCCTGATAATGCCCAGAGCCCCTGTGCTGTCCTGCCATGGGCAGCACTGGCAGCCAAGGTCTGTTCTTCGGGGACAAAGCAAACTTCCAGCCGCCTCTGCCTCCAAAGTGTTTGGGTTTGCTGAATCCCAGGCACTCGGCACTGGTCCACAGCTGAGCCTCGTGTTCTGTGCTTTCATCAGTGGGGAAATGGGGGTGTTTTGGTGGGCTGGGCTATAGCAGGGCCATAGGACCACACTGATTCTCCCTCCTCTGCCCAGCCCACACAGGGTTTGCTTGGATGCCGGCAAACCCTAGAGCTGGTGCTGCTCTGCCAAGACACCCTTTCGTATTCTCCATCACGATAACGCTTTGTTGGATAAGTGCTTTTTAAACCCTACAGATAGATAGAGTATCTGGAGTGGCATTTTAAAAGAGAAAATTGAGACAAGATTCATTACAGGCACCAGTAAATGTCAAACATTTTATCAACTGTGTAAAGTGCCGTGTTAAGCTGTCTTTTCCCCCCAAAGCTTGATTAAAACTATAAATGCCTTTTTAATATTAATATTATTCTCTTCTCTGTGCAGCTTGTTTGGTTATTTGCAGTGACAGGAATGGGATGGTTCTTGGTGGAGGAGGTGATGTGAGCATCAGGAACCCTGAGGCTCCGCTTGGCCCTGGCAGTGCAGCTGCCCACCCCACACCCTGTCCCACGGTGGGACCCCCGTCCCAGTGCCTTGCACCCTGCCAGTGCAGCTGCCCACCCCACACCCTGTCCCACGGTGGGACCCCCGTCCCAGTGCCTTGCGCCCTGCCAGACTCAGCCCTGCCCCGAAATCCTCCTGCACTGCTCTCACCCGTGGCATGGTGTCTCTAACAGGTCCCCCTCGCTAAGCTGTGTTTAATTAAAAGCTGGCTCTCTGTTGCGGGTGCTAATTAGCGCTCTTTGCTTGGAGGCGCAGACTCCATCAATATCTAAATTCACAGTTGAAACCCAGCACAATAATAAATACTGTGCTGGCTGTTTCACCAGGATCCCAAAGTTCCCGCTGTGAATCCACATGGATACAGCTCCGGCAGCACTGAGTGGGTCATCCAGGCCAGCCCCCAGGCTGGGAAGGGTCCACACCTTTCCCCAAAAACTCCTGGAATCTACATGAAACTTCTGCCTCAGTGTGACTTTCTTTCAGGAATTGCTGGTGTTTGCAGCCAGGACAGCAGCCCTCCTTGGGCAGAGCCACGGGGCACACCTGACCCTCAGTGGGTCCCTGCAGCAGCATTCCAGGGAGCCAAGCTGTTTTTCCTGCTCCAAGATATTCAGAATCAGCTTTTCAAGCAAATTATTCACCATAAAAATGACTTCTGTTCCAGATGCATCCAATATTCCTAAAGGGTGCGGCTCCCGATAGCAGAACAAACTCATGAAAAATACATGACCTGGAGCGTCTCTGGAATATTTATTTATCCAGCAAGTCTCACTGGGGGCATCATGAGGCTGCCAAGGGTGTGCTGCACTGTCAGGAGCCGGCACCAGTGACCACCTCTGGAGCCACCGGCTCTCACCCTGCCAGGTTTTGGGGACCAGCCACAGCTCCCGTGTGCCACCCACAGGCACCTCACCAGGGCTGTGTCTTGGCCACAGGATAAGGCAGTGAACACTGTCCAGAGAATCCAGTGCTGGATCTACCAGTGAGGTTTTGGGGCAGGCACGAAGCTGTGCCGGGTGGCAGCAGCTCCTGCCCTGGTGGGTCACCCGGGCTTGGAGGGACAGCAGTTCCTCCAGCAGCTGGATGACGTTGAGCCAGTGTTTGTCCTGAGTTTTTCTGATATTTTCCCTGAAAGCTGCCTTCATCCAGGAGCTGCTCTGGCAGCTCCACCTGCCTTCCTTTCCCTAATTGCGTGAGTAATATCGCCCTGCTGTCGGACGGACGTGCTGGCCCTGGGACTGAGGCTGGGTGGTGGCATGGCAACAAGGCTATACATTCATTTTGTAGCACCTGATAGGTAAACCAAAAGATAATAAACAAATTAACTCTGTGTGAGGATTGAGGCTGCCCATGCTCGAATGAAAAGACTATCACAAGCCAGAGCTGTCCACTCACCCAGTCCAGTGAGGGGAGTGGTGCAGGTGCCAGGAGCAGTGTCCCAACTGCCTGGGGGAGGGAGACAGCCACAGGAAGCCAGCTGAGCCCCCAGCAGTGATGCAGTGATGTCATGGAGCCATCACTGGGAAACCGTAAAGGAATTTCAGACTTGTACTGCTGTGTCAAATCTCCAAACTCGTCCTTTAAGAGCAGCTCTTCACCAAACACCACCGCTCACTGCTAGAGACGTTAATAATGCTGCCCATCTGCCAGGACCAGTGCTTGGCCTCGGCTGTGCAGGCGCTGTTCAGCAGAGTCACTTAAAAAGACAGAGAGGGAAAAGGGATGCAGAGAGCTCGGGGGCAGTGCAGAGGTTGCTCTGTTGCAATAAAACAGAGATTTAATGGTGCTGGGCGAGACCGCTGTGCACGCTGTGGGCAGTGCAGGCTGCAGGCCCGGCGCCTTCGCCTCCAAGTACCTGCCCTTCATAGATGAAGGAGTTGGTAACTGCTGTCCCCAAACAGCCTCAGTGGCTTTGGGACATGGTGGTCTCCTGCCTGGCACCAGGAGGGAGCCTAAATACCTCCCCTTGCACCTGAGGGCTGTCCTCAAGGGAGAAGTACAGAATGGGAAACAGCTTCCAGGGGTAACTTCATGCCTGCAGCACCTCTGATACTGACCCACGGTTATCAGACTGAAATCCTGTGCCAAGAGCACCACTGCAGCGGGCTAGAGTCAGATCTTTAACTGCCAGAGCAAGGAGGTTATTTATTTCTCAGATATGGGCTGGCAGCAGGAGGTTCACACGAGCCCAGAGAGAAGGCAGAGTTGACAGCTCCAGCCTGGGCAGTCCTGCAGATCACCCCTGATTCCCAGTTACATAAAGCTCCTTATGCAGCAAACAATTGTGTTATTAAAGGCAGAAGGACAAGGTCCGATGTAATCCAGCAACTGTGACTAACTGGATTTATGGGCTCACTCCCACTGCTCGGTGCAGTAGCAGAAAGATCCCTCAGATCTTAAAGGAACTAATTTTGGCAAAGATCCTCAGCAGTGATTGCTCCCCTGGAGAAGGGACAAGGGCATGGAAGGAGGTTGGCGTAGTTAAGATTTTCTCCATTGCCTTTTACAGCATCACAGTTTGAGCAGCCCACACAGGTACAGAGGTGGGGTTGTGCCTGCAGAGGTGGGTCGGAGCTTTAACTCCAATTTTCCTCCAAAACCACACCGGGGGAAACCCAGTTTGTGAGGGCACCCTCACTGTGCCCTTCCCCTTGTTTCCTCAAGCAATTTTGGGGACAGCAGTGAGTTTGGTCTCGGGAGGCGATGCTTCCCACCCACACTTGGCTGGCTGCTGCTGTGGCTGCTCCAGGTTTGGCTCCAGTGCCGATGCCCTCCCACTTCCGCCCAGCCTCAGTGAGTTCTCTCTGGCTCAGCATTGGGATAAAAAGCTCTTTTTCCTTTCATCCCAGCAGGCATTGAGGGATGTCCATCATCCCCTGGGTGCTTTCCTAGAGACGAACGCATTCCCATGGTCTGGGGCGCTTCGTGTCCTCCCTGTGTCAGGAACTTCTCCAGGTTTCCGTCTCCAGGTCTGGCACGATGAGTTGGGTGTTGGTGCTCCCACGATGGTTTTGTTCCTGCTGTCTGTCGCCCCTAGGAAGGGAACAGGCAATTCTGTGTCTGCTCTGAAGGGGAAAGTGGGGGGTTGGGGTTTGGGGAGAGCTGTTGAGCAGGAGGCTTTAGGAACAGCCAATATTTATAGAACATGACAGCAGTGGCATTTGCAGATAATTTTGGGTATTAAGGGAAAATAGCAGCATTTTCTTTCCCAGCCACACAAGGTATTCGTGCCGACAGCCTTCCCTGTCCCTCCTGATCCAGCACAGACTCCACTCTCAGCACTGACTCCTGAAACTGCTCATGACTTTAGTCATCCTGAGACAGCACCAGAGGGTTTCATCCTTCCTGAGGCTCCGTCAGCCACAGCACTGCCTTCAGCACTCCCACATCCAGAGCCTCAGTCAGCACCCACTCTGGGCACTGGTACAGCCTCTGCCGAGGCACCTCAGCTCTGCCCTCAGCGGCACCACCCGCCCTCCCTCATCCCCATGCCCAGGCTGTGCCATGCGTTGGAGGAAAGGAGAGCGAGTGGAAACAATTGGATTGACTCCAGCACCTGCCAGCCCTCCTCCTTCGCTCGAGTGGAAGAGAATCTTATATTTGTGAGAGTGTGCTTTAATTATATATTTGCAGAAGGAGAAGTTCAGCTTTGGCGTTGACGAGGAGGCGCCTGTTAATTGCCTCATTTGATCACCCAGTGCCAGCATGCAGCTGAAACTTCTCTGGGCTGGCACTGGCAGCGCACACGCCTGCCGGACCTGGCACCTGTGGGGACGGGAGGCAGCCAGAGCATGCCGGTGGGACCAGGACAGGCGCCCTCCCAGGGGAATGCCTCTCAACTCTATGTTCCCTGGCCTTACCTGTGTTGATTAAACCACCATACGCTGAGGTGCCATATGTCATCATTTCCTTACAGCCTTTTGAAAGTGCGAAGAAAGAGACAACTGTGAGACTGGCATCGCCTCGTTCGGCACCGCGGCATATGCTTTTTGGGAATACACAGCCCGTTATCGTGCCGGCAACCGGTAGCAGGACATATTGCCGGGCTGTTCTGGGGGCTTCAAAGCAGAAGCAGTGGCCTCTGAGCTGGCCCTTCCCAGCTTGAGTTGGGATTGGGTCCCACCGGGGCAGCACCGATGCCCTGCGGCTGCACCACCCCGCGAGCCGTGGGTGTTGGGGCTGCCCCTGAACTGCTGTCACCATAAGCCCGGGCACCGCGGACCCAGAAACGCAGCTCAACTCACCCACGCAAACCATCCTTCCAGCTCGTGCGGCGCCGATCGTTCCTTGGCCCACGGCTGCGTGAGATCTGGGGCTGGCTGTGGGCTCGCCACTTCCCCCATTTCCCATTTCTCGTTCTTCCTCTCTGGAAAATCCTGCACAAGGCTTCCCAGGCTCAGAGCGCCACAGCATCCCCGCGGCGGCCACTCAGGCCGGCTGCCTTATGTAAGCGAGGGAGGGACCTTGCAGAACTCCCTCTGTTCCAAGGCTGATTTAATTAAAAGCCAGTTTTATGGTGCCTGCGCTAATTATAACTTTTGAGCCCAGAGGGTCAAAATGAACTTGTTGCTTATAATTCTGTAATTCGAATCTGCTGCGAAGAGTTGGGATGCTCAGAAATTTTCCAAATAATTCATCTCTATAAATGTGCTTTGCTGATAGGGGTTTTTCTCACTTGAACTTTTTTTGTGTGCTCATATGCAAAGGCGACCGCCTGGGGATGTGTTCCTTGTGAAAAGTAGGGATGCTGATCCTTGAAACTATTATGCTGGTGAACAGTAATATTATCCATGTTTTTTAATACTGCAGTGTAAGATATCCAGGCAACTGAGCACTTCGGAAGGGAAAACCGCCCCGGGGAAACACCGAGTGCTTTTCTCTGGTGAGAGCGGTGGCAGATTCCCATTGGGATGAGCTGTTGAGAGCACAGGCTTCAGAATAAGCATCAGCCTGCTTCACACAGGGCGAAGGAACCACTCCTGATTTCTCTCACACCTATTCTGGAACACACTGAGAAAATTGAAAGGAAAAATAAAAGACCAGTCTACATTCAGAGCAGAAAAGGGCAATGCGGGATGGATTCTGGAGCAGAGATGGATCTCCTGGGTACAAGCTGTTTTTCCTGAACGCACAGTGAAAAATTGTGGAAAACTCTCCCAGGAGTTTTTAATTCTCTATCCAGTGGTGTCAGAGCTGTTCCCACCCTGCCTCACCAGCCCCAGTGGCTCTTATTCCTGAGGGGTGAGGTGAGAGAGCAGCTTACCTGCTGCTCGACACCAATGTTCCTGGAGCCTCAGCCAGGAATCTGGGGCCAGGGGGGTGGCAGCTCCAGGACTGGCAGCGGGCTGAGCCTTGGGGACTGAGCTTGAGATGGGTCCTGTTGATGGAGCAGAGCAGAGGTTGGGGTACAGGGCTCAACCCCCTCCTCACACGAGCCCTTCCTTCCTGAGCACAAGGAGCTGGCGTTCAAAAAGGGAAAACCCAGCAAAGTTTGTTGAAAAGGTTGCAATCTGTTAATAAGCAAATTGCTCACTTAATTACATTAATGATGCTTTCACTGAGCTACTGTTACTGCCAATACAAAGGGAAGAAAAAGGAGAAAATATAAAAAATCTCCTGGATTAGCAAAGTCTCAATTACAGACAAGTGAGGGACATGACCCTTTGTAGAACTCCATTACTGCCCGTCGTGCTGGATCCCTTTGGTGCTCACCCATGTGCGAAGGTCTCTGGGGAAGATGTAACTCTCAGTGTCTGGGATTCCTACAGCCACACGCTGGTCGGGATAAAAATAAATCCCAGGATTTCAAGGAGCGCAAATGTCGGCGTTCGATGAGCACAAGGTGACCCATGAGGGCACGGCCCCATCAGCCCCTGACAATCCCACGGGAATGCTGCCATGGAGCAGCAGTGTCTCTGAGCGTATGCTTAAGCATGCTGCTAATTAGGGCTGGCGAGAACGCGTGCGGTAATTACATTTTTGTGCCGTTAAAACAGCAGCTACAATTGTTGGATAAATAGACGGAGCAAAAGCAAATATGTTTGTTTCTCCCTTACCTTGTACATTACAGGAAGAAGCACCAGCTGCCTCACAAAACGTATTTGTTATTCACTCAGAACACACTTTAGAAACCGGGAATAAACAGCGAAGTCAAAATATTTGGTTTCCACAGCAAGCTGAGGCTGCCGAAGGACTTGTCACGGCGTGGAAGCTGAGGAGCAGCAAGCCACAGATTTGTGGCATTAAAACAAGGGAGGAATATTTTGAGACCAAAAGGTTTCTGTTCAGCTCGGGCTGCTCTGACATTGAGCTGCCACGGCACCAAGTCACATCATTCCACGGGCATGGATGCACACCCCATGAGGAGCCAGCCACCTCCACCACTCCCAAGGGAGCAAAGCTTTTCCCAAACCCTCCTGTTTGCTGCCTCTTCACACCTGAAACACTCCAACGACCCCCTTGGTGGCTCATTTCAGCAGCATGAGGATAAATGATGATAGGACTGGGCAGCTGGGCTTTTCTGAAGGCTGCTCCTCCAACGTGGAGCAGATGAGTACTCCTGGTCCCATAAAGGTCCCATACATTCATGGTAATGGCACAATCTACCAGAGCAGGCTGCTCCAAGCCCCATCCAACCTGGCCTGGAACACTTGCAGGGATGGGACATCAACAGCTTCTCTGGCCGAATTTTCAGGCACTTTGGAGACCCATTAGCTGGAGTGGGAGGTCTGGAGGGGGTGAGGGGCACCAGTGACAGCCAAGCACATGCCATGCCCACCACCCACCTTCCCCATGCTGGGAAGCCCAATAATCTGGTTTTCCTGAGTCCCAGACAGAACAAGCTCAACATAAATATTCATCTGCTCAACTGAAAGCAGGAGTCCTTGTTTCCTCGAGTGGAACTAACTGAAAAGCCATGATAGTTTTCTGAAAAATGCGAGATTATGTACACAGAAGCAATTACATATAAACTTATTAATTATTTAACAGCTTGTTAATGAGCGAGTTTTGGTCTCATAGCTCAGCCGATCCACCCATTTGCTGCCGCAGGCGGCTGGGCAGGGGGAGCTCAGGGCCCCAGATGCTTTTCACATTTTAAGCGATGAGCCTGGGAGGCCACGCTCCGGGAGGGGATAGGAGAGGCCAGCTGTGGGCCGGGATCCAGCGGCGCAGCAGACCCCCTCATCTCCAGCTCCAGATGCCTGCACACAGCCTGGAAGCATTAGCTGCATTATACGCTTTTGAAATTCTCATTAAACATGTATAAATGGAAATTATTTTATTTTCTAATGCAACCAAAAAATTTGCATTGACAGAAAACGCCTGTTCCTGGAGCAGCGCTGGTGCACGGCACAGCCGGGGCCTCCGGCCCTGAACCTCCTGCAAATGGAGTTTCTCACATTCGCTGGAATTCCCAAACATCCCAGGCACTGAGATGTGCTGTCATAGTGAACTGTTCCACACTGTCAGCTGTGGGAGGGCTCAGGTCAGGTCCTGCTGTGTCCATGGGGTGTCTCTGTGGAGGTGACAGCAGTGATAAGGTGGCTCCTCAATGTCTGTGTGGTGCTGCTTTTCAAAAACCTTCTGACCCATGCCAGGATCACGATATGCTCCTGTAAATAGGTGTGGGTTAAAGCCAGTGAGGTGTTTTCACTGAGCTTGGTGGAAGATCTGTGCATAATAAAAGTAAAAAGCACTAAATTCTGGGAAATGCCAACATGAGGAGGATTGTTACCTCTGGTGAGCAGGTTGAGTACATCACCTGCACACAGACCACTCACCTGAGGGTTAATGGACATGGAACCCAAAATATTCCATATAATTGTATATGTGGGTCCCTTTGCACACAGAAAAACCCTGCCCAGCCCCAGTCTCTGTCATGCAGCAGTGAGAAGGAGACAATTCCCAGCTGTGGAGCAGGATCAGCTGGGCTGTGTGAGTGGGTGCAGCAGTTGAACTCAGCTGCAGAGAAAGCTGCTCGGATGGCAGAGGGCGAGAATTTAAATCCCTCGTCAGAGGCTGAGCTGCTCCTCTGTGCCTGCATGCCCTTGCTTTCTGTGTGTGTTTCAGAGTGGAAGGGCCTCCCTCTTCCTCACAGAGCCAAGTCTCCAAGCTCAGGGAAAGCTGGGGTTCCTTCTGAGTCTACACTGAATTGGTGGCAGAGAAAAAGGCAGGAATATCTCCCAGAAGGAGTGATAATGGGATGGACTCCGGGCACACCACGTCCCTGCTCTGCCACAGAGAGCACCAGCCTTTCCCCTTGCACCTCCTCCTGGGGGCATCATACTCCCCCAGATGGCAGCTGAGCTGCTCCTGCAGTTTGGGAAAACACAGGAGTGGGTGAGGAATGGGCAGAACTGGTGAGCAAAGGGGTGGTGAGGTGGGGGGCACGCAGGGGGCACAGCGGCCGGGGGGGCACTCCTGTCTCTGCTGGCTCTGAGGATGCTCATTGCAGCGGCTCGGCCGCAGGGCGCCGATCGATGAGTTTGCACTTAATTCTCTTTCCTCTTCAGACGCGAGGACAATTTAAATTGAAATGTCACCTAGATTATTCAAATTTGATGTAATCTGCTTCCAGATGTCAGGCCCGCATTGACGATAATCTTTTTTCCCCCATGAGCTAATTTGCTTATTCCTAAAGGAAGCGATGCAAGGTCTGGTTAACACGACTCTGCAGAGGCTGTGTTGGGATTTGGGCAAACAGGGTTTATCACGGGGGCTGGCAGCTCCTCCCCAACCTTCTCTGTTAAAAAGCTCTTTCAGAGGCATTGGCAGCAGGGATTTCCACGTCTCAGTGGAAAGGCTTCCTGCAGAAGATGTGTAGGTTTAGAGGGAAAAAAGGAATCCTATTGAATTTTTTCATTTGTGTGGCTGCTGAGGAGTTCCATTGCATTATTCATCCTGGGAACTGGGTGGGTAAACCACGAAAGTTAAAGAGAGAAATTGCTGCTGGAAGTCGAGGTGTTTTAACATGCAAATGATTTTTTTTTTTTTACTCCGAACAATAGACCTGTTGGATTTTTAATTTTACACCCTGTGTGCTCAGCTCACCATGCAGACATGGGAGTCCTACGGCTCTGACTGTCATCTTCCCTATTTCCATTGCTGTCGAGCAGCTCTCAGATCCATGATGATTTTATGGACCTGCCCTTTTCCACTGCATCTGTTGGAGCAGAGGAAAGGATCCAGACACCCAGGGAGTCACTTCTCGGCCTGAGTGCTGACGTCTCTGATACAAAAATCACAGAATGGCAATTTCCCCGCTTGGAGATTTCATTGTGAGGTTTTCAGCCACAGATTTTTTTTTCACAGACGTGTATCAACTGCTCGGGGTAAAGGTGTTGGCAATCCATGGGACAGATGGTGTCCAGTCATGTCTGAGCTGCCCTGCCCACGTGGCTCTGAGGGAGGTGACAGCCAGGTGTCCTGGCCGTGCTCACCAGAGGTGTCTGTTGGTATGTTTCATATCTGGCTGGAACACCAAGGTGCTTGTGCAAGGGCGAAGGCATTTCAGAGGTTTAAAGGTACACGGTGACCCTGCCGCTTGTCTGTGTGATACTCTGGAGCTCTAAAAATAGAGCATCTCCGACCGAGGAGAGATATTTTTGGAAAAGCTCGTTACTGCAGCCGATCCGTGTCGTTACTGCAGCCCCTGCTCCAGCCATCCCCTCGTTTCCTTCTGCACGTACATTTTGTCAAGTGCCAAGAAAGAGATGGGTGTGTGCCCTTGCAGGGTGGCACCCCCGGATGACGAGCTGGGGTCCCTGTCCCACCTGATGGGATGCGCAGCCCGTTTGCCAGCTTTACTCACTCTCCAGGCCATCAGGTACGGCTGGGAGAGCAAATTAATGAGGTGCTTGCAATCAGCTAGTCAGGCTTGAAGCAGGGGAGTGTCAGGAGACACAATTAGTCATTGCTGCACCACAGGGAATCCTGATTTGAACCACTGGAAATGGTTGTGCACGTGCTGAACCAAAGGGAATACCCCCAGCAGGTTATTTACCAAAAACACTGCTCCAAACAGGCTTTGAGAGGGATTCCAGCTGTAAAGGAGTGGGAAGAAGTGACGAACTCCAGCTGGAAATCTGCTCAACAGGAGCAGGAGTACGAGGTGTATTTGTCTTTTTGTAAATGAAAAAAGAAAAATCTGCTCCTTGGTCTTGGCTGCCAGCAGACAGCTCTGTGATCATGATGGAAACCGTCTCAGACGGCTCTTACGAGCATTGAAATGAATACCTTTCCTCATTGGAAGCGGCACATCCAACTACTCCCTGAAAGGTGAACATTAATATTCTGATTTTTAGTCGTTAGACACGTGCTTCGGCCTCAGAGCTGCAGGGATGGGGGATGAGGGAGGAAAACACCGCTCTGAGGTTGGGAACCCCAGTTCCATCTCCACGGCATCAGTGGAGGAGCCACCTCCAATCCTGTCAGAAAGGTTCTGCCGTGATGTTCCTACATCATTTTGCTATCTTGGAGTGTTTCCAATGTGAGAAAAAGGGAGAGGAACCTTCCTGGGTGCAGCCTCGTTACCTGTGGCATTTCAGGGTAATTTACGCCCAACGTCTCACTGACTCTCTGGCAGGAAATTGTGTTGTTGGTTCTGTGGCTCCTGCAGCAGCTGTGTCAGAAATATTGAAATAAATTGATCCAGCTTGGGGTTCCTGCTTGATTTTATTGCCGATTTATCAATGCAGGCAAGGCACAGCATGAGTTATGCTGGCACGAGGAGGAGGATGGGGTGGCCTGGCTGCCCACACTGTCACCAAGAAAGGGTTTGGTGTCTCAGCAATCCCCACTGTCCCCATGAGGGATCCAGCTGAACTCTCTGCACCTCAAGTTTTCCTTCTTTTGCTTTTTTAATCCTCTCCTAATTGGGGAGCCAGCAAAAGCTTTTAAAAGAAAAAAAAAAAAAGGAAAACAAACAAAATTAATGAGCAGCGTCAGGGGAGGAAAAAAGCCTTTTCTGGCTGGAGTCCTTGGCACGGGCAGGAATTCACCGCTCCTCTTGGAGAGTGTTAAGCTGGCTGTGAGCTGCCAGTGGAGGAAGTCAAGTGAGAACCAAGTGCCTGGGAGCAGAGTTTGCCACAGCCGCCCTCTGCTCGGCTCCTGGAGTGCCTCGGCCCCAGCCGCAGGTCCTCGATGCTTTGTGCCCAGACTAAATGGCTCTTGGATCTGCAACTCATTTGTCAGCGAGAGCAAACCAGCTGTTGCTGGGACTGGCAGTGTCCTCCCAGCTGGTCAGGCTCACAGGAATTCCCAGATGAGGATCAGTGCTGGCCCTGTGGCCGGCAGCAGCGGTTAAACCTTCCCTAAAGACCCATCTGGAGCTGGCCCTTGCATTACAGCAGCCGAGCATCCCCAGGCCAGCTGCTGTGCCCCACGCAGCAGATCCAGAAGTCCCCTGGAGCATCCCACACTCTCTCCCCACTCTCTGGAAACTGTGCTGCCGGGAGCTGCTCAGTGCCAATGTTTGCCAGCAGGGAGACAAGGGTTGCTGGTGGCACAAGAGGCTGACACGCCGAGCCACAAACCTGTGGGAGAAGGTTCACTTGTCTGGAAAACATCAGGATCTCTGTTGAACATTAGAGCTTCCCAGTTCCTCTGGGACCCCAGCTTCACTCAAAGCAAACACTGGCAGGTGCTCATGTGGGTGAGGAGGCCGGGATGGAATTGGTAAATTCCAGTTTATGTTTATATAGAGCAGCTCCTGTTATAAACTTCCTTCTCTTCCATTTCCCCTTGCACAACCTGAGCCTCCATTTTCTTACCCTTGTGTTTCACTCTTTCTGGCCAGTGCCTATTTTGGGGTTGAAATTTTGGCTTGTTCTCACTTCAGGGTGCTTTGGCTGGTTGGCTTCTCTTGCTGATGGGGAGCTGGTCAGTCCATACACCGCACCTTGCCTTGTGTGTGAGCATCCCCAGCAGGGCTCCTTGTGCACACGTGCTCTTCCTCTCTTCCTCCATGGGCATCCCAGCCCTCCAGAGTCATTCCTAGCCCATGGGCAAGGGATGTTTTTGCTTCTTTAGCAATGCTCCTTTTTCAGCAGAACCTCCAGAATTTGCCACAAAGCTTTAGGTGGGAAGAACAGCGTTTTCTTGCTTCAGCATGAAGTGAGGAACCCACATGGAGACATTTAATGCCTCGCAGGGATTATTAGATACAAAATGCATTGGAAAGAAAGCATGCCATAAATCCCAGCCTTTCCATAAACTCTAAATCTGTTACACGTTAGACCGTAGTCTTCTGAAACAAAAGTGACTGCACCAAATAGAGAGTGTTATTGTTTAAATATTCCTGCTGGGAAATACTGCCTGAAGAGCAGACACAATAGCTGCCCTGACGAGGATTTATTGGAGCAACTTGGCACCAGCCTGTTTGTAGGGAGCGGAATATGCTTGTAGAGATTATACCAGATTTACAGCGATTAATAATGGATTGGACATGGCAGACTTCAAAGGGTTCGGCTCCCGAGCAGTTTGGTGTGGGTTGAGTCACAGAAACATTCGTTGCAGTGGTTCAAACAGCTGCCTTCCCTTGAAGAGCAGGGATTTGGGCTGGACAGCATCAGCCAAGCCCCGTTGCTTGTCCCCTTGTCCCCGTGGCTCTGTGCAAGCAGCAGGATGGAGGCAGTGGTGTGCCAGTGTTACACCTGGCGTGGTTGTGTGTGGAGACCAGCCCGGCTCCTGAGAGCACCCATCCAGCTCCAGCACCCCAGATGTGCCCTGCTTGGGGTACCCTGTGGGACCCCCAAAGCCATGGCTAACTGGGAACAGTGGTGACCTTAATTATGGGAAGGTTCCTCTCCAAGTCAGAGCCGGGAGCTCACCTGCCGGGAGGATGAGCAGGGATTTTGTCATCAGGCAGAGGGATTAAGAGAGCTGGGAAATGTAGGACATCCATCTCGCTCGCAATGTACACACACAGACCTCGAGCTATTTTTAAAGACCTTTCAGCACCCACTGTGGCCGTAACTTTTAGCATGAAACATATGAAATGTGCTCCTTGCAGCAGGAACTCCCTCTCCCACCTTGTCCAGGGGCTCCCAGCCGTGCTGAGGATGGCACTGCAGAAAGAGCAAGGCTCTGAGAACTAATCACAGCGGTGTTAATTGGGTGTTGGTGCAATCATGCTCTCACCAGGTCTCTGCCAGGCAGGTCAGTGGCCCCTGTGAGCACACCCTGCCCACCTGCATCACTTCTTCCCCCTCCCTGCCTGCTCGAGCTGTCGGAGCTTCGCCTGTGAGCACAGGATCCCTCAGACACACCGGTAAAAGGCCAGGGATCCTCAGACAGATGTATTTCATAAGTGGTAAGTGCTCCAGCCTTAATCAAAGGTTATTGTGTGTGAGGGTTGGGAGGCATCTCCAGCTAATGAAGATGTTTCCCCTGTATCTGGGAGGCTGGAAGAGCTGCAGAGGCTCCATCCTGCTCCAGGCAGGGCTGATGGGATTTGCGCCGGTCCCAGTTGCCATGGAGAAAGTGTTGGATGGCTTTAATACATCTCTGTGAATCTCTCCCCGGAGTTTTCCCGTGACAAGCTGGACTGGAGGTAGTGTATGAGGAGCTCTAATCTTCCAACTGTATGAAAAAATGATTGATGGGGAGCGAGGGGCATAAACAGCTTACAGGGCTCTGGCAGCACGTGGGGTGGGGCGGGGGCTGCCAGGAGGGACCAGCCGTGGTCTGGAGGCTCCCCGATGGGTGCTGCACTCACGGCCCTGAGCTGTCCCCAGCCCTGCTCTGCCATCCCAATCCAGGTGTAGGATCTGGGATCTGGGGTGGGATGGGGATAGCAACTGTCAGGCAGCCCCACACAGGGCTGAGCTCGGGCTGCCTTCTCATCACCGGTCCAGACGTGCCTCCTGTTAGCACTGCTCTGGCCATGGAGCTCTCGCCTCTCATTAACACCCATTCACCAGGAATTAAAGGAAATTAAACCTTATCTGTTTTCGCATAGCTTAAAAATCCTGCTGTTTACATTTGCTTGTTTGCTTTTAAAATCGCTGAAAATATGAATGATTCCAAAAAGCAAAGGAAAAGAAAATCTCTGAGTCAGTGTGCCAAGCAGCCACTCTCTCTTCTGCCCAGCTAGTCTGAGTGTTCCCTCAAATTCCCCTCTCAATTCATCATCCTGCCTGGCCTTTAACTAAAGAGTCATTGGACATGGACCATGATGGGATCAGGTAAACCCAAGCTGGAGGTTTTCAGGGTGAAAGGAGACAGCAGGGAGCTTAGGAACAACAGATAAAGAGCTGAATGTCAAAACCTGCCGAGGTATCTGGAACCTTGAGGAGCAAGCCCTGGGTGGAGGGTTTGGCAGCGGGCAATCCTTCCATCAGTGCCAACTCCTTCCTCTGCCTTTTTGCCTTTTTAGTTTATTATTTTTACCCTGGGTTTCCTTCTGGCTGCTTTAGATTCCCTAAACATTTTCTCTTGGGCAGCTCAACATGAAGTCCATCGATCACTAGCTGATGTCCCCCTGCCATGGTCCCCGCTCTGAGCAGCCTCCGTCGCAGCCGGCCACAGCACTGCAATGGGCTGCATTCAGTGGGCAGCTGCTGCCAAAGCCAAAAATAGCATTACCAGGCTCCTTGTCCTCTCCTTCCTTCATTTCCCAGGGTTTTTGGTGAAATCCCTGCAAACACAGTCACTTGCTGGAGCGCTCGGCACGGAGGACGTTTCCCGTGGAGTGCTATGGAGAGGAGACGCTGTGTGTGAAGTGTGTGCTTCAGCTGATGCGCCGGGGCTAAAAAGTAATTAATTAGCGAGTTTCTGGTCTTTTCCCATCTGAAATTAAAAACAAAAATTATGCAGAACATCCAAGGTAATTAGGAAGCTGCAAGCTACAACACACCTTTGAATGGGAGCTCAGGAAAACACGATGTTCGGCAGCAGATTTTTAATGGAACAGCTGATAAAGGCTCCTGCCTTCGCCCGTGTTCCTGGGAGTGCTCCCCACACTTCCCCCTTCCCTTATGGATCTGGCTTGGGCCACAGCAACTCCCAGATGTTCTGTTCTCCATGATCAGGTTTCCCATTGAAAGTCTATCGGCCAAGATGAGAATATCGGTCCACGTTTTATGTGCCGACTTTACTTGGGGGTTTTTCCCTCAGCATTTCCAGCTGGCCCCACCCCCTGATGCTTTGGCTGTGCAGAATGTTCCACCAATTTATTCTAGTGGAGAGCACGGAGCAGGTCACGCATATTAAATGTGAAGTTTTTGCTACAGTTGCTTCAATAATCTGAAAGCAAAACATTTTAATGTGGGTTTTTTTCCTTGTTTTTTACCGTGTACCAGCTGCTGCTTTTGGCAGGGCAGCTGCTCAGCGGGCGGCCGGCGGTGTGGATGCACTGCCCGCGGAGCAATGCCCAGTGTGCCAAGGGCATCCCCTCCCTGCCATGGTGGGGAACAGCTGAGATGCCTGTGAACATCCCACTTTTCATGCCTCTCCCTTGGCACTAAAAGCTGGAAATTGAGGTTTTTATGCTATTTTTGTTTTCAGCCAGGTCTGCAGTGCCAGCAGCATTGCCCGATGTGCTGTTTCCCTCTTCGCTACCCTCTCCCAAACCCACCTGAATGAAGACTGGAGAATTTTTCTCGTGGGTTTTGTGCCTTTGGTGTGCATTTCCAAAGGCTCTTCAGTTCTCCAGGGGAGGGAAAGGCTGTTTTGTGGAGCTGGGACCGAGGGAGCAGCTTTCTGGCCAGCTGGGTGATGGGTGAGGATGGCCAGGCTCTGCTCTGCAGCCCTGGGCCAATGGCTATTAATCAGATCAGTTAAATTATTTTAGAGAAAAAGTGTTCCTTCCTTTTCACATTTCTTAGTGAGTTTTCTATTTCCAGCAGTTTTCCAGCAATTTCCAGTGGATAAGTTGAGCCCAGAGCCCCTCACAGAGCAAGGAGGGGATTGAAGTAGGAAATGATGACGACAAAAGGAGAACCACCAGGGATGGCAGAAAAATCATTCTTGCAAAAATGCCAACGTCAACCCTGGCAGGAAGAGGAGAAGAAAAACAGTTTGAGAAGAAAGAAAATGTACAAACCTCTGTGGGAACGGTGCCTGCATGGGAAATAACACCCCAAAAGGTCATATTTGGGGGTGTCAGAGGTGGGGACTCCTTTCTGCTTTATCAGCATCACTGGGCAGTGCCCAGTCGTGTTTATGCTGCTGCTTCTACAGTTTTCTCTGTATTTTCTGTATCTCTTTGCTTTCTCCTGTGGTTTCCCTTTTGCCCCTCTGTCCTGCTGCTGTCACCTGTCTTCTCCCCAGGTTTTAGGCTGCTCTCTCCCACAGAAGGTGGTGGGGAAGCTGCTGGGGCCAGCAGGTGCCAAGGGGGCACTGCTGGCACGAGCGCCTGTGTGCTGTTAGTTTGGCTTGGTGCCTGCAATCAATATGAGCTTGCTTGGGGTAATTGTTTCGTGTCTCTGGAACAGTTTATTTGGTTTCTAAAGTGCTCACTTTATAGAGTTATTTCTCAAGCCTTGTCCAAGCCCCTTGTCACGTCGGTACTAAGTGAGTTTCAGGGCTATTTTCTAGTCAGCTTTGTCATTTCTGTTTTATTTTTTTGTTTGCTCTCTGCATACACCGAAGCGTAATTCTGTTTGATTTTGCTGACTTGGGCATGAAGAGAAACACATTGCCATGTTCTGGAACGCCCTACAAGGCCTTCACCTCCCTGGCAGCCCCATGAGCTTTGTGGGCTCTGCCTTTCACCCCCCGAGCCCTTCTCCCCTGATTCCCCTTCATCAGGCTTGGGCAGGGACGCTGTGGGGATGTGAGGGTGCAGGGATTCAGGGATAGGGGTGTGGAGATGCTGTGACCCACGGCTGCACCAGTCCTGCTCTGCCCTGAGCCCCTGGGAAAAGAGCAGTGAATTAAAGGAGTGCCCACGAGTGTGGGGGAGGGAAAAGAAAGCCTGATCTTTCCAGATGACATTTACGCCTGCAGAAGGCCGATGTATTTTATCCACTGTCACATTTAAAAGGCACTGAATTCATTACACTGTTGAATAAATCATTATTTTAAAGAACGTATTTATCCAGAGAAGAGCCACAGCTTTTCAGTCCAGAGGTGCTCCTGCTCTAGTAAACTCTTCCACCATGGGGGCTTCCAGCTCTCCCCGCACTGACAGCACTGGTAGCAGGTTTTTGGGTCCCACACTGTCCTGTGCATGGGGACAAAGATCCAGGCTTTGCTTGGTAGAGCAGCTGAGGGCTGACAAGACGCTAAAGTGCTCGTACACCTCTGTCACAAAGGGTTAAAGTTGTTGAACTGAAGCTTGGTAAATCAGGCAGGAAAATAATCAGCTCCCAGGTGAAGTGAGGAGATGCTTGATGTTTTACAGCTTCTTTCATACACTTTACAGAAACTAATGGTTACACAAATAATACCTGGGGGATGATAACAAGCTATAAATAATTCAGGGTTCTCCAGCACAGAGCTGCCGTATGCAGGTGTGAGGAGCACACGGCGCCGTGGGATGACTCAGGTCCTGGGAGACTGGTGCCCTTTCACCATCCTACAGCTCTCTTAGCAGTGTCCCTGTCCTTTTCCCAGCCTTTCTGGACTGGCTCTGCTTTCTCCCCTCGCACACGGATCACCCACTCCCCCGACTGCTGCAGGAACTATCGGCAGCGCCCTCTGCCAACGGTGCTGGGAGAAGCCAGAGGTTTTCCATGGGTGCTGGGGCCACACAACCAACTGACCAAGCCCATCATCCTCCAAAGAGTTGTGCATAGGCTGCTCTGCCCCAAAGCCACTGCTGGTGCCTGTATCCAAACCGATCACCTCAGAGAGCAGCCGCCCCTGGCTGGCTGTGGGTCACGCCAGGCTCTGCCTGCCTCTGCCAGCCCTTTGCACAAACATTGGAGGTTTTTTGAGAGCTGTTTGTGTGGAATTCCCCATCCTCGGATGGAGAGGTTTCAGTTTCTCTGCCGCTAAATATTTTGACAGCCTCTCGTCTCACAGCCTAGCACAGTGTGACATGTTGTACGGTAACAGTCCCCTCGGCTCCCCGCCGCGGCACACCACGTGCTCCGTGCCAAAACGGGCTCCATCAGGCAGCCACAGCCCTCCCAGGGGGAATCATTCCCAGCTCAAACCCCGGAGATGGGAAAGGGGGCAAGGGAAGAAGGCACTCTGCTCTGCCACAGCTGCCTCAAAGCAGGAGATGGATGGCTGCCGAGGAGGGCTCAGCCTCCTTTATCCCAAAGGATTCCCCACAGCCAGGTCCCTCCTGACTGCACGTCTGGCTGTCTTATCAGTCATGAACGTGTTGCTCTTAACGAGGAAACAACCAGGAAAGTTGGTGGCAGGACCCACAGCTCAATAAACGAGGAGAACAAAAACCTCCACTGCAATTTGGAATCGAGTTTTCTCTCCCAGCCCGTGTCGCGGGGAGGAATTGATCTGTCTAATCTCTTATCTGTGACTATGAAATTGTATTTCCCTCTTAATAGCCCTACAAATGTTACAGATGGATAGTTTGGAAGACAGGCTGCCAGTGGTAGGAATACTAAAAAGGATGTTGAGTTTTTCTTGCTTTGGGGTGCAGAAACCAGCATGGAATGCCAGGATCTGTGTTGGCCTTGGCCCCACTCCTCAGGGACCCAGCTCAAACACCGACATTTGCACCCCATTCCTGCTTAGCTCTGGCTGGGGTGCTCTTAGGAGCTGTTTAGTTTAGGCATCATAAAGCTGCCCCATCCCTCCTCACCCTGTTACTGCACTGCAAAGGAGAGGAGAAAGCAGCAGACCAGGCTCCTTCTCTGCTGTTCCCAGTTTCCCATGTGAAAGCCACAGGTTTTTCCACATTGGGATGGCCACCGAGTGTCTCAGGCACTTGGACTCCCCACGGAGCAGTGAGTGGAACCTTGAGGGGGCAGAGGGGGCCTTGCCCTCCAGAGCTCCATCAGCCAGGCTTCCCCATGATTTTCCTGGCAAGTTCAGAGGCGCTGGCATCCCCCAAGGGCTTTGATGCCTGGATTGCAGAAACGTGAGGTGCCAGTGTCCTTGTACCCTCAGCTCCTGCCCTGTCCCTGATGGGCTGTCTCGCTGCACAGCATCTCCAGTGTGATGTGCTGATGTGAGGTGCCTCCAGTGCTGGCCACCCCCGCTGCTTCCAGTCCAGGAGAGGTTCCCAGGACCAAGCATCCGAGGTGAAGGAGAGTGGGAGCGCCGCGAGCCACTGCCACGGAGCTGCTTGATGATGAATTTGGAGCAGTCAAGGTGACCTTTTGGGGAGGGGAGCTGTGCCTGTCCCCCATGCACCCCCCGTGCCTGCCCGGCCATCGAACTCTTTTTGCCGTCAGGACATTCATCACCAAACCATCACAGTATTTAAATGGGTCAGATTAATCACTTTATCATCCAAATACAGGTGGATTAATGCAGTCACTTAATACTCTGTTTAAGCAGCTGATTTTTTTAAAAAAAGCTCAATAATTGAGGGAATTACTGGAAAAAAATTAGAAAAATTAACAGTTTATTTACTACTCATTGTCAGAGGCGCCAGCCAAGAAAAAGTGGGATCAATAAGCACTTGTTTCACCCTCCTACACCTCTCTCCTCTCAAACAGCCCCTCTGGTAACACAAATCTGAGGCTCCTGCCCCAACTGCCATGGCCAAGACCAAGCAGGTAAGCGTGGAAATACCCTGTTGTGGGGAGAGCTGAGCTCCATCTCCATGTATTTTAATATGGGAAATGTCATCTGCTGTTCCAGCTCCTCTCATAAACAGGGAATGTGCCTGTCAGCAAGCTGAACCCGTAAAAGTTGAATAATATTTGTTGATTAATGTAGTCAATGGATTTCATATTTCCTTTAAAATAGTTGCTCCGTATTTCTGTAAATTATTCATCCGGTTTATAAGGCAAAGCAAATATTTGTGAATAGATATGAATTATGTGATTTATAAGAATGAAATATTCATGAGTCATTTTCATTATTCACCTCGTCCTGGAATTGCTACATAAATCTGATCAAGCAAATAGATTTGGCAAAGCTCAGCCCGAATTTGCAGGTATCGTGGCGCTCGCTGGCTCCCTCACAGTGAACCAGAGAGGGTTTTGGGCTGAACTCCTGAGCCGTGTGCTCGGCTCTGGCTGCTCGGGCTGGTGCACCACGGCTCTGAGGAGAGGCAGGGCAGGACAGGGCGGCTGAGCCAGAGCGTGCCCTGCGGCCCCGCTCCGTGCCAAAATCAGCTTTCACCTGAATTTCAGCAGAGGCAAGGGCAGGAAGAGGAGACTCACGCTTCCCTCCCCGACAGGGACGCCAGAGCTGTCGGGAGGTCGCGCAGCACCGCAGGGAAGGATGCTGGGGGGAGGTGTTTCGGCTCGGAGGGGTGACCGCAGAGAGCGGGAGCATTGGCTGTGCAAAATTAGGCAAAACTGGAGAGAAAGCCTTGCTGCTGGGAGGTTCCAATCCGAGCGCTCGCAGATGCCCTTTGCCAGCCTCCAGCGAGGCAAGCCTCAGCGTAGTTGTGAGAAGAACTCCAAAGTCTCCCTGGCTTCCAACTCGCTCCTCCCCGCCTGCCCACTGTGCCTGCTCCAGGGGGGAAGGCTTTGTCCCTGATCGCTCCCACTGGCTGCTGGGGAGCCTGTTTCCCCCGGGGAGCTGGGCAGCTCTCCCATGTGCATGGCCCAGGACGTCATCTTTTCCCCCAGCCTTCTCATTAAAAGTGATTTCCTTTTCCAAGCACTCTCCAAGGAGATGCCCAAACCAGTGGGAGCAGCAGAAGCATCACAAGAAGGCCGTGCATGGGTGAGGACTGTTTGTCTCAGTTTCTGCTTTCCAAAACCCGGAAAACACCCTGGTGTTGTGAAATGAGGGCAAGTGGGGAAAATCTTGTTGGCAGAGCCCAAGGAAGAGCCTCAGGATAGTGGGGGACAATGGGACCCCCAGCCTCAGCTGCCTCACAAGGACAGGGTGAGTCTGAGCATGAAGCTGGTGCCAGTCTCGGGGTTAAAAAGACAATGAAAAAAACACCAGTGTTAAAAACCCTGAGAGAAGCTGAACTTTTAGGCGGTAACACCTCTGGGACTGTGGGTCCACTCCAAGTGGAGTGCGTGCTAAGCACTGCTTGGACCGGTGCCACCCGGCACTCGCTGCTGCTGGTAATGAACTTGGGAGCTGCAAGATGAGCACTCTAAAATTCAGCTTTGGGATCTTCCCATTTTCCAAAGTGTTTGAGTGCTTTCCTCTTAAGCAGCAAGCTGCTGTGTAGGGAATACTGTTCCGCAGGGAGCGCTGTGCATCTTCTGCCACCGGCATGTTTTGTTCAGCGCTGCGCAGGGACGACATAAAATCCATGTGCTTATCCAAGTGGAATTGCTGACTCTATTACCCTGGTCAGAGAAAACCGTCTGTCTTCATCCTCCCTCTGATCCATCAGGAAGGCCAAGGCAGTTCAGTGCCCTGGTGTACTGCACATCCCAGATCTGCAGCCGGTGCTGACCAAGCCGAGCTCAGTGGAAACCCTTTGGGGGTGCAGGACACGAGGCCGTGGCTCCTCTCCGTGTGCTGCAGAGGTCGGATTGACACATAAGATTATTTAAACCTATGGGAGGGATGCGGGTACAGCCCTTGTGCTGAGATCCCAGCTGTCCAAGGCAAAGGCACCGGGGCAGGTGCTGCTTTAATGCACCTGAGGAGGGATGGAGAAGCTCTGCATCCCAGGCTGATCCGTCTTGGCCTCTGGCTGCTGTCCTGCAGCCTCTCTCCCGAAGGTCACATTGCTGCCTCAAGGCAGAGATGTTTCGTTCCAGCCAAGGCAGCTCCAGAGTTGTTGTACTAAACTCCAGACCTGTTCATCCGTGAGATGGCATTTTTCCCCTTGCCGGCTCTGGAATAGCCACAGAGAAGCGATTTATCAGCCTGGTGTGCACATCCAATCTCCAGGGCGCTCTGCTTCGCCTCCCATTATCGGCCGTCTCCGAGGTGCTTAACGAGGCTGCTATTTTGAGGCCTAATGAATTTGAAAAGTTTTTGACCCCTCTATTGCAGCGTCTCAAGTAGCAGGAACCTGGAAAATAGCCTTAATGTCACACGGAGCATTATGAGCCTGTGCAGTTATTGCAGGTGCTCTGCTCAGGTGTTTCACAGGGCTTTGGGAGAGCTGCCAGCAAACAAGAGCTGAGGGAGGTTCAGCAGAGAGAGATTTTCCTTTGGAAAAAAGCTTTTCCTTCCTTCCATGAGGAAGTCAAGGGTTTGGTGACTTAGAGATGACCGGAGCTGTCAAGGACAAGGCAGTAAATCGTCCCTCGGTCACAGCCCTGCTCCAGAGAGACTCGGCTGTGTCACTGCTCCCGGGCCAGGGGATGCTTGTTGAATTATTGCAAGCATGTCTCAATAAATCCAGGATCCAGCTCCCATGGGCACAGCACACAGTCCCCTTGCCTGGGCTTGCAGGTCAGGGAAATCCCAGCTGCTTTCCGGGAGCTGCATCCCTTCCCCTCACACCAGCGGGTCAGGGAGCACGAAGTTTCTCGAAGGTTCATCTTTCTGACTTTCTTCTTTTCCCCCATCCACTTTCCCAAAGGATTTTGTTCCTCAGTCATTTACTTTTTAAAGGAAAACCAAGATGAAAATCTCCAGCCCTCCAAGGGCTGTTAATTGCTGCTACTTCAGAGTGCGCAGGGCTGGGAATTATTGTTTTTTTGCTCAGCAGCGGATGGAGTTGGAAACCTCCTCCAGGACAGCAGGAATCCTGTAACAAGGGCTGAGAGGGGGGAATAAAAGGCCAAAAGCAGCCCTTCAAGGAACGCGGCCTCTCTCTGTTCCCCTCCAGAACTCTCCAGCAAATCCTCCTGGACTCCCCTCACTGTTACCTTATGCTAGATATTTGTTTTGTCAGCACCAGGGAACAACCCCAGCCTAAGCCATCATCAGCCTACAGAGACATCAGCCATAATTGTAAGGTCCGTTAAATATGATTTAAATATTTTTTTACTCATTAACAACAATTTAGACTGATTCTCTCTTTTTTTTTTTCCGGAAACTTCAAGTATGACTGTAATAGCTTTGTAATTTTGGGCTCTATCATTAAAATTAATGATATCCTAATGCTCTATGTGCACTAGAAAAGTCTGATCAGTTTTTTCCCCTTTATATATCATTACTAATAGAACATTTTAATGGCTGTAATTTCCAGCCCTGTAGATGGAAACCTAAAAATAGGAAGAAAGCCTATTTCATCACTCCATGCCAGCCCCTAAATAATTCAATTACATAGACTGGAATATCTGAAGCTGGGTGTGTTCCCAGCTGCAGATAACCAAAAGTACTTGATACTGCTTTTAAAGTGGGTTGGTTGTTACAGGGTCTCATTCTCTGGTCTTGGTGAGGCCACCACCAGGGATGCTGGGGTGCAGCCCCTGGGTGCAGAGCTCCAGCAGCTTCCCCTCCTGCAGCCAGGGCTGGAGTCCCTGCTGGGGTCCAGGTGGATCCAGGGCAGCAGCAGAGCTTCAGAGAGTTAGCCCAACCTGTAGTAAGTACAGCCCACCCATGGCTGGCAGGCAATGCCTGCAGCCAGCATCAGCAAAGGCTCCTCTGTGGATACCTCCAGAAGCCTCAGATCCCTCTGGCCGTGTTTTCCCTGCAAGCAAAGTCTGTCTCTCCGGGTTCTGCTCCTCCACGGGGAAAGGCGAAAGCATCACCACGACTGAAGCCTAAAGCTCCCCTATTTGCTAAGCACCCTGTTTATTACTCCCCACGGTCTTTCTGCTGCTGTAGGTACTTCCAAAGCCTTTCATCATCCCACACACTCCCACGTGCAGCCAACACATTTCTCATCTTCACCTCGCATAGTTTATCAGACACATTTCTGCCATTTATTGGTTTATGCTTCGCTTCCACCAGCAAGAGTTCACAATTAAATTCTCACTCTGGGTGTATTTTTTTTTACATCTCTCTTTTTTCCTTGCCTAAGGCTGAGGAATGGCTCTGGTGAGCTCGTTACAGAGCTGGTCTGTCCCTGTGGTGGCTGGACCCAGCCGTGGGCGGGAGGGGAGGGATGTCGTGGGTCAGCTTCCAGCCCACGCATTTTCTCACCTCAATAACTCGCCGTTTTGCTCCAGAGCAGCAGGGTTTCGCTTGGCTCCAAGCAAATAAGACACAGCCGTATCATCTGCTGTTTGTTAAATACAGAGCTGAGATTTTCCCCTTTTTTTTCTATCCCTTTTCTAGGTTAGCTTGGCCTGGGCTCTTCATTCCTGACACAGCTGCATGGGCAGCCCCAGCCAGGTAGGACTGTGCCAAGACCAAGGTGAGATGCTGAGTATTGACTGTTGGATGCTAATGCTGAGTGTTCATTTTATAATCATGGCCTGGTCTGAGCTTTACAGGCTTTTTGCTTTTCTGTGGCCCCTCCTCAAACATCACCTTGTGCCACTGAACAGGGAGGGACAGCCAGGCTTGGAAGGGACAGGGCAGTTCTGCCACCAACTCACCTGCGCCATCAAGGAGCCCTGTGCCAGTGCAGGGATGGCAAAGATGAGGCACTGAACATGGGGTTTTTGTAAGACCTCAGAGCTGGCCACATGTTCAGGAGAGAAAGAAAACTTATTCCAGCTCATCCTTGGGTTCCCAGCGTGGCGATGCCATAGCACCAGTCCATGGTCTGGTTTGCTGTTCGTGTTCGGGTGCCAAAGAGAAGCTGTTATCACCCAGAGAGCCGCTTCCCCAGCAGCCAGTGGCAGAATTATACATGAATTTCAACCTGACGAGAGCAGGCTGAGTAAAACACGGTGCTGCTCCATCAAGGTGCTGATTTACAATGCATCAGCCCTGACCCTGCTGACACTTCCCATGGAAGGAAGCGATTGCCTGCTCCAAGTCCTCCACTGGAGCATGGCACTAGGAGTCGGAGCCGTGATGTTCTGACCACAATATTTAGATGTTTGGACTTGTTCCCAAACAATTGCTGCATTAAAAGATATTTAATGCATTACGGATGCAGATTTAAAGGCACAGTTACTGAAAGGCACTGGGGTTGTCTCCTTTTGTAATTTGAATGACACGGGTCTGAAAATGTGGTGTTTTGGCTGTGGGAGAGGAAGGATTTTCCTTTATCATGCTCACCTTGGGATATCCTGGTGCTCTTGCCTATGTGCTCTGGTGTCAGCTGAGCTCCCCCCTACAGGAGGCTTATCCCATGAAACTGGGGTGCCCTGCTCTCCCTGGGTGCTGCCCACACATCTCACCCAGGCCAGGGTGCCCAGGATGCCCCTCAACCCATCACTGTGCTGCCCCACCAGTGGCCGGCAGCCACACGAGAGGATCACCCTCAGCACTCCCAGCAGTATGTGGCAAACAGCTTCAGATGTGCAGACCTCTCCCAAGGCTCAGGAGGCTGAGCTGCCCCTTTCTGAAGCAGGTCCTCGAGTGTTTGCAACACTGTCCAGGTGTGCAAGGACCAGCATTTCCACAGAACATAAGAATTTCTCGTCACACTTCTCCATTCCTTTTGCAGTGGGAGGTTTTCCTGCCTGGCCTGGGGGGAGTGTGGAGAAGATCCGTGAAGTGGTGCTGCGGCCCTGGTGAGCTCTGCAGGTGCTGGGAGCAGGCACGGGATGGTCAGGTGGTGAGTATAACACTTCTCTGCAGCGATAAATCCAGCGTCTGCATTCGGAATTGATGCACTTTTCTATCTTAAAAATCCTAATCGTTTTTTATCAGTGGCATCACGCCCATCAGTGTGAGAGCTGCTCCGCTATCAGCTGGAGGAGTGCTACAGTGCGGTAAAAGATACTGGAACATGTTCAAAGGTGTGTTTGGCTGCTCCTCTCCCCCTTGGAAGCTCCATTCCCAGTGGGCTGTTGCGTGCAGTTGTTGTCCGCAGGCACTGTGACACGGAGCCAGGCACAGATCAGGCTGAGATCCACTCCCGCAGAACATTCCCAGCTCCCAGCCGAGCTCTGTGAAGGCGATTCCCAGGTGCAGGGGTAGGCGCTGGCTGTGACCTGCAGCAGCTGTCCCTGTGCTCACTGTCGCTCTCCAAAACTTCTCCTCTCACAAGGGTTTTTCCCTGTGCCCAGGGTGGTGATTAAAGTGTGATCAATCACTGTCAAATAAAAGTCATCGGAATATGGCTGCGAGGCTGATTGCCTGTAACCAGCGTAATTAGACAGCAAGGATTTTCTCCCTTTTCTCTTTCTGCAAGAGGGCTAAAAGCCTCCCAGATTGGAGCTCCTGTGTCTGCAGCAAGGTGAATTCACATCTGACCTATTGTTCAAATAAGAATTCTCCTCAAATCCAACCAAAGACCTCTCTGAACAACAGCAGAGAGACAATAATCCCTGAAATTTATTGCCATTTTAGTATGTGTGGTCAGGTTGATTTCAGGGATGATGGGCAGGAGAGCAGGTTTGGGTCTCATCAACCCTGGTGTGGTGCTGGCACTGCTGTCCCCAGCCTGGGTGTCCCCAATGTCCCACATCATAGCCAACTTCTTTGCATCTCCAGTAACTCTGTACTGATTTCCTCAGGCTGACAAAAGTCGGCTGTTTCCATACTCCCCCTGTCACTGCTGATCTGTCCCTTCTCACTCTCCAAATCCTCTTTCCATTTCTATTGGCATTAATGAACTGCTGCTGTCCCCTAGCGCCACTGCCCCCTCACCCACCCAGAGCTGCCGCATGTTCCAGCCAGCTTCACTCAGGCCTCTCCCCAAAAAGTCCTTGGCATCAACAAAAGGTCCCTGGCATCACCCACCTCGGGGCCCTGCCTGTGCCGAGCATCACCAGGCTGCCACAGCCCATGCACTGAGATACTTTCCGAAGCGCTGGATAAGTTAAAAAAAAAAACAGCAAATGGGAGTAATTCCCACTTAGGAGGAAGGACCTGCTGGAATTCACGCTGGGAAGGAGAATTCAACAGCTGTGCATTAGCATAATGTGGAAATGGCGTGGAGAGCAGAGCTGAGTGGAGCTGCCCCCCTCTGCCTCAGGTTTCCCAGCAAGAGGGGAAGGCAGGAGAGAGCCCAGGAATGGGGGGGGGGGGGCTGGGATCCCCCTCAAGCAAGCACCAGCCTTTCTCCCAGGTCTCTCTAGCTCAGCATATGCTGGGAGAAGTTTCCTTTGGAAAGGTGAGCTGGGATGTGGGAGCCTTCCCTGGGACACCCAGCCCCCACTCCTGCCTCCCCCTGACAGCTGCTGACATTTCTCCTTGGGCTCTGGCATTTATTTTAATCCACCTTGGGTTTGCACTTCCCTCTCAGGATTAACAGCAAAGTGGCAAGATGTTGGTGCAGAAAGGTGAACTCAGCCGAAACCGGAGCCCCTGCATCAGCCAGAGCCCATGGGGTGAGAGGGAAACTGAGGCAGCTTCAGCATCCCATGGGAGGGATGGGAAGCCCAAAATTCCTGTGGGGCAGCTTTCTGTGCTCTCTGAGTGCAGGTAGAAGCCACTATGCCTGGCACTGACTTACCCTGAGATGGCATCCCTGGCCTTAGGGCTGCCAGGTCCCCTCTCTCCATCACTGCCTGGCACCGCATGGGAGAGAGACAGACGGAAAGACAGACAGACAGACTGCCCGGTATCACTCTCAGGGCACCACATGGGAGATGGACAGATGGACAGACAGACCACTCTGCATCGCTCTCCGGGCATCACCTGGGTGACAGACAGACGGACAAACCCCTGTGTGTCGGTACAGCCGGACGGACAGACAGAGAGCCGCTCGCTGTCCAGCGTCCTCCCGGCCGCACATCGTTTGCCCGCAGGCTCCATCTTGTGGAAGATGCTCCCTCGAGGAGCTGAAGCGGGAAGCCAACCCCTGGCGTGGGAGCCGGCGTGCGTGGATCCACTTGGCACTGCCAGCGTGGGAGTCCTCACGGGGTGGCCGTGCTGGCACCTGCCGGCACCCCGATTACCCCGCTCTGCCTCCGTGGGCTTAATACCACGTTCCGCCCCTGTGCAGCTAATGAGAGAAGCAAATGTGGTGGAATTTATTTCAACAGATGGAGGACAATTTTCTTCTCATCATTTATCCGACACACCGCGCCGTACCAGCTTGCAGAGCCTCGGGCTGTGACGTGGAGCCACCAGGGCTCTGCTGGCAGTGTCACCAGCAGCTCCCACCATCCTGGCAGAGCAGCCTCTCCCCGTTGTACCTCTCAGCTGTGGGATAAAACCAGGAGGTTTTCAGGCTGCTGGATGTGCCGCCTTCGTCAGGTTTATCTACCATATAATGTGACACAGTGGTTTCACTGTGTGTAATTTAATGAGACATTACGAAGGAGTTAATCATGGGAAGCAGAGCTCGTGCTGAGTGTTTGGCCACGGTCTGGCACAAGAAACCTCGTTCCCAGCCCTCATTCCCTGACCCAGAGTGATGCAGACCCTCAGGAGCAGCAGGTGGAAGCTCCGTCAGCACCATCATCGCCAGCTTTCTGTCCCCAAGTGGCCCTTGGCAATCCTGCTGTGTCCCCAGGCTGGGGACACGGCAGGAGGGACGCGGTTGGAGATTGACGCTTGTAGGAAAACAAGACACGCAAAACTCTCAAGAGCACATCCAATTTCCACTCATTAAGCCATAATTTCCATCATTTTAATTACATAAAAGGCAGATAAATGGTGAGTATGCTCCTACTTGTGCCTTTTCTCTTAATTATTGGTCCTTTGCACGGGCCAGTTTGCAATGAATCAGTCTTTAAGCAGCGTTCACTCGGAACATGCTCGGCTTTATTTGAATTATCTTGTTGGACGATCATTCCCCAGAACATAATAAAACAAACATTAATTACTACTTCAGTGAGTGTAATCTTCTTGAAAGCACTCGACACTACTCGAATGCCACTGTAGCCTCACGCTCCGCACTTTGAGGCACGCGGGTAAACGAACTCATCCTGCAGGTCTGAGCGCGCAAGGCTGCAGCTTTGGGAAAGGATGGTTAGAAAACGTGCAGTGGTTGAGCCTGCCGCAGGAGCGACCAATGAGCCAAAGAGCCCTAAGGCAGTGGAAGTCTGCTGGTGGGACAGCTCAAAGGTCTGAAGTCACCCTTCAGGTGATGGTGAATTCCCCACCAGGCCTTGCTGCACGATGTTAATCCTTCTCAGTTAGTTGGCACACGCCTTCTACCCCTTATTAGTCGTTGTCCCAGTAAGTTCTCCTGTCCTCAACACCCCATTGGATTCGGGTTCCCCTGTTCCACCCCTTGCCTCTTCCATTGGTTACAGTTATGTCACTTACCTTCTCTCCACCCTCGTGCCCTCAGTTCATTGGTCCCTGATGCTTTCCCCTCCCTTGTTTATAAGCCTAGACACTGCATTGTTCTGGGTCCTTCGTTCCTGGGCCCGTCATGGCGTGGGGCCCGTCATGGCGTGGATGCAATAAACTGCCAATGGAATACCCTACGAAGGATCCCTCCTGCCTCTTTGTCTCCAGCGACACTAGAGAGCTATCCTGCTTTGGGGTGTGTGTGTGTCAGCGTGCTCCCACCTGCACAGATGTGTTCGGGTGCCTGCGAGAGTGCTTGTGCCGCACCAGCCGAGCGGCGAGGGGACGCTTCTCAGGAAGGACGCTGTGCTCTTTCCACCGACCCCACCACTGCGTCACAGGTGTTCAGTGGAAAAAGCTGAGCCTGCTCTCCAGAGAGCACGGAAGATCTGGTGGCTCAGTGGGATGCAGCAGGCCAGACCGTGCCACACTGGATTGTGCCACGTTTTGCAGCACTTGGCACATTCATGAACACGTAAATGGCAACTCCCAACTTCCCCTCCATTCCTGATGGCATTTCCAGCACTGCGCTAGAACACTTTGGATGTCGTGGGATGGGTGCTGCCCTGGCAGGTGCCAATTCACCCACCAGCAGGATTGGCATTGCTGCTGGTGTTTGGGGTTGTCCGCAGGCAAGAAGAGATTTAGCTGGATGCAACTCAGCCATGTTTTAGCCAGGAGCGGGAAGAGATGTGGCTGTAGCCAGGCAGCAGTATGACATTCTTCCAGCCACTTGAAGTTCAGCATCATTAGACCTTCCTCATACGTGTATCATGCATGGAAACCTCTGGCGAGGTCTTTCCCTGGCAGTTCTCCCTCCTGCTCCTCCACCTCCACAAACCCAGCCCTTGGGTTTGCTCCTGGAGTTACCCAAAGCTTCAGAGGCAAGGACAGTTTTCCTTGCCCATGGCCCCACTGCCTCCACGGAGCATTTCCAAGAGCATCCCTGTGTTTCACTAGATGCAAAGACGCTGTTGGGGAGAAGGCAGCTGCAGCCTGAATCTAAAAGACAAAAATCAAGTGAGGAAAGGGGAGCCCTTTCGAAGTGCTGGTCCATATGCACACAGCAACCATAGCATCCAGTAGTCCTGGCTCTGGAGGGTCTCTACTCAAATCCAGGTACATGCCGAAAAGAAAACAGCTTTCAGTGTCTTAAATATTCACTACTGGCACTTTTAAAGACTGATTTTGCTTCTGTGAAAGAGAAAGGAATTGAAATACACTTTTAATAAGAACATTTTTTCATGTCATTTTGTTACCATCCCACCCACCCTTTAGGGGTTGTTTCCCCGAAGATGAGCACATCCAGCGTGAAGGGCACAGGGAGCCAGGGAGAGCCCCAGTCCAGCCCCAGCATTCTGGGGAGGAGATGGAGGAGCAGGAGAAGGAGGAGGAGGAGGAGGAGGAGGGGGAGGAGGAGGAGGTGGGGGATATACTCTGAGGATAAAGCCATATGTTGCCAAGTTAATAAAAGACCTTGAAAAGCATAAATCCTCGGCATCCTGGCTGCTGGCCCAGGTGCATAATTTCCTTGCCATTGGGGGGGAGCAGGCAGCATCTGTGCAACTCCAGCATCGAACGCTAATGAAAAAGCCCAGGATGAAAGACTCAGTCCCCGGGGACAGCGAGGGAACCCGGCTTTCTCCGGCAGAGCTGCTGTTTGTGTTGGAGGAGAGCCTGGCAGGTTGGAGTGAGGCTTCTCCCAACTTTCCGTGCCAGGGAGAGACCATCCACCCTGGATCCACTTTCCCCAAACACCCGGGGCCCAGGGAGGTACAGCGTGGCGGCTGCATCTCCAGGGTGTCCTCCAGGAACACGGCCAAGGACCTTGCCTGTGGCACAGACGGAAAGGACAGCTCCTACAAAGGGGAAAAAGCTGTGTTCCCGCTGCACAGAGCTGAGCTGCAAACCCCCCTGCTCAGAAAAGGAATACTGGGATGTGTTCAGTGGGGTAAGCGAGGAGGGGAGGCAGCGGTGAGGGGTGCAGGACCCCACAGCTCTGTCTCTGCCCATTCCAGTGCACTGTCAGGAGGCCCCAGGATCTGCCAGCTGTGGGGTATTTTCCAAGAAGCAGTTTTTTCTCAGTAAAGCAAATACTCCTTGACCCACATGAGGCTGAGAAGGAGTAGCGAAGCGATTGTATGTGTGACTCAACACAATACAAAGCTATTTGCCTCCGCGTTTGCCAACCTGAACATCCAGATGTACACAAATTAATGAGCATTATGATGAGCCTCATTAAAAGAACTGTTCTTCTGGGGGAAGCCTCTTCCCCAGTACCAGTGCTGTGTTCTGTTTGCTCAGCTATTAGCTGATGGCAAACTGTGAGATTCTCTGCTTCATTCTGATGCTTTGGTGCAGTCAGTCCCTTGCTGGAGCAAGAGGTGACAGTGCTGGATGCCATGGATTGTGGTGGTGGCAGAGCTGGCTCCAGCTCCCGGCCGTCCCATAGGGGACAAGTCCCCCATGACTGCAGCTCCTCTTTGCCCGAAAAGAGCCCTTCACGTCTGATGCTGGGTGGATTCATTTTGTATCCCACAGTGCCAGCAAAGATGCTGGGCTTTTCAGGGAAATAAATACCACAGTGGTGTTTTTTTGCCTTTTGTGGACAGATCCAAGGTAAGTGTTCATCCTTGCCTTAAGCAGGGAACCAGCGCCACTTCTCAAAGCCTCATTTTGCCTTTTGCCATCACATTATATTAAAAGAGTTTTTGGGTTATCTCATAAGTAGGTGCTTTTTATTCCAGCCACATTCCCTCCTTTCTGGCCGGGCTGCTCTCCCTGGAGCAGGAGCTTCCCTTGCCTGTGCAGAAACATCTCAGCTGCCTCTCTTGTGGAGATTTAGGGCACCTTCAGCCTGACAGGGTATTGGAACAACCCCATTCCTAGGGGCACCCCTTGCTGAGCCCAGGTCCCCCCTGCCTCCTGGCACCCCCTCTGTCCTCTGGGAATGCACAGTGGTGGAGAGAGAAGCTAAGATGCTGGCATGGCTGTGGTCCCACTAACCTGCTGAGGCTGAGATCCATGTTTTCTGTGAGGGAGCAGTGAGACTGGGACCAGCGCTGATGAAATCTGCAGTTGAGCTGCTGAAGAGGAGAAGAAGGAGAAGGAGGCAATCCAGCTCATGACCCAGCAGTGGAGAAACCACTGAGCCAGCCTCACTGGCCCCTCAGTGCCGAGAACAGCACTGACTAACTGGAAGCAATGCTTGGCCCAGGCCCCATTTGAAATCTGAAGCAGGTTTTTCTCTTTCAATGGATGAAAAAAACTCAGTTTCCAAGAAGAGCATCAAGCCCTTAATCGGGATTTTAATTCCTAAATGGCAGTGGGTGCAGCAGAGCTGGTTGTTCGGAGAGTGGACACTCCCAGCCCGGGGAGCGCAGCCGTGGCCGCATGGCAATGAGGCATCTGGCAGCCCCCAGAGCCAGCACTGATTCTCTCCTGCATCTAAAAGCAGACATGAGTGGTGCTTATTAATTTGAGTCCACCTCTGAATGCACTTAACGATTCAAGTCCAATTAGTTTTCAGAGTGCCCAGGTAGGAAGTAATCATTAAAAACATGTAAATTAAGTTACTGGGGAGCTTAATAGATTAGTCATTGACTTTCTAGCTTATGTTGGCTCTTAACCTTCAGCTTAAATTCATCACGAACAATTTCTCTGAGCTGGCTGCGCAAGGTTAGAGCCGAGGGCTGCAGCTTTGCCGAAAGGAGAGCTGGCCATGCTGTGGCATCTCCCTTGGGAGAAGGAGTCCATGCCAGAGCCCCCCTGTCCTTCCAAAACTGAAGACCTTGGCTCCTGCAAGTGCTTTATCTGCAGGCATTGTGCCCAAGATGGGGAGCTGCCTTCTGGCAGGGGGTGGCCCCTGGGCATGAGGCCACCTGGGGGGTCCCACTCCCCTCTTGCCCCACTGTGCCTTGATCCAGAGTCCAGATCCCTTTGCTGTGTGGGAATGAGCATTTGATTAACTCCCAGACTGACATGTATCTGGAACAGGTGCCTCGGGGATGAGCTGCTGGAAGGGCAGGTCCCTGCTCATCTCTCCCACTGCCATCTCCCCTGCCAGGCTCCTTTCTGTCTGAGCAGCCCCATCCCGCAGTAACCAAATTTCAGTTGCAACTGGAATTAATAAAAGTTAATCTGAGATTATAAATGGACTTCTAACTAATGCCCTAATAGATTAGGAGGAGCCTAATGGAAAGACAGAGTCTCCTGGGGCAACACAAACCTCTTGATCAGTGGTAAGAGGCACCTGCAGAGCCCCCACTGCCCTGGGGCACCCTCTGACCCAGACCTGCTCGCCATCCCAGGAATCAGCTTTATTACAGAGGAGAAAATGAAGGAAAGATATCAAAAACGATCTCAGGCTGGAAGCATTTGGAAAAGCTATTTCTAAAATTGCAATTACCAGGAAGGAGAACAAATTACCACTTCAGGGACCGTCGCACATGGAGAATCAGAGCTTTGGGAAATAATCAGAAGAATATATTCACAAAAGTGCATTATTTATATTGAAACATTTTGAAGTAAAGGTCACAAGGAGAAGCTGAAGATTAGTAAATAGGAAAACGCGAGGATCACTCACTGCTGTAATGGTTATGGTCCATTTTGATTACGACTGCATTAGTCACCGAGATGCTTAAATCACCGCAGAGCAGCCACGGGTGTGGTCTTGAGGAGTTAAGGAGTGAGGGATCCTCCTGCACCCCTCTGCTCCAGACCAGGCCACTGGCCTCTTCTGCAAGTGCCCCCTTGTCAGAGCCACCTGGTGCTCTCCTGAGTCCTTCCAGGAGTGGGTTCCCCATTCCCTCAACCTTTGGACCCAGCTCCTGGGACCTCAGGGGTCCCACAGCTCCAGCGCTCACAGTGACACTCAGGGACCCCGCGTGCATCACCATCCTGCTGCTCAGCCCACCAGGTGCCAGGTCCTGGCAGTTACTGATGGCACCAACCACCCGCACAGAAGAATCCCGAGTACAGAGTTCTTCTCCCTAAACCCAAGAGCGCGTGTGCGATGCAGCAGTGCTGCTAATCTTCCATGCCTTCAGAGATGACTCCTGGTAAGGCCCTGGCCTCTTTTCCTCCCCTTTTATTATTGCAGATCGTTTTTAATACTGCGCCAACCTGTCAAGCTTCCCCTGGCTCCGTGTCAGCTATGACTAAGGATTTAGAAGAGATACATGGAGGGAGGTCTCACTGGGTGGTGCAAAAGCCCAGGAGAGGCAGGAGATAATGGTGCTGGGATGTCTCCTGAGCCCACAGGATGCTGAGCAGCCCAGGCAAGAGCTGGGGGCTCACAGCCACTGCCCCTCAGGCATCCATCATGGGATAAGGAATGAGCCAAGCTGGACCATGAGGCCGACCCAGCCACGCTCGTCTTTGCCGACAGCCCCTGGCTCATGGAACCCTCCCTCCTCAGCAGCCCTGAGAAAATATTTGCAGCTTATACAAGCAGCGAAAATGGGATTGATTTACTGTAGTGACATCTCAAAGCATGAAGTGGCACTTTTACACTCGCATCACCCATTAGACATCTGAAGGCATCAGCACAGCCCATTTCATTTTTAAAGACATACAAAATGCTCGGAGGAAGCCATTTGACATCCCCATTCTGGGAGCTGTGATAGCGTGCTGGGAATAATACAGATGCATCACAAGTCTCACATCTCATCGTTCCGGTCCCCGTTGTGTCAATACGCTGCTAAAGAGCTGGCGAGTGTCGTTCCGTAATTTTCCTGTGTGTCACAGCTGCTGAAGGAGCTGCCCATGGACAGCACCTCTAAATCAAAGTGGCAGCCACAGCCACGTCTGGTGGATGCTCCAGCCCTGCACTCCAGGAGCAGCTTTTGGAGGTGGCAGCAGCACCCAGTGGGAGATGCTGGAGCACCTTATGGGAGATGCTGGAGCACCAGATGGAGGTGCAGCGGCTCCCTCCATCCCAGCCATTTCCAGAGGCGGGGTATTGGAGCAAGGCCTCTTGCCCAAGAGAAAGAAAAGGCACTTTGGGCGAGGAGCTTCCCTGAACATGGGCTGTGCTGGCCTCTGAAATCGCTGCCTTGCACTGGGCATCCCATCTGCATCCAGGAGTGGGGAGCACAGGGTACACAACCCCTGGCCTTGGGTACCTCAGGACTCACCCTCCAGCTCCACAGCTCTTCCCCAGAGGCAACTCCATGTTGGAAACACTCATAATTTTTAATGGGATTAGTCCATCCCTGATGCCAGGGGAAGGAGCCTGACCACGTCCTGCGCTGCAATCACTGTGCACCAATAGCGCCAGCCCTGATTTATTAGCCCGGAGATTTCACTGCCTGGCCACTGACAAATGGCCACAATTTTACCCGCCCCTGTCCTCCCAATCAATAGCTTTTAATCAAATCCAATCACACCATATTAAATTAAGAGTCCAGAATAACCTCAAAGTGCTGAGGGTGCTGGTGCTGGCACAAGCCGGTGTCAGGAGCTGTGGGAATTAATCACCTCTGTGCTGCCAGCACATGGAGCCCAAGGCTCAGCAGGGGAGAAAAGGAGGTTGGGCATACAGGAACTGTCTCAGGATACTTCTCACCGTGGATTAGAATCATGGAGACTCCTGGATTGCTCCCACACTTCCGCCGAATTTGTGCCGTTTCCTTACAGCTCCTTGGGGTTTGCTCTATTCAGCTCTCACGCTTCCACTTAGTTTTAGAGCTATTTCTGCGTATGAATTATTCCCTGACACAATTTTGCAGCCGTGGTTATATTTAGAGAGAGCTCGTTCATTGGGTGAGGCTCCTCGTTTTCTGTTTCGTTGGGTGAGATCCTCCGGTTTCTGTATCCCATCTTTCAGGCTCCAGTTGATCTGCGCTCACTAATTACAGCGTGGCACACCAGATGAGGTCAAGCTCACACTTCCCCCGTGTTCTGCAGCAATATTTATTTGTGATAAAGTAGAAGGCAGCCGTGGGGAGACGTCCCCCTGCAAGCGTGTCATGGCTGCATCGGCTTTCCCTGTATCAGCTGTGGAATAAATTTCCACCACGGAAAGAGAAAAGCTGCTGCAGTGAGACCCGGAGTACTTTGCGATGTTTCTGTGTATTAAGAGCTTGGTTCTGTGCTGCCACATCTTCTCCGGGGCTCTCCAGATGGCTTTGTGGGACAGCCAGAGCCTCGTGCTCCCCAGGGGGTTCCTTGGGGGCTGTGGCAGTTTGTTTATGCATCCTCACCTGGCTGAATGATCCCCCTTCCGTCTTCCCCTCCTTTGTACCCACCTCTCCTCAGCCAGGCTCTCATTTCCCAGCCACCTCTCTCACCTCTGTACCTTGAGGTTTTTAATGCAGCTCTGGGTTTTCCTCCTCGTTCATCTTCCTTCTGAAAAACACTTGACTTTCCACTGCATTGTTGGCATTTTCCAGGTACTCCTCTTGCAGGTGTCCCAGCAGCTCTTTGGAGAATGCCAGCAGCTGCTCACCCGGCTCTGGGTGCTGCTGACGTGCCCCACTGGGCAGCATGACCTTGGTTCTGTCACTGGCTTTGGTGACAAGCCCCTCTCCTGGAGCTCCTCACCCGTGCCCAGCGTCCCCACACTGCCTTCGGAGAGGACTGTGGTGCCGCTGGAGCTGCGCCAGCTGTGGCAGCTGGAGCCTGGCAGATTTAAAGTCTTAATTGCCTGTGATAATTAAAAATCTGAGGAAGTTTCCCCAAAGCACAGAGCTGTCCTGGCCCAGCCACAGCTCTGCCTCCCCATCAGCCCAGCCACGCTTTGAGGAGTGCAGGGTGCATTTGCTCCCACTCCTGCGGCTGACAGTGAGGCAGAGCTGACTGAGCCCTTTTCCCAGGCAGGAATTTGATCCAAGCCCTGGACTAGGGATACTGAACAGGCACCTTCTGCAAACTGCATCACCATCCCATCACTCATCCCATTGCAGGGAAGGCAGAGCCGGGGAGCGTAGGATCCCTTTTGGGATCTATGTGTGGTTTGCTCCGTGTGCCACAGGGAAAGAGCCGTGAGGAATGAGCTTGACCAGCCACCAACTGAGGAGGAAGAGCCGAGACAGGGACAGGGTCTGCTTCTGTCCTTGCCTGCGTGTGCCAGGACCAGTGATGGCCACCAGTCAGGGAGACAGGAAAGACTTTAATGCCTGTCTGCAGCACTGTGTGCACGGTAACTGCAGCTGCAGATGTACGGTTCTGATTAATTGTGCGAGTAAATTAGAGGCACCCAGGTGAAACCACAGACGGAGGCCATTTCCTGCGTGCTGCTCCTTCCTTGGTACTGGCCCATCCCTGCTCACTCTGGGAGGTAAGGGGGGCTCTGTCAGAGCCTGGTCCCCTCACCAAGGAAGGTGTTGGCGACTGGAGTTCATCCCCAAAGGCTGGTGCTGCTTCCCTGTGTGAGTGGCCTTCCCCAGCACCACTTTCCCCCTTGAATCCTGCACTTCTCCTGTCCTGGTCCCCACACCCTGGCCACCAGTTCCATCCTTGTTTGGATGCATGGCTCTCCAAACACCCTCCAAACAGCACAGGGGGCTGCAGACTCCTGCCCGCAGCCCTCCTGGAGGGGTTTGCGTCTCGTGTTGGGGCTGCGGGCAGGAGTCTGCAGCCCCACACTCCACACTCCACAGCATCTCTTCACCAGCCCTCCAAACCACAGGCAAGCCACTGCTTCCCCCGAGAGTGCTCCATCACCCCTGCCGACAGCACACCCCAACTCCCTGTCATCAAGCAAATCTCATCATGCTCCCTCCTAACCTTTGTGCAAAGGTTGTGAGAAATGCCAGGGCCATATTTCAAAGGAAATGCGAGTCCGAGCAGTCCTGAGCTTGTACCGTCTCCAGAGGGGCTGAGCGGGGCAGCTGGCTCTGCCTGCAGCGGGCATTCCCAGCCCTAGGCCAGTGCAGCCGCCTGGGGACAGTTCGTGGAGAAGGGACCGGCACTCCGAGGCTGGCTGGGATGAATCAGGAGAGCCGGGCTTGCCTGTGCTTCCTTATCTGCCCAATAATTGAATGGAATAAGCTCTCTTATCTCTCTGGCCCGGCTTTTCCCTGACAGCCCCCTTATCTCTCAGCCCTTGGAGATTGCAAGCAGCCGTCAGGGTGCTGCATCCATCCGCTCCTGACGGGATTGGGCGTTCCGGGGCACGGCCCCTCGTTGGCCTCCCGTCTTGCCGGAGGAGCTGTCTGGGAGGATGCTCCAGCCAGCAATCGAGTCTGCTGCGGGTTACCCGCATGGGAGGGTGGGTGCCTCTCCCCTCGGTGAAGGTGGAAGCGACCCCCTGGTAACAAATCCAGTCAGCTGGTACATCCCTTGTGTTACTGCCCACCTCTGCTTTGCAGCTTTCAGCGCGGGCACGCCAGGCCCCTCCATCAGGTGCAAAGATTATGGGGAAAAACACGGAACATTTGGGTTTGGTTATTTTATTATCAATTGTTGTGGATTGGGTGAAAAAAGTAAGTATAAAAGCATCTGTGTGTGAATGCCACGAGATGGCAATGAGAATGGCAGTGGTCCAGGGGGCTCGAGGCCAGGCTGCCAGCGGCACAGCCTCTGGTTCCTGGGAGAACCCCTCGGAGAGTGAGCTTGGCCCCTTGGTCAGGGTACCCCAGCCTGGCCCCACAGCCTCCTGCCGTTCCCAAGCCTGCCTGGGTAACCCAGTGAAGCAGAACACGAGCTGCTCTGCTGTTTCGCTCCTTGCTCTTCTACCCAAACCCTGGGGATGGTTCTCCCGGCCCAGGCGAGGCCAGAGGAAGCTCTGGCGTGGCCACGGGGCCGGCGGGGGCTGCTCTGCAATGCTCCGCGTCAGCCCAAGCCGAGCCGAGCAGTAATTGGGTCTCTTAGGTAAAACACGGCGGATTGCAGGCGGCTGCAGCTGCACGGCTGATGGACCACAGAGGAGACATTAGCATGTAAAATGATGACCATTAGCTTGATTAAAGAAGGGACACAACACGCATCTTGTTCTCTTATCAGAGCCACTTCTTCCCACGAATCATTGGTTGGGGATTTTGATTTCCTTGTGCGGGAGACAAAACACCTCGGAAGTGCCGGGTAATTGCTTGTGGGCTGAGTTTTTCTAGGCTAACCTAATCTTGCCGGGGATTTGCTTTCAGCCCTTGAATGTGAAGAAGGATTTTCTTTAAGATCAGGATGAAAAACACTGTCATAAATTAGCATCAGAATAAACGACTTCTGAGTGCTGGATTTACTCAGGATTTTCCTAAGCAGTGGCTAACCCGAAAAAGCAAGCCCCAGTCCTACTCACAGGACCCAAGGACCAGCTGGGGCAGTGCAATCCTGACCACACCTGCTCCTGCAAAATCAACTGTACTTGTGGGAAAACAGCTGGGCATCCCAGCACGGGAGTACAGCACAGGAAAGTTGGCGTGCAGAAAGTTCTCATCAGGGATGTCTGGACAGCATCTGGGACCAGAGGGATGTCCACAGGTCTTTGGAGACCAAGTCCTGCTGTCCATCCCTTCTCCATCTCTTTGCCAGCCCGGATGCCGGCACAGGTCAGCCGGAATGCCACAGGAACGGGCAGATGTGCTCGTAATTAGGATGCATCGAATCAGTTAAAGCTGAAGACAAAGAAAATTAGAGAAAATGAAGAGGAAATGAAACGGCTCGAGCAGATGCAGGGGAAATATTTTTAGTCCTTCCAAGTCCATGGCGTCTGTTGTTTGGAAGAGTCCACGCCAAATCCTCCCGGGACTTGCTTCCTTTCAAAAGAGGTTGCCATCTCCCAGCGCTGCAATTAGTCGTGTCCGCGCAGCTTCTGTGGAGTACAACCAAAGCACTTAATTTTCATTAAAAAGATGACATTGGAAGTGGTTATGAAGGACAGGCACAGGAACTGGTAACCACGTTCCTGAGGATGGAATGGGACACACGAATGCATAAATTACCGGGCTCCTTTTCCACGTTCTGTCTTCTGCTTTTCTGCAAAGAAGATTGACTTGATTGTAGGTGCCTCTCTGATATCCCTTTGTAAATCCTACTCACATTTGCATTAGATAATTCAGTATATCCATAAATTAGTGTTGAACATCAGTTGTTTTTACAGAAGCGTTGCATAATCTCCTCCTCACAGGTGTTCACGGCCCATCCCAGGATCCCAGCAGAGGCAGGGGAGGCTGGTGAGTGTTGGCAGCAAGGACTTGTCCTTCTGCCATCCTCCAGGGCTCCCATCAATTTATGGCTGACCTATCACACACTGGGCACTGCTCAAATCCAAAGGGGCATCAGCAGCGTCACTTGATTTACCTCTCCAGAAGGTGGGAAGCAATGGGGCTCTTCACCTCGCTCAGTATCGTGCTGGGGCAAGCATTGCCCTTGCTCCAGGAGCAATTCCCTGCACTGGAGCAAGCCAGGGATGCTTCCAGAGCCCAAACACCACACTCCACATCCCACTCCATTCCATCCTGCCACTGTGCTCCAGAGTGAGCCCTGTCCTTGAAACCAGGGCTGGATAAAATAGGGTCATTTTTATTTTTCAAGTTTTCCGTGTTCATGAAAGCAAAGATTCGTGTGGCTGAGCCTGAAGACAAACTGCTTCAAAGAGCAATTTTAATTGAAATGATAATGATGAAAATTTTGCCTCCAAAATTGAAAAGTGCGTTACCATATCCCTTCCCTCCTCCCGTGACACGTCCAGGCAAAGCAGCAACAAAAATAGGGGCCTTTTGTGAGAGTCTCTGTATGACTCAGTTTCTTCAGCACACAGATTATATTTCTCTCTTTAAAAGACACTAAAGCACTACCCTGTCCCTCTTCTCTGCAGCTTTCCTCATGTTCCTCCTCTTCCCTGTGCTCCGTGCGCAATGCGGGGATCCTGCTGCTGCACGGGGAGCCCCTCAACAGAGACTGCATGGCTTGAAAGGGGGAAATTTAAGAAGGAAATTTAAGGAATTTTAGGAAGCAAAAGGCAGAGGTGTTCTGGGATGTATCCCCAGGATGGGCCGGGTGCCAGAGGGGTTGGGATGGAGCCCTGAGGCCGCGTCCCCGGCTGGATTGCTGCTGGCTCCCGGCAGGAGCACAGAGCTCCCCCCAGGGAGCAAAAAGCTCATCCGCTACCCAAACAGAAAACGGCTGCTGGTTCCCCTCTCCTCGGCATTAATCTCTGTCCCTCCTGGGAAATTACGCTGCGATAAATCTTTATTTCTCATGATGGCTTGCCAGCTTTAATAACGATTTCGCGGGGGATGGGAGATGCCGGCAAACCGGAGCGCGGGCTGGAGAATGCTCCGCTCTCCCAGCACACACTGGTGGGTTGGGACTGATTTATCCTCCTTTCCCAAGCCCTATTTGTCCAGCTGCCAGATAGGGCCAAGTGAGTAACTGTTTCCTCAGTAGATTTAGTCTCCTCTTAATCCTCAGGTACCCCTGCTTTCCTGGAATTTATTCAGTACCCACACCGAGCTGTATGGCGTGAAAATGTGGGTAGTGAGACCCTCCCCTCAAAAGGGCTGCCTGGGCACTCCAGATGCTGGGATGTAGGAATTGAGCAGCGCTGGGGAGTTACTGTAATAATGTTTGTGTTACTCAATACAAACCATTTGTAGAACTGTGCTTAAGAACAATGGAATTTGTGCTTAGTTCTCGTGGCATTCAATTGGCCAATGTGAACAATTGAGTTTTCTGTTATTTGTGGAAATATCTGAATGGCCAAATCCAATTACTCCTGGAAATTCTGCTGTGATGCAGAGAGCAGCCTGAGCCCTGAGTGCTTCTTTCTGAGCCAGAGTGGCCGTTGCTCCTGGGTAGTTTCAGGATGCTCACGAGCCTGCACTGGGCCATCCCACTCCGCTCCTACTCCTCTCCCACTCTGAGGGAGGGAGTTGAGAATACACATGAAACGCCCAGTGAAAATGTGACCTACAGCTGAGGAAGATGAGAAGAAGATGCTGAAGGGACAGACAAGAGCTGCTGGGTTTCACCCCGGGGGCTGTGACAGCCAGTTCTTGGGGCTGCTGCGTGTACCCTTCTTGAGCAACCCAGCGTCAGGCTGGCAGGATCACAACTCCTGTCCTGCCTGCTCAATGGGGTTTCTCAGGGAAGTGTTGCCAAATAAACCCCAAAATGACACTGGTGCTGCTCCTGCATCCTCTCATATGGAGCCCATCATATGGGTCCTGTAAGGGATGAGGAGAGGGGAGCGCAGGGCTCCATGGTCAGACCTGAGCTGGGGCTGCTCCGCTCACCTGGCAGTCGGGGCAGCAGAACAGCTTCGGACGGTTGAGCACCAAATGTTTTCACAGGGAGTTACTATAGAAACTATCTCAACACCTTTTTCTGTGCAGCCTCGTTGCTGCTAATAAATAGCCTCATTATTTTGTAAAAAGTGCTCGGGAAACCAGGAGCAGCATGGCTCAGGCCGAGACAGAATTAATGGTCGAAAATAGTGGGACCATTTTTCCCTGTGCCATGGAAAGCAGAGAGGCCGGAGCTCCATTAGGGAGAGTTATGGCTCATTTCTCCGCTTTTGCTGTATTTATGTTTTATGTATTCAAAAGTGATTTCAGCCACAGTTCCAAATTACCAATTCCCACATTACGTTAAACGTCTGTGAACAGGAATGGCTCCTGCCTATCAAAATTAACCAGTGAGTGCCATGCAGGGAGCCAGCTCCTCCCTGGTGCTTGCAGCCAGCACTGCTTTCAGTGAAATGCTCCAGGGCCTGCTGAGGGGCTGCTGTCCCAGCTGGTACCAGGGTCATCACCAGTGCCAAAGGCGGAGCATCCCTAATTTCCATGATGCATTTCTCCCTCTCTGCCCCAGCAGTCACAGCCACTTTCACTTCTCTGCCCAGTGCCTTAAGCCAAGACATTTTCGCTTCCCTTCAAGCCCGAGTGCCCCTGAGCAGGAGAGGATTGTTAAAAATATTAACAGGAACAACACAATAGCAGGAATAACACATCCCTGTGGCAAGAAGCTAAAATACACATCACTCTTAATGTATTCATAGGTCCTGTTGATACTCTGTGTTAATGCCGTGCCTCTCCCAGCCAGGAACATGTTCCATCCAGGCAGGGCTGGGCTCCAGAATGTGCTGGGGAGCACATGGGCTTGTAGGATCTGCACTGGGGTCTTGGATCTTTGTGGACATCAGCCCTCTGACTGCTTGGCACCATCGTCATCCCATAGTTCACACTCAGACCTCAGTCAGCACAGTGGTTCCTTGCTGATCCTGTCAGTGCTGGACACTCCCACAGCTTCCATGCATCTGGATGATCTTGTCTGACTCGGGTCCAGAATCAATCTTCTTCTGTCATCTGAAAAACTTCTGGATTTGGATACAGGCTTCGTTACAAATATCACCCTCATCCTCCAACCTGCACACAGTCCTACTCGCAGTCCTACTCACGGTCCTACTCACAGTCCTACTCTCAATCCTATGTGCAGTTCAGCAGTGGGTCACTCTGGTGAGTGAAAACAGAGCAATTTTAGCCAAAAGCTCCACCACCAGCTCTCAGACCACGGTGTCCTGACAGATCCCTGTCTGCCTCTTGCTTTGGGGAGCATGGCAGCTCTGGCAGGTGGGATGCAGTTTGCACCACCCTGCCTCCAGCTCCCTGACTCTGGCCAAATTGAAGACTATCATCCATGGATCTGAGACGCAAATACTGCCCAGGAGAAGGTGAGGTGGATATTTACCTTCAGGGGGGCTGGAAGCTGGCAGTGTCCGCATCAAACCCTCATCATGGGCAGTGGGTGGCTGTGACCGCCCCTGCCATGCCTGCAGGCGGGGGCGGCTTCCCCATCCACCTGCTTGCAAAACTTCTCGCAGCCACAGTTTCCTCTGCTTTGCCCAGGAAAAGCTGGACGTCGCTGTGATATTCTCGTGCCACATCTCTGTGTGTTGGCATTTTTATGAAGATCTGAAGGAAAACTAGAACTGATCACGCTGGTTTGCCTCTGGCAGGAGCCACCACAGACAAATAGGGAACACGGCTCTCCACGGCTCTTCTTGGGGATCACACTAACGACTTGCGTGGCGCAGACCCAACATCTCGACGGGAGGCAGCCAGGCATCAGCGAAAATGATGGGGAATATAATGAATCATTTGTCTTCTCTGAGAAGGAAGAGTGGCGGTGGAAAACACAGACCCTTAACTCTTCCACAGCCGCCTGCTGCTGCTGTCAGCATTCACGGGGTCCCCAATGGACTGGCAGGAGACGAAAAAGGAGATGAAAGAGGACATCACCATGCCAGCATGTCCCAGTTTCTAGGATGGATGTGGGCTTGCTCTCCAGAGCAGCCTGGCTGCCAGCGGTTGCTTATTTTGCTCTTAATGATACAGAAGAGCTTATGGAAAAGGATTTCACTTCCTCTATAATGCTAATAAAGTAGATTTGGCTTAATGCACTGCGTCCTTTATCTGAGGGGCCGAAGACACCAGAGGCTTTTGGAGAACTGCTACTGCAGCACACTGTGGTGGCAGAATCCAGATGTGTTGGGAGGCAGCTGAGCAATCCAGGAGGGAGCCCGATCCCTGCCCCGGTATGCTTCGGACCATGACCCTGCTTCTCCCTGAAATGTCCCTGATGTGACAGGCTTCCTCACCCAGCTTCTTGGACAGGGAGGGATTCATGGAGCAAAAGGAGCCACACCATCAGCCATGACCACAAACACATTCGGGTCTGGTATGGGGCACCCCAGAGCAGTGCCGGAGGGGACAGGACTGCTGTGGCTGCCCCAAGGTTCCAGACTCCCTGAGGGTGCCAGAACTGCTGACAGACGGGAACAAATTACAGTTCCCATCTAATCAACTCTTCTCATCGTTTCCAGTTGAGCGAATTAAAAATCTTCCAGCAGCACAGACAAACTGCGGCCCAACCTCACGCCTGATAAATGTTCCTTTTGAACTCACGCACAATGGGGGAGCCGATTAAACTTTTAACTTTTTTAATCCTATAATTTATTTAAAATGCATTTGCTGAAAGAAAAGAATGTGAAAGATTTTTTTCTTTGTGATTTCTTCGGGGGAGCTGATGTAAGAGGCAGATAACGCAGTGCAGCAAGCTCGCCTCTGACGTTACCGCTCAAACAGAGTCCTGCAGCTCAGGCTGAAATTCCCAACTTTCAGTGAAATCTGAGATTCAGCTGGGGCAGGAGTTTCCCTGAAAAAGTCCAGCAGTGTAACCTCAATGGGAGCAGGCAGGACGAGAGGAGCTGCCCACCAACCAGCTCTGCTCCCAGTGCCATCACAGCGCTGTGCCTTGCCAGCCCACCAGCCCAGCTATCCCACAGGAGTTTCCCAGCCATGCAGACAGGTCCCATTAACTGCCACACTTCCCAAGGGGAATTTGCATGGAACAGCACAGCATATACACGCTCCACAGCCCAACAAGCTTCCCGGGATTATTGTTATTGCTGTAATTACCAAAGGAATTAGTAATGCTAAACCGTCAAGAGGTTAACCGCACCAGAGGCTAACGAGCCATGCGACGCAGCAAAATGCTGGGAAGCATTTTCCCAGCTCCGAGTCACACCATATTTACTTGGGATACCCATCCCTGGAAGTGTTCAAGGCCGGGTTGGATGGGACTTGGTAAAACCTGGTCTGTTTGAAGATGTCCCTGCCCATGCCAGGGGCGTGGAACTGGATGATTTTTAAGGTCCCTCCCTACACAAAACATTCTGGGATTCCATGATTCCATGCTTTCCCCAGGAAGCAGTGCTCAGGTTTGCTTTTTTCCAGCCCCGTTGCTGGCACACGGTGCTGAGGTCAAAGGGTCGCTTTGACAGTCCAGCTCTGGCCAAAGCAGCGGCACATCTTCCCTCCAGGAACTCCCCCTCTCCGCACGGCTCCTGCCAGGGGCAGCAGCCTTAACCCGGATTTTGACAACCTCCTCTTTATCTGCTACCGACAACAAAGCTGTAATTGCAGCCCTCGGCAGAGCAGATAGAAGGAGCTCTCCAGGCACCACGAGGAATAAAGGGCATTGCATGATCCACGACTTGTCCTGAGATAACTTTGACTCTGCTCCAACAGTGGCAGCTGCCAGAGGTGATGCTCTTGGCCACTCAGTCCCTGAGCCCAGCCCCCTCCTCAGCGCCGACCTTCCACAGCCACGGAAAATTCACATGACATGCCATGGTCACACGGGATCTCTGCACACCCCTTTAATTCCAAGAGACACAGGCATGGGGGGTTCCATGCGTTCCCATTTGTGGGATGAGGAGAGGGCGTGCTGCGGATGCAGAGCAGTCACCGCCTCCTGCAAGCCTCAGTGCCATCTCGGAATCAATACCCTGCCAGCAATGATGGCAATAAGTTTAATTCTTGATGAATGGCGGACATAAAACTGAGCTATTGTGTTGCTGAAAGAAATTGAATTAAGGGTGAGAAGAAGGGACACATGGCTTGGCAGTGAGGCTGATAACGCTTGGCCAGCTGCCACAAGCCGGCCTTTGGCTCCTGACACAGCTCCTGATGATCCTGGCAGGTTCCTGGGTGCCCAATACTCCCTAAAACCAGCCCATTCCCATTCCATGGTTCAACTGTTGCTGTACAGCGAAGCAGGTCTCCTGCTCCCTCAACATTCCCTTCATCGTGCCCTCCCCAGCACCCCTCCCAGCATTTCCTGCATTAGGGCACATCCTGACACTGGGGACTCAGTGGCCCCTTCACGCCATCCCCTGGACATGCAGGAAAGGGAGTTTGGTTTTTGCCAAGTTTTTTGGTTTGGACGCCCTTTGGCTTGGGACGGACACTTACTTGTGTCTGATTATTTTTCCCAGCGAGTCTGTGACAGACTCCAGGTTTCCTCTGCACACACAGGAAGGCTTTCTTCATTAGCTGTTAGACTCCAGCTCCCGAAGAGCAAATTAGGGGACATGAATATGCAAATTAATGCTTCTAAACTGATAGCAGCATTTCTGCCTCCAAGGGGATCAAAGCTGGGGTGACATTTGGCTTCCAGCTCTTCGCATTCGGGAGTGGGGTTTGACACTTTCTTTAATTGTTTTTTGCACTCAAGAGGGCTGAAAATAAACCTTCCACAAAGTTGTTTTCCTGCGCACTCTGTTGGGCTTGAGTTGGGTTTTTTAAAATTGTTTTTGCTCCGTGTTGCCCAGGCTGGCAGCATTCCACTGGAGGGGCTGAGGGCCATCCCAGTGATGCCCTGCCCAGCCCCCATGTGGGCCACAAGAGTGGCACGGGCACGATGGCCATGGCGAGATGGTGTGGCACTAGGGACAGTTTGGGGACATGCTGGATGGCAGAAACTGCATGGAGTCACAGATGGCTGAATTTGGACTGCAACTCCCCCCAAAGAAGCCATTCCCCACCTTCAAAGGAACTTTCCAACAGCGCCTGAGCCCACCAGCTTTCCATCCCTGCAGCCAATCGTGAAGCCCCAGGAGTATGTCCCATGACCACCATCAGCACCCAAATGTTGCAGGCTGACAGAAGTGCCCATGCCTGGGGCTTTGAGAGGCAGAGAGGGCTCCACACCACCACATCCTGCATCCCCACAGGATGTCTCCGTCCTGGGGCACTGCCCAGGTATCTCCCCGATAAGTATTGGGAATCAGGGGGAATAATAAGGAATTCCAACAAGCTCCCTGCCAGAAGCAGCTGTTGGTCCATGTTCCACTGCCCTGGGCTGTAAATGCCCTTGGCTGGCTCTCTCCCTGCTCTCTGCCAGCCCAGCCTCTGCTTAGAAGTAATTAGGAGATAATTAACATTTGTAGCAAACAGCAGGAAACATCTGGGCCTGATAACGTATGAGGAGCCCTTGAGGGTGATTAATGGGGCTGGAGGAAGGAGAGTGGCTGGTGGCGTGGCAGAGCGTCATGCTGGTGGGGTTGGGACTGGATGGGATGGGATGGGGATGGGGATGTCTGGGGGGGATGTTCCAGGGGTGAGGAAGTTTCCTTCCACCCTCCTCTCAAGCAAAGGTGGGAAAGCAGCATCGTCCTCCCAGGAAGTTTCTCAGTCAGGAGCCGATCACTTGGAAGCGACCTGGACTCAGAGGAAGAACAGAGGGCATTTGGTGGAGCTGTAATTTATTTTATATGACTCCTACTTAATTAAGCACTTCATTTGCATAACCCTGTGCAGTAACTCACTTCTGTCATCATGAAATTCAGCCATGTGCAAACAGTCTGCAAAAATAACACACATAATTCAAACTTATGTTTGTTGTAAGAATGGGTTTACATGATGCGATTAAACAGGCCTGACAGGCAGCCCAGAACTCCCTTCTCTTTCTCCTTCCTCTCCCTATCCCCTTTCCCTTCTCGTTCCCTTTTCCTTTCCCTTTTCCCTCCCTTTTCCCCTTCCCTTTCCCCTTCTTCTCTAAAGAGAGGAATAAACCTTTGCATTGATTTCTGGAGAAATATTTGGGATGTTACTGGGCTTCATTAGCTCCTCTCCAGCAATTCTCTTTCTGACCTCCCTGCTGTAGAGGTCTGCACTGGAGAGGGAGCCTTGAGCTCCCCTGAGCCGCTCACACATTATTTCCCTGTAAATCAGCAAAAGGCCAAGCCAAGGGGTCCTCAAGGCCTCCCATAACCTTATTAAACCTTTCCCTCACTCGTGCCTTGGCCTCTCCGGCCTTTCACTAGCAGTGTGTGTGCTGGATACTGAAGAAGACAAAAATACAGTTGTGCGCAGGCAGAGACGTATTTTTAGGGCTGGGCTGACCTTCCGCATCTTGCTGCTGTCCTCCCCATGTGACACCAGGAGAAATATCCCCGGTGACACTCGGTGGCCGTGCGCGACTGGCCCGCGAGCGAGCGGCTCCACGTGCATGGGCTCGGCAGCCGGTGCAGCCGGGAGGGCTTAGCGCCGTGGGATGCTCAGCAAAGCCGGCTGACATTTCCCAGTGTGACATTAATAAAGGTGGGCTGGAGCAGGGCAGGGAGTTCCTGGGGCGCTGGGGAGAAGCCGGAACATCCCTGAGGAGGGGGACTCTGAGGCCCGTCCGATCCTGCCCTGCTCGTTCCTTATTCACACCCGTGCCAGAGCGATGCTCAGCGCCGTGGCAGCAACCCCTGGGCTCCCCCACCCACTGCCGTGCCGGTGAGCAGCCCTGCTCCAGCCTGGCATTTCTGGGGCACCCGTGTCCACAGCAGCTTGAGCAGTGACTGCCAAAGGACACACGTGGACCTGGCGTGGGGAACAGCATCCTCACAGGCGGAGGCTTTTTGCCAGTATTGGAGAGTTCCGAGGTGTTTGTGAAGTTCTGGTTTGTTAAGCACGAACAGGTCGGGTTTGCTGGTCCCTCTGCCAGCCTGCATGGCTGCTGCAGCACTGCTGAGCCTGAAGGTTGGGATGATTTCCAGACAGCCAAATGCCAGATGCTGGTGGCCCCCAGGACAGTTTCCCTCAGATATACACACCACAGAAAATTTGTTTGGCCATGATCCAAGAGGTTCCAGGAAGCAGCCGAGTGCATCCCCTCTGGTGAGCATGCCCTGAGATTTCCCAGGGCCACACAGCCAAGGGGTTCTCAGGATTGCTGCTGTCCCAAACCCCGCTGTGAACAATATTAGCAAAGAGCAACAAACCTCCCCATGCCCCCTTCGGCTGCCAGACCCACATGGCCAAGAACGTGCACATGTGGTTTTCACAGACAGAACAATTCCAAGTGTCTATAAATACCTAGGAAGGGAAATGCATTAACCTTATCATGATCCCAGAGTGTAATTACATACAGCCTGGCTCTCAGGTAAATTAGTACATTAATAACAATTTTGTTCCATAATTACTGTCGTTTCTTGATCTTGGAGCTATTTGCCCATTCACTTCCACGTGCAAGGGCATTCCCACTACCATTCCCACCGCTGGAGCAGCCTTGGCCAAACAGCTCCAGGCGGTGCTTGGGAAATCTGTGTGCAGACTACAGCAGTCTACTCATAGTTTAGATGAAGATGCCACAAACAAACCAGCCTGGTCCCCATCCAGGTGTAGGGCTGATTCCCACCGCAGGGGAAGATTTTCTGCTGGCCAAGGTCCCTGGGGAGTCAGGTGGGATCAGCTCCAACATGGGAGGAAAACTTTTATGGGGAACCTGTTCCTGGCATGCGTGGGATGCTCCACTGTGGAGTGGGGCACTGCGACAGGGTCACCAGCACATCAGGACTGAGGCCACCGGGTCTGCCAGCGACTGCACATGGCAAAGCCAGCTGCAGAACTGCTGGATGCTCAGAGACTCCCAGGCCCCCCGAGGGCCATTCCCGGGAGGGGCCTCTCCACGGCTCAAGAGGAAGAAGGAAGGGAGCATCCGCTCGGATCTCCATGGAAACAAGGGAGCGGTGGGGAAGACTTTAATTTGAAGTGCTGATTTGGCAGAGGCCCTGGGAGCTATAGGCAGGAGATGAGCTGCATTAAGGAGCAGCAGGGGGGGGATGCGGCTCCGAAAATGGGTGCCAAAAGGGTATCTGATACCATTAGGCTTGAAAAGTTGCTGTGAAAGGCAGGGAGTCAAATGGGACCAGTGTAGCAGCAAAGGATTTATTTAATTCATTTGGCCCCTTTTCTGCGCACAAATTATCCATGGAGACACTTTGTTTTTTCTTTATTTTTTTCCCGAATTTGCTTATTAATTTGCAGCAAGGGGGCAGATGGCTGATGCAGGCAGAGCTCAGAGCATCCTCCTGCCCGCACCCTGGGCGAAGGCGAACCCTGACACCGTCCCCACACCTCGGGGACTGCAGCCACCAGCACCTCCTGCTCCCAGCTCCCTCCACGCATACTTCATACTTTGGAGGTAAACAGAAGGCTGCAACCTCCAAGGCTTCCGTTCCAGGACTTTTCATTTACTGTAATTACTGAAGGATGTTTCCCTCGAGATAAGATCTGCATGACATTTGCGCAGCCGAACCTCCTGGCACAGCCCGCTCTGCTCACACCTGCCAGAGAGATCCACAGCCGCAAACAACCGGGTCCTGCAGCAGGAGACAAAGCCGGTGTCTCTGGGGAAGCCGTGGGGCAGCTCCCTCCAGCTTCCCAGGGAGGAGTGAGAGGTTCAGCGAGCCAGGGGAAAGCAGAATGAAAACCCAGTGCTAATCTGGGCTGGGAGGTGAGGAGCAGCTGTCAGTGCCCAGATGGCTGTGCCCCTAAAATCAAGTGCTCTCTAAGCATGAATTTGGGGTGCAGTCTGATGTACCCTTATGCTGATGAGCCAAGTTTTCCACTCTTGCTCCCACAAACCCTTTCTTACCACCCAGCAGGATCCACTGCAGCATCAGCCTTGCCAGAGGGGCCTTCATTGCCTACTGCACCCACACGGTTTATTTAGAAACCTTAATAGTATTTGGAAATTACAGGCAAACGCTCCATGTTGACCTTCACTGAGGTGGCTGCGGTTTCCCACCTCCGTACAGTAAATCAGTGGGTAAATGAACACGGAGACTCAATTCATCATCAAATGTCAAGCCTGAGACAGAAAGACGGGAAATGATTTAAAAGCAACCAGCAGTTTAGAACTGCTGCAAATTTCTCATTATGGAGCTGAGAATTGTTATGAAAAACTAATCCGTGGTTTAAGCTTTGGTCTGCCCAGAGCTGCCAAGACCCCTCTCCTTCACCCCTCCCTTCAGTCGGGGTGAGTCCCATCTGACACCCCCAAAAGCCTTTGAGCATCATCCCCTTGGATGCCCCACACTCCATCAGACCCTGCAGGAGCTGAGCTCCATAGGGTGGATTTTAAGGTGTGTTTGTGAGCACCATCCCCAGGCGAGCATCCTTCACCAAGGTGTCCATCGCCCTCCTCCCTGCAGAACCAACCAGGGAGTGAGGATGTGCTTTGTAAAGTCCTTCACATCCCATCCATTGTGGCTGAATGGGAGCACAGCCACTGCAGCTCGGAGGCTCCTCATCCCTACTGCCAGACTCCTCTCTCTGGAGACGCTAATAAAATGCATTTCCTCCAGCCAGTGTCTCACTTAGGGAACCTTCGCCTGGGCGTGATTGAGTGCACTTAATATAGTCGCTCTCACCGTAGAAAGGATTCTGAGCCTCCTATTTGACAGCCTTGATCTTAAAGAAATCCATTAAGAGCAGCTTTATCTCTGGGTTTTGTAACCATTAAATCAGGTTTTATCAAGTCAGTGACGCGCTTTCAGAGAGACAAGTGGGAGAAGCGGGGAATAAACCTCCCACACTCCCACGCTGGGGCTGCTGGGCTGGATTTGGGTGACATGGAAATAACCAAGAGAGGGTTTGTCTCAGTGGAAAGCCCCCCAGGGTGATGCTGCCTCACCAGCAGGTCACAGGAGCCTTTGCTGGATGCTGCTGTGCTGCTTCCATGCGCCTCAATCAGCTTTCAGTTTGGCAGAGGCGCTAAATACTCATTTCAGCTAATAAAGATGCCCGGTAATGTCGTATTACAGGGCTGGCGAGCTCCCAGCAAATATTATGGTGAGGCTTTGTTTAATTAGAGGGTTCTCAGGCAGTCGCAATTTCCTCCTCATAATGGGGAAAACAAGCTGGGTTTAAAAGTTTGGGTTGGCGGCAAACCTTGCAGAGGCTTGGGCATCCTGAGAGCTGGTTTCCCAAGGGCCTTCAGCAGCTGCAGGAGCTTTGCCCCCAACTCGTATGTTGGTTTTTCTTTTTTTTACCTTATTTTCTCAGTACTAGTTGCCATTTTTTAGTTGCCCCTCCCTAGCCCGGATGCTGGGGCAAGGTCTCCCTGCTCTCCTTATTCCTCTGGTGCCATTCCAGCACTGACACTCCAGTCCCCAAAAGGTCTCATCTGCGTCTGCTCCAAGAGGGACAACACCCCCAAGAGCTACTGAACCCGTGGCAAGGGCTTCTCAATCCTTCCCTCTCTGCACACCTCGGTGATGAGACACAAACCGGGATTTTTAGGGCGAATTAATTTTGTCATTATTGGAATAGAGTTTCCTTCCTGACATGAATGCAAATGGGAAGAGCACACCAAGCTGCATGCCAGGCACGGGTGCTCTAGTTCATTGTCATTAGCAAGGATGACTTCATTAACAAGTGGGAACCGGGGAAGCTGCCCCCACACTCGTTTTGAGTTTGAGAGGCAGCAGCAGCAGCAATTCCAAGGGCCATGGCCATAATGCCAAGCAGCTGGGACACAAGCAATTTGCATTTCCTATAGGAAAAGTTTTATCAACTTTTCTTAACGACAGTTCTGTAGATTTTGGGCCACAGATGTGTGCTGCAGGGGAGCAGGCAGCACCATCCAAGCACCAGCTCAGCTGAAGTCCCTGTATTGGCGTCCCCTGAACACTGGCACATCATTCACCACTCAAGCTGCCTGTGCTGCAGGTACAGCACCAGCTCATTCATAAGCCACAAGAAATATTGTTGTGTGAAAATGTAATAAAAATTATTCAGCTAATCTACTTTAATAACCCAACTTCGGGGCCTCTCTCTGCTGCAGACAGTATAATCAGTTCTAAAATATGAGCTGTCATTTCCCATCAGTGCAAAGGAGGCAGAGGAACTTGGCACCCGACTTTACCAGGGCCACTAGTTCACCAGCCTCAGGCCTGTGGAGAGTGAGGCAGCACTTCCAGAGCTGGTGGGCTGCCCTTCCCTCCCAGCCCCATTTACAGTCCCTGCCCTGACCCCCAGGATGCTCCAGGGGATGAGGGTGACACAGGAGACCTCCAGCACTTATCTCCACAGGACAGGGATGCTGAGGATTTCCACCTCCCCAGGAAGAAAATGCTGCCACACTCCGACAGTTATGCACAGCAATTTTTATAGATCAAGGATGAGTAAAAAGTATCAAAAATCTCATAGAACTGCCTTAGTGTGTACAAAACTCACCGTAGAATATAAAATACACTTTAAAAATATTCCGCAGAATCAAATCTGCAGACTTTTTAAGTTAAAAAAAGATTCAAAGTGCCTAAAATATCGTCATGCTTAACAAAAATCCTGCAGTCACAAAGTGCCGAAACTAACACATCCACTCGTCTCAATTTGGGCGGCTGGAGCAGCGTGGCACCACCAGCACTCACAGCAATGCCAGGGGATCCTGGTGACTGAGAGACCCCCCCCAGCCTGGCAAGGTGACAGCGAGGGGATGGGGGTCATGACCACCCTCAGACAGACACGGGCACCCCCGAGGCGGTGCTGGCGAAGCCGCTGGGCCGGCGCAGGAACCAGCAGCTTTGCAGCGGCAGGCAGGCAGCCTCACTGGTACAGAACCTTCACGCAGAAGGTTTCCTCGTTCTTGTCCTCGTGGTCGTTGATGTGAATCAGGATCTCCTCCTCCCCCACGCTCTGGCTCGGGGCGAAGCGCAGGCCAATAGTGTACACCTCCCCTCCGGCCACCTGCAGGAGAGAGGGCCAGAGGAGGCTGCAGCACCCGGCCAGGGCCCTTCAGGTGCCTGCCCTCCCCAGGCCAGGGTGGCTCTCGCAGCCAGCACCCACCCAGCATTGCCTGGTGGGGCCAGATGAGGGGCCTGACGAGGGGCCAGTGTTGGCAGCAGGACGTACCTCGAAGGAGTCCTCCTTGAACTGCAGCAGGTCGGGGCGGTTGGTGCATAAGAAGTAGAGCCGGGGCGAGGGGTAGGGGTTGGTGTAGGTGATGCGTTTGTTGCAGCCTCTCCCACCTCCCGCAGGCAGCGAGATCTCAAAGGCCTGTGGGGCAAGCAGGGGCTGTGGCAAGGCGGCACAGATGGCAGGGTGGGCAGCAGCCACAATGGGTACTCCCCCAAACCCACCGCAGAGAACTGCCTTGCACACGGTGCCTTCCCTTCCCTTCCCTCCCCTCCCGCACCTCACATCTGCTCTGCCAGCCAGCGCACAGAACCCACCTTTGATCAAAAGTAAGCAACAATTAATTACAAGTGTGAAGGACTAAGGGCTGGCAGAGCAGTGGAGACTAGCCAGCTCCTTCTCATTCCCAGGGAGAGCGGTGGTGTTCCCTCAGATAACTAGATGGACTTGATGACCCTGAACAGCCCCTTCCAGCCCCAAATACTCTGTGATTCTCTTAACACCCCCACAAGCACAAGCAGCATGTGGCAGGACAATGGGGCATCAGTGTAAATGCCAATCTGAACCTTTCCCAGTACCAAGGGGTTCAGGAAAACATTTTTAGAAGGAACACATTAGCCAGGAAATCTAATTTTCTGTCTTTGAGGCAAGGCCTCCGCCAGCACAGCGCTAATCGAAAGCAGCATGCAGCAGCTCTAATTTCACAACCGGGAATACTTCCGAGCTGCCGCTCCTCAGCGTGGGGCTGCCTCCAAAACAACCTAAAAGACATCTTACCAGGGGCTTCAGTGAGATTACTCAAGTACCCCAAGGGCTAAATGTGTGTTTATGGTGGCAAGCGCCAAAAAAAACACAGATGGAAAGAGAAGAAGAAGCAGGAGACAGCCCCAGGTTATTGGCTGAACTGCGACCACTGATCCGGCGCCATCAGCACGTTTCTCAGTCACGAGAGGTGCCGCACCTTGGAGATGAGAGGCTGCCTGCAGGACAGGCAGAGCAGCCAGGAGGACACCAGCTGGTGGGACTCCACATCCACTAGGTTGAGGTAGATGAACTTGCTGCCAGCCCGCCGTGGCCTCACGCCAATGTACAGGTCCTGGATGCCGTTGGCGGGGAGGAGGAAGGCACCATTCGGATCCACCTGTGGAATGACACCTGGAGGTACAGCCACCCACAACGGCTGATCACAGCCCTGAAAAGCCCAGCCTGGAGCATCACTTAGACCAAATTGCTCTTAAAAGCCTGTACCCCTATCCCACCACTATTGAATCCCATACCTCCCATCCCCAGGAACACTCTGGGACTAACTCGTGTCAGGACGGACAAGAGCCACCCGAGAACAGCCAGGGCCTCCCCAGGCCAGGGGTTCCCCCACGCAGGCTTTGCCTGGGGAGCCTTTGCCTTTCCCTTACAGGACAGCAGTGGAGTTTTTCTGCCTTTTATTATTCACATTTCCAATTACGGACGAACAAATTCTAAAGAAATTGTGAGTCTTCAGACAGTCTCATTAACGCAGATAATTTGCCCTCCGGGGTTTCGCGCCAATGATCCTACACATGACAGCTCTAATCAAAAGATAATTATCACAAACGCTTTACGGCTCTCAGTTGTTCAGTTCTGAGTGGGCTGCCTTTTGCTTTCTGGAGGGGGTTTCTCTGGGCTGACCCAGGCCAGCCAGCCCGAGCCTGCCGCGGGGGTTACCTCCAGCTCCTGGGGGTGGGAGGTGAAGGCCCGCACCCTCCGCGGGGCCGCAGTGCCACGCAGCAGCAGGGACAGGCGGGTGAGCTGCCCAGCTGTGCAGGCGACGTCCAGGCGCTGCAGCGAGTGCAGGTAGAACTGCCAGATCTGGACAGGTGCTGCCAGCCAGGTGTCCCTGTGCACGGACAGACAGACAGGGCTTGCCACACACCACGGGAGTAAACGTTCCCCACCCTTTGGGGGGCCTGCTACTTACGTATAAATAGCAACAAAGAACTTTTTGATCTGCGGGCTTGGTCCTCCGGCTACTTTGAGGAAGATGTCCTGTGGCTCGCCAGGCCCCTGCACAGACACCAGAGCATTGTCCCAGCAGCTGACCAGCTAATGAGGACCCCAGAAGTGTGCTCCCACTAATGGGGAAACCACCACCAACTCCCTCATGAAAGCAGATGCTTTCAGCACCTTGTTAAACTACGTTATTAAGTTATTATACAGCTTGGCTGAGCTCTCCCAGTATTTTTAATTACAAAAGAGGATACAAATGACTATCGCATTCCAGGTCTGTATCTGTAATCAAATTTTGGCAAATTTTCTGCAAGTTTTCTAACAAGCCCTAATCCAATTACCATACTAACGCATTTCCACAACAGCAATTAGCAACTATCCCTCGTTGCCATTTGCACGGACATGCCCAAGATTATTTTTCCTTTCCATCCCCTCCTGCTGTGGAGCCAGCCCAGGAGAACCTTCTGCTCAGGGAGGGAGGGGGATGGTGCAGGGCTGGGCATGGGGCTGCCCCACCGCCCCAGCATCCCTCAGCAGGGACAGGCTTTGCTGCGTACCCCAAGGACACACCGTCCCACCACACGCTGCCGGCAGCTGCGGATACCCCGAGCAGCAGGAAGGTCTATCCCAGCCCAACAAAAGGCTGCTTTTCCCCAGCGTCTGAATCATCTGGTACTTGCTCAAAAGAACAAGCGAGCACAGGCTGCTGCATGATGCGATAAGGGGCAACGCTCAGCCTCCCCCGCCAAAACAATGCAGCTCCTTTTAATTGGGAATAAAAAGCAATTCCAGCTTCATCACTGCCACTGTGTCACTGCCACGGGCTGGTACACAGGGATGCTCTGTGGCTGCACCCACATCGGCAGCTCTCTGCCAACCAAAACAAACTGCGGGAGAAGGACATGGAGAACAGCGATGCCAAAGCAAAGTAACATACCAAGGATTTGGTTTCACAAATGATGTCGGGGTCGCTGCAGCGAACGAACATCTCGGGCTGCCCGCCCGGCACCCCCACTGGCGTGCCTGTGGACAGGGACCGAGGAAAACACCTTCAGCTTTTCCTCTGCCTGTGCCTCTCCCCTGCACTGCACACAGCTGCACACAGAACCCCTCATGCTGGACTACCAGCAAACCACATGGGTGTGCAGGTGTAGGGAATTTGGGTTGAAGTTAATAGAGAAAGATGGATGGAGAGCAAGCGAGGAGCCCAGGGCCGTGAAGGGGTGAGGAAGCAGCAATGCTCAGCATTCCCTGAATGCTGCTGTGCCTCCAGAAAGGCTCCATGAACCACAGATGACGACTAACAGGGAAGACCCCAAGCCCTGCCAGGCATGCCGTGGACTCACCAGGGAGGGTGTGCCAGGGAGGCAGCCGAATGGTTTTCTTCAGGAAGGTGAGCTCTGGGTGGTAGAAGCGGAAGGTCTGGTCCACCACATGGGGCTGCGGCTCCACCTTCACCCTCAGGAGCGCAATGGGCTTCCCCCCGCTCACCTGGAAGGAGACCTGTCCCGGGGCCAGCGGGAGAGGGATGGGGTTTTCCAGTGATTCTGCTCCTCCCACGCAGCCCCTCAAGCACTGTTTCACCTGGCTCCCTAACCTGGATGAGCTTTGTCTGCTTGGCCCCGCTCTTCCCGAGGGAGTGAGTGTCTGCATTGGCACCGCTGCCCAGCCCAGCTGGCCCCTGCAAGAGTGAATTCCCTCAGGGTGCAGCATCGCTGCAGCTGCATGGTGCTCCCCATGGCTGTACCAGCCTGCCCTGTGTCGGCAAACGCAGCCGAGGGGAACACTTCCTACCAGAACAGCTCAAAATGGGCCCGTGCCTACCTGTGCCGCAGTCACAGCAGGGTCTGCAGAGAAGGTCTGGTATTTGAAGGGGATGCGGACAGTCTCACTGGGGCGCAGGTAGACCTGAGGCTTGAGGTCATCACGGAGATGGAACATATCCTCCTCCACTGGTGTAACACTCTTGGTCAGCTCCTTGAAGTGGCGCCACTCCCTCGGGTCCAGTATGACACTGGGGCAGCGAGCAGCAGAGGTGCTGGTGAGGACTGGGTGGGAGGTGGTACCACCCTGGCAGCTCCCCAAGCACACAGGGGAGCCCCCACCTGAGCTCAGGGTGGTCGACCTCGATGGTCACGGTGTGCTGGACGCTGTATGGGTTCTTCAGGGCGAACTCAAAGAACTCAGCTGTCCCCAGTACAGCGTGGACAGTACGGGTGGCTGTGATGGCCTGGCTGAGCATCTGGTAGATGCTCTCTCCCTTGATGTGGTCCCGATAGGCATTGATGACCTGCAGGTCCCAGGCACGCTGCTTCGGCCAGCCCTGCCAGGAGGGAAGGGACCATAAGCCTGGAGCCACCGCAGGGGCTCTGGCCCCATGCCCTCCTGCCAGCAGCACCCTCGTGCAGCAACATCAGCACCATGTGCTGCAGCCAGTGGGTGGACACGGCCTCACTGAGGGTGGTCAGGGTGTCCAGGCTCACTTCTGGCCGGCGACTGCGCAGTGCGGCCTCCAGCTCATTGTCCACATCCACCAGCCTCCGCGCCCACGCCGTCCTCCTGCCTGTGGGGAGAGACCACCGTGGCACCAAGGAAGGACTCCCAGATACTGCAGTCCCCAAGACCCCTGCAAAGCTGCAGGGATAGGAAGGGGAGCAGCAGAGGGGGCAGCCGATGCACCGCTGGCACTGCAGCAGCAGAGACCCTGCCCACCTCAACCCATGGGGGACAGCCCAAGCCCCAGCAGGACTCACCACCAGCAATGTTCAGGGAGCGCCAGCTGCCACCTGGGGTGGTGACAGTGCTGTCTGGTGCAGTGACAATAGGGGAGTGGGATGGCAGCTGCCCTGGGGTCTCCTCACACGGGTGACCTGCCACGAGCAGAGAAAGGAGTGAGTGGAAACCATCCATTTTCATTGTTATAAAATCTACTTCCAATTTTTACCTCCCTGCAGCTCTGTTCAGCCAATTTACACAAGCAGGAGGGAATATCTAGAAGCCAATGATGGCCTAAGAGCCTCACATGCTCCCTGGGGCCTGTTCTATCACGCAACCACCTGCCCAGCGATGGAGCAGCACCGACAGCACACATCATCCTGAGCCCCTCACCAGCTCCTGCTTTCATTTCTGTGTTCTGCCTCCCACAGCATGGCCACGCACTGCTGCATCTCCCCGCTCCCACAAAGGCTGTGCCAAATGGAGTCACGCAAGGCTCTAAACCCACTGGGTATTTGCCCAGCCTATACATCCCATCTCAATCCTTTGGGAAAGGCCACCAAGCTTTGCCATCCTATTTCTAACAATCTTTTGAAATTTTTAAAAAAAGAGGATGGGAAAAACACCAATCAAAGGGCAGCAGCTGTCATGGCACAGTGGCTCTACTTCTGCCCTCCCTCCCTCTTCTTTGTCAGGGTGTGAGTTAAACCACTCCCTGGGTTGTGGATCTCAGATTCTCCTTCCCAGGAGCTTATCGGCCCTTTGCAGGCAAAGTATGGAAATGACGATTTAAGATATCTTATATGGAGCTAATCTCTCCTCTGAAGATAAGATTTTAAAACCTGGAGTCACTGCACATTTATAGGACACAGAATTAAATACATAAAATAAAAGCAGCCAGCAGATTCTGGGAAGGATGACATCCCCACCAGCCTGGGTCTCACTCAGGTACTGCCCTGCACATGCTGCGTGCCCCACCCGAGCCTTTGGGCCGCATGAGCAGCGGGTTCTCACCAACATTGGCCAGGCAGAGGTGGAGGCGGCCCCTCACAGCCACACGGACGCCGAGGGGCCGCAGGGCACCGTGCCGCAGAGCCTCCCGGCCCACCACCGTCCCGTCCGGCTCATATTCAGTCGTGGCCACCTCCAGAGCGTGGTAGGTCCTGACAGCCGTCTGGCCCTGGCGCAGCAGGGGCTGGGGACAAGGCAAGGACAGACAGGGTGAAATGAGCTACTGGAGAGTCCGGTCCGGAAGGGTCAAGGGGTCTGGGTATGAATGACACTGGATGTCCTGGCTCTGCAGGGCTTAGTGCTAGAATACTGCCAGAGTAACAGGGAAAGGCAAAGAAAGTTAATGCTTTGTCATCGCTTTGGAGGAGAAGATAACAAATCCTGTGATTAGGGGCTTGTCAAGCTGACACCAGACTTGGCTACACAGAGGGGCTGACAGCATCTCCATTACTGAAGACACAAGGACAACGCAACAGCATCTCAACACAGGACCAAAGGGAGAGCTGGGCTCTTCCCTAGCACTCCACACAGGCAGGGGGGCCCTTCAGCATTACCAGCCATGGGAAAAGACCTTCAATCTAGCCAATACCTCCAGTTTAACGGCAGCAGACCCAACATGGAGCAGGGAGTCTCCATCCCAGACATCAATCTGGAGGCTGTGCTCGGCCAGGTACCGCAGGAACCAGCGCTGCTCCCCCGGCCGCAGGAAAGCTGGATCCACCATGTACTTCAGCTGCAAGCCCGGTGGTCCTGCAAGACACCACGCTGTCACAGATATGGCATTTGGCGTAGTGGGCAGCCTCAATGTGCACCTCATGCAACTGACACTCAGTGTTTTACTTCAAACATTTGACATCTTGAACGTTTTTCATGATGTGCAAACCAGCAGACATTTGCTATTAACAGACACCAGCCCGTCCCTTGGGCCAGAGGCAAGCCCTAATCCACTCAACAGAACAGGAGCAGCCACACACAGATGCTAAAAGCAGAGCTTACTGGTGCTGAGGGTCCCATCCTCGTTGACCCGGACGAGGAGCTGTGCCAGCACCGCCAGCCCGGCTGCCGGCCCCCTGTCCGTGCTGACCAGCTGCAGCCGGGGTGTGGTGACCGGTGGGAAACGGTAGAACTGGAAGGTGAGGAAGACAGTCCTCGGCCACGGCCCCTCCATGCTGCCCTGCGCATCCCTTGAGGAGAAAGAGGGGTTCGAGTTACTTGTGGCACAGCACTGCCACTCTATCACGAGCTCCTTGTGCATTTGGCACACGCCAAGAGGCAGAAGAACAAGAAAAGACTGGCAGCACCACAAGTATTTGGACTTCTCTGAAGACAGCGGCCATACGGTTTGCCTTAACTTTCCAAAAAGCTTTGTAATTCCAGCTGTCTCCTGCCATATGCTGTGGTGGAGGCGCCCAGCAAAGGCAGCGTGTTACCTTCCCACAGCACACTGCCAGCCACGGAAAAAACAGAAGTGGGGCCTTATCCAGCCAAAGCCACCCCTTGGATGCCAACTTTCCCAACTCCATTTGCATTTCTGGAGAAATCCTGCATTAATGAGCTCTGACATCACATTGTGGCTCATGGATCCAATTAAAAAAACTGGATTATGACTTAGAAGTGCCTGGGAAGGACAAAAGCATCATCATAAAACCCTCTGGGGCTTTGCCTCCATGGCAGGTGCTAGATGAGGCACCTCTGCAAGGACAGGGAGGCGGCTTGCGGGAATTTGGGGAAAGGACTCTGCCCAGGAGGCCTTTGGGATCTGCCCACACAAGACCACGAGCTGCCATCCCACCTGCCAAAAGCCAGGAACTGCAGGACTATTTCATTGCCTTGTAGAGGGTCAGCTTCCTCCAGCCGCAGGTTGAAACTGCCCAGCTCCACTGGCTCCGAGATTTCCACTGGCTCCTGGTTGCGGTCCAGGATGTCCGGGAAGCCGGCAGCGTGCAGGCACGCCAGCGAGGCGCGAGAGAGGGACACGTGGGAACTGATGGGGAAATAGGGGTGAGCTCCACACAAGCGGCCACGGGGACCCGGGAGGGCTGGGTGATGGGGCCACAGGAACGTGGGGAGAGGCAGCCGAGCGTCACCTGCATGCCTGCAGCCCCACAGCAGCCATGGGCAGCTGCAGCGGGGTGAAGGGCAGCGCCCGCAGCTGGTCGCTGGCACAGGGCTCCGTGTCCGGTGAGCCGAGGTTGGCCTCCAGGTGGGTGATGCCCCCCTCCTGCTGCAGAGTCTGGCCTGTGCCCCGTGGCGAGGCCACGAGCTGGGACACCGAGAGCTGGTGGGAGAGTGGTGAGTGTGAGCACCCACAGCCCCGAGGCAGCCCCCTGAGGCCTCTGTGGCAAAGTCGGCCAGCAGCCCCTCTCTGCTAAAGGAGCTCGGCCACTGCGTGTCCCAGTGCCGTCATTCCACCAAGAAGTGGCACAGCTTGGCCATACAAGGGTTTGCACCTCCGCTGCCATTTCCCTGCTGCTCGCTCCCTTGGCAAGAGGAGGGATGAGCATATGCAGCACGAAGATCAAACTGTTTAATGTGGCCTTATGAGGCATTTCATTTCATCAAAAATATTTGCGTGCATTGATTCCTGCATCAAGATATAAAACAGCATAAAGAGGGCTCTCAGTATTCATAGCTCTCCTTAAATCCTGGGAGCTCTGCACGAACAAACCGTGTGTCACTGTCAGCACGTACCGGGGACAACAGCACCCAGCAAATCTGGGCTGTCAAAAACCAGAGCTGCCCTCACTCCTGGCATGTGAAAAGAGCACAGGGAACCCCACCCAGCACACCACAGGCAAGAGCTGTTTTGCTGCCTGGAGGAGGTGGATTTGAGGACACTTGGTGCCTCTTGGCTGCAGCAGACAGGAAAACAGGCAGAGGATGGGTCCAGAAGCACATCCTACATAAGGGCCATCCCCTGGAGAATGCTGCTGCCCACCACCCACATCTACTGGTGCATGTGGCACTTACCCCTGGTCCCCGTGGGGAGACTGGCACTCGCCGTGGGGTTGGCACTCCTGTGGAGAGGGATAGGAGAGATGCTGTAGAGGAGCCATCACCCCCAGGCCCCATAACTGCAGCTGCACCCACCACCACCAAACCTGACCTGTCTTCCCACCAACCCTTTTTAATTTCAGGGGTGAAGGCAGCACAGTGAAGCAGCTTACCATCACCCAAGCACTTCTTTTGACTTATTTCCCAATAAGACTGCTGCTTGGGGGTTAACAAAGCACATCTCCAGATCCATCCGTTATTTTGCCGGGAATCAGGCTAACTCCGCCATAAACAGCAGCTCCCCCATCCCCTGACAGCACCGCGGTGCCCCACGGCCACGCGGTGCTGCCTAAGTGGGATGCTTAATGAGACGTGAAAGTTTTAGGATACTTAAGGTTTTCATCGCTTCTCTGTTATTTTTTGTCACTTCCTTCATCTGCTCGAGCATTTGTGCCCCGAAACGGTGGGAGCTTTATCGTGTTTATATTTGGCTGCTCTCTCACGCCGGCACAGCTGAGCTCGCGGAGCCGCGGGTCCTTCGCGGCAGAGCAGGGGCGCAGATGTTCCATCTCTGCATCCACGTGATGCTGAGACCTTAATTTGCTTTCCCCACCACATATATCCCAGCTATTCCACGCTGGCTGCTGTGTGGAGGAAACCACCCCGTCTCCCTCACGCCTAAAATACTGTTTCCTTCCAGTTAGGATGGCTTTGGCTGGCGTTGAGAAGAGGACGGATGGATACAGCAGCAACACCAGCATCTGAGCTGACAGAAGAAGCTCTCAGCCTCCCCTGGGCCAGATAGCATGTTTTCAACAGAGCTCTATAAAAAGTTAACCCAATAGTCCCTTCAGCACCTTGGGATACAGGCTGGAGGGGCACAGCTCTGGGACCACCGCTGCACTTAGCAAGCTCTCCCGGGTGCCGTAAGCCCCCTGGAGACAGGGAAACGCCATGCAGTTTGTCCCTGAAAATCACCTTGATGGGGATTTCCCCTCACCAGGGACGCAGCCCACAGCCCAGCACACTCCCCCAAGCCAGAGCACGCCAGACCAGCACCACGTCGGAAGCTCAGCGCCAGCACTTGGTCCCCTGACACATGTGGCCCCCTGACCACACCACAACTCCATCAGCATGCCAGCCACCTACAGCTGAAAGGCACCAGGAGAAACTTTTCAGGCAGCACCGGGAAGGTGCCGGTCATGATGCAGCCTGTGCTGCTGGGAGATGAACCCCACATACCCCAACATCACCAAACCCCTTGATCCTTCCCTAAAGCTTTCCTCTCCAAAGCCCCTCCCAGCAGCAATGCTGGCTCCTTGCTGGCAGAAACACAGGATTTGTCACAGCAAAGCCATGGTGCCACTGCCATCTCGTGGAAGGCACCACAGCACTGGAGCCGGCATGGAACAGCAACCCACTGCAGCGGGCATTGCCTGGCCCACAGGCTGGCACCAAGTGGCTCATCAGAGAGCTGGGGAGATGTAACACACACTGAAACACTGCCTGGTGTCTGGAGCATCACCCCAAGACACAGCTGGGACCCAGCAGGAGCAGCACTGCAAAGAAAGAGGAGTTTGCTTCCCACTAATCCCAAAAGGGGGATGAGAGAGAAACAAGCCAGAGAGGATTTTCAGGAGCACGGTGCATGGACACAACTTTGTGCCCATACCCAAGCCTACAGCATTTTTCCTTTCACCTCCAACAGAGCAGAGGGGTGCTGGAATCCTGACCACACAGCTCCCCAAACTATAGATAGATGCATCGGTGCACACACACAGATGCTGCCTGCTCTTCCCTGGCCAGGCACCAGCACATCCCGCACACGTCAATCCGACCCAGGCTGCTGTCACATTCCCTCAGCAGTGGCACAACCAGACTACTCTTCCTCAGCCTATGACTGACATCTCTCTTGTCCCCATGTCTGGAGAGACTCTGAGTCCAGAGAGAGGAGCAGCAGTACCTGCAGCAAGAATGTGCTGCTGGTGTGGCCACTGCACCCAGTGACCCAGAATGAGAGCAGGCTGGGGCAGTGCTGGCAGTCCCTGGGGATTTTGCACATGGCTCAGCAATACTATCACACGTGAATTTTACAAGTTAAAAAGAGCTGAATTCAACTTCACAAAAACTTGCTTCACTCCAGTAATTCATAACTAGCTCGCTGAAACTCACTGAAGTCTTGTTTTCTCTCCCAATCAGACACCAGTGCCACACTCTGTATTTTAAATGTCAGCGATCTGGAAAACACTCACTCAGCGATGGCGTAGGAGGCTGCTTCAACTCGTCCCTGTCTTTACATAGGATCTCCGCAGCAGTTACAAGATGTTCTTCCGAATCAGTGGAAACATGGAATTGGACAGTCCCAGACTCCACGTGCTTCCCCTGAAATTGGCAACGAGAATGCTTTCAGACAGTGTGTTACACGCAGCCTCCCTCGTGCCTCCGACAGCGGCTCCCTCGCCCTGACACTGAGGCAGAGCTGCCAGGGGCCGGCACACCCTTACCTGCCGGGAGCTCCTGCTGCTCAGCGGAGTCCGGTAGACCAAGGCTTGGCAGGGGCCACGGCGGGCACCGCCACGCAGGGGCAGGACCACCTCCGTGTCACCAGTGCCTGGGACGGGGCTCCAGACAGCCCAGCGCACCGAGCGCATGTCGGCCGCCTCACCGCGGGCACTGCCGGACAGGGCCTGGGGATGGGGGAGCGCAGTCAGCACCAAGCAGCCCCACCTCCCTGCCAGACAGGCACTGGCTCTCGTTCCCACCGCGCCTCCTCACACTTCGCTCTGGCATCACAGAAGCCACTGCTCTTCATCCCGCTCTGGAGACATTTCACTTTCCAGGACCTTATGCCTCTATAAGCCCCTCCCTCAAGCAGCTGCACGAAGGGACACGTGTTGGACCCCCATCCCTGGCAGAGGGGAAAGGTTTCCACTTACCCAGTGCATCCACAGCCTCCCTCTAACCGAAGGAGAGGCACAGAAACAAGAAGAGGGCTCTGCCAGCACCCACCATTCCCTTCACAGCTAATTATGGCACCGAGGACAAGGACAAGATGATCAGCTTTGCAAGCAGCTTTGGGATTAACCACTCCGCCCCAGGGCTGCACCACAGGAACTGGCTCCACCGCTGCCCCAGCCAGCACTCCCCCACACAGCCAAACGGATCTGTCTCTGGAACCCCAAAGCTCTGTGGGACCTTGGGCTTCAGCTTTCCAAGGGAGCTGGACCCAACAACAACTTCCAACAGCACAGCTCAGTGTCTCCTTCCTCCTCAGTACAAAATCCCTCTGGTCTGGCACATGCATCTTGCTTTATAAATGCCCATTTCCCCTACTTTGACTCTGGACAGCTTAACAAGAGGCATTTGCTACATTTTCAATGAACATCTTAGCGGGACGATTAAAGCCTCCTAATGAACGCTGAGCCATCGATTCAGCCAGCCAGCAGCTAATGGCTCCAACAGCAAAAGGTCTCTGGAGGGGATATACAGTACTCATTGAGCTGGGTTTAACCTGCAGAAAGGTTAAACTAAGATGTGAGTAAACGATCAGTAAGTAGGTGAGAGTATATTGGCTGCAGAGACCACCCTCAGAGATTTCTCCTGCCTTTACAGTTTGAGAACATCAGGCTGAAGCACCCTGAAAAACCTCAGCATTCAGGGCATAAAAAAAGAAAAAAAAAGGAGCAGGAGGGGTTAACCTCTTTTCAGCATAAATGCAAAATTCTAAAGAAAAGCCTTTTTTATATTAGAAAAAAAGCTGAAATTTTCCAAATTAGCTTGCCAGAACACTAGGTAGTAATGTTGCTGTAGGCTACATTCCTCCATCTACATATAAACAGTGGAGAAATGCAACAACATGTAATTAAAATAACTCAGCAAGCCCGTATGCAGGTTGTTTTGTGCAGCGCTGTGGAAGGCACCCGCACATTTTGCAGGGCCCTGCTTTACAGCACATCCATGCAACAAAGAGCTACTGCGACTTGGAGGAGCAGGATGGTGAAACGGGCAGAGGAAGGAGTTCCTCACCAGGGCTCACTCCTTCAGTATGAATCCCTGCTCTTTCACAGAGAGACAGGGCACACACTCTCAGCCCTACCTTCCCACCAGCTCTCCCCGTGCTGCAGAAGACATATTCCAGCTGGAAGCAGACCCCGAACGCTGGGTGAGGGACCATTTCACTCAGCTGGATGCGGCTCCTCAGCGCTAGGGCTTGACCTGCATCCCTGTGCAGGATGGAGAGGCAGCTGTGGGAGGCATCCGAGGCAGGAGGGAAGCAGCACCGGTGGCAGAGGGGCTCCCCCTTACCTGGCTCCAGAGCTGGGCACCCCCCGGCTGCCACCCGGTGACAACTCCGCCTCTGGCACTAGCACTGTGACCTGCGGTGCCCGGACGAAGCGCAGGCCATTGTGGACGCCAACGTGCAGCCGCCGCTCCCGAACCACCACCTCCTCACCATCCGGCGCGGTGTTAGCCTGGGACAGGAATGTTTTCCACCTTGGGCAGCGAGGTGGCACGGGGTGGCACAGCGTCACTCCCTGTGCTGACCACAGTCAGAAGAATTCAGGCAACCCTTCAGAAACTCAAAAAGCAGGACCCGCTCCCCCAGCAGCCAATAGATACTAAAATCTTGTGTCTTTATGGCAGAGTTGGTGCATATCTGGCAAGAAAGGACCTGGCCAGTGGCTGCCACTGCAAACAGATGGGCTCAATACACACTGCATCTCATCTGTGCACTTCCCACAGCAAAGCAAGCCCAAACTCTGCTTATGAGTGTCTGGATGTTCAAAACAAAGCCCACGGAGAGCACCTGCATGCTAACCCAATAGGGAAGCAAGGTAAAGGCTTCCACAGCAAAAAAAAATTGGAGACTCCAAGGGAAACAAATGCATGATCATTTGTCTGACACTTTTCACCCCACCCATAAAGGAGACACTAGAATTACTGCTCTGCACTGTGCCTTCCCCCTGCCCCAACCACATTGGCAGTACCTAGAATCATGGAATCACAGAATGGTTGGGGTTAGAAGGGACCTTAAGTATTATCTTGTTCCATCCCCTGCCATGGGTAGGGACACCTTCCACTATCCCAGGCTGCTCCAAGCCCCATCCAGCCTGAGCTTGGACACTTCCAGGAATGGGGCAGCCACAGCTTCTCTGAGCAACCTGTGCCAGGGCTTCACCCTCACAGCACTCTACGTACCTGAAGTAAGCGATCACTGTTCAGTAAATCCAGCAGTTCCTCCTCAAACTCCTCCAGGGAAGGGTACAACCAGATGAAAAGCCGCTCCAGATAGCAGGTGACCGTCTTCATCAGCCGGGGCTTCTGCAAGCAGTTGCCTGAAAGACAAGGTGGTGGCCACAGGTTTCCCAAGCAAACAGAAAGCCACCAGTGCTGTGCTGGGATGCCCTGCAGTGCCAGCAGTGGCTCTGCCCACTCAGCTTCGGAGCACAGGCCTGAACACCTACAGGGACTCAGCTGCTTTCGAGACCTTGATCAGCTTCAGTACCAACAGTTACAACCCCAAAGCCATTAGCAGTAGGTTTTCCACGCAGGAAGCTGAAGAATAATTCTGCTGCAGAACTCTGAGGAATTTTTTACCCTCTGAATCTTCAGCTCACGTATTTTAATCGCAGAAGCTCGAAGGGCAATGTGCCATAGGGAGAGTTTAACAAAGGCCAAGCGTGCAAGAGCTCATCCCCTCAGACCTGCGATGCTGAACCCACCTCTGAGGAGTTTAAACAAGCTGCAAAAGCTGTTTCTAAGACTCTGCTGAACGACTGTAATTAAACCAACCATCATTTATGCCTAGCAGCTTCCCAGGAGCGAAGCAATTAACGGACAGGGAACTGACTGAGCCATTTTGATGGATTCCAGACTGAGCTCTGAGAGTGAGGGCCGTGGTCCCACACAGGGGAGATGCTCTTGACAAGGGGAGATGCTGCAGGGAAACCACTGTGCTCTCAGAAATCCCATCCCAGTGCCCTGCCTGCCCTGCCCGCAGCCTCCCAGGGACCTGCTGCCTTAAAGCAGGAGTAGCACAGGCAGAAGGAAAGGGAAGGAGCCCTTACCTGAGTCTCCACGTGCCGGCAGCAAGCCAGGAACACTCTGCAGCCCAGATATCAACAGGTTTTCAGGCAGGAGGTGAAATATTGCCTCCAGGGGCTGGTGGGACTTCAAGGCATACTGCAGGTGGCTCTTCTCCATCACCGTCATGTATTTGTTCTCTGAAGAGGAGAAAACATCCCAAAATGACGAAAACTGGGGAGACAGCTTCACAGCCCCAATGTTGAATGAATCATTATCTGTGAATACACGTGCTAGGAGCAAAGGAAAACCTGAGTTTGCCCAGCCAGGCCATTCCCAGCTGGCAGTAAGGCAGGTCCACTGAGTAATACCAGGGCACGGACCACGTCTCACATCAAGCAGACACACACAACACACATTCGGGTAAGAGAAGCCACCAAGAAGGGACTGAGATGCCATGTCTGGCTGCTGCTTACTTTCCACAGGGTCCTGGAAGCGCGGGTGCAGTAGGGCACGTGGCGTCCCATGGTACAGCTTCAGCCTGAAAGCAAAGAGCATATGTGCAGCGGTCAGTAAATCCACCTGAAGCACGTCTCCATCTTCCACAAAGTCCCTGCCCAGCAGCAAAACCCACCCAACCCACTCTGGAAAAGCCCTGTCCTTTAGGGAAGGGACATCACTGCTTCCCCAGAGTGAAGAATTCCAGGTTTCTAAATGCTGGCTTGGTTTCTGCAGCCCCAGGACCACCTTTTCTCCCCCCAAAGCAGCCGTGCACGTTGCCACCTCAGTTCCTAGTGTGACCTGTCACACAGCAGCAGGGGAACCTACGCTCTGTCCTCAGTGGCCGGGTCTGTCACCTCCGATCCGCCACGGAAGAGGGGGATGATTCCAAAGCCGCAGGAAAGATGCTGAGAGCCCCCATCCCCTTTCCCAGCCATCACTACCACTTCCACGACAGCAGCGATGCCAGGGTGGTTCAAGGAGGTGTGGAAATAAACAACCTGGAATGGAAAGGAGAGAGATGGACTATTTCAGAGCTGGCATGGGCAGCTGCAGGCAGAGCAATGGCTGTTGCACTGGGACAGTCAGTGGCACAACCAGAACATCCATTAAAACTTCCAGGCAGAAGCTAATGGCAAATGACTTCCGGCACTGCTACGAATTCTCAGCCCTTAAATCTCAAACATCATCTCTGTTTTTCTAACTTTTTTTTGTTGCCAACACCTGTTTTTCAGAGTCACTCGCAGGCTGCAGACCCCAAATGAGCAAGGCTTTGATGCAACCCAGACCTATAGCATTAGAGCAGGAAAAAGGAGCTGGAAACCCTCCTGCAGCAGAGAGGGACATGAGAGTAGCCTACACCTAAGGGCAGGAGGGGATGGGACACAGGTCACCTCCCCAGGATAGAATTTAAAGCTAGGCTAATCTTTCTATTAAAAACTCATTACCTCAGTGTTCCAGGGAAAACGTTTACTGCACTATGGGCTGTCAGGAAGGAATAACAGAGAGAGACATTCCCGCATCAACCCCAGGACATAAATCGTTATTCCATTAGCCTTTATTGCAAGGTGCTGGATTAACGACCTGACCGCTGTGCCTGCAGAGCAAGGCTCACCCTGAAAAGGCACAGGGAGCCCTTACGGGGGATGCCCTGTGCCACTGAGCTCGAGGGCCCCTCCTGAATGCACACAGTGGTTTCTGTCACTGCATTCCTCTCCCCTAGACCCCGAGGACAAAACCCACCACACACACAGACTCTGATCCCTGTCCCCAGGCCTTCCTGCTCAGGTGAGGCTGGCGAGCTTGCACGCAGCACACAGAGGCACAGGAGCAGTGACTTTCCTCCTTCCCTCACCCGTCACAAATCAATTCCAGCTCCACCTGAGCTGTTCACAACAATGAGCTGCTGACTATTGCGCAGTTAGAAAATCCTACCTCACACGCAGACCACCCCTCCTCTGTCAGACCCCGAGCCCTGAGGCTGCAGGGACAGGCAACGCAACTCAGCCACCACAGAGAGGCTGCAACACAGTCCCCCAACACCCCAAAACTCCTGCCAACTGCTCCTAACCACATGGCAAACACGCAGGAAGCCTGCAGACGCTGGGAATGTATTTGGAAAGGCAGCTCCTCCCAGCATTCAGCTCTCTCTGCAGCACTCTCTGCCCTAGTTTTAATCCATCCCTCTTCAAAACAAGCCGGGGTGGGACGGTACTGAAACACTTGGGAGAGAAACGCACACATCAGCACCCCTCAATGTCACTGTCGATGTAAAGGAAGGAAGAGCACGGGGCTGAGCTGTGCTTCACTTCACATGCAGCACTGAGGAGGTGGAAACGGGAGCTATGAGTTGGAAAACATAGGTCATACTACGGGGCAGCAGGATCTCCCCATTAAGGGACACCCTGGTTTGCTGGTATCAGCAGTGGATGGAAGCATGGCTTTGGGAGAGTTTAGTCCCCAGATAAGGGGAGAGAAGGAGGGTGGGCAGCTGCTCCTTCCCTTCCTTCCCACTTGTGAGGAAACACTGCTCTCTGCCGCCAGCTCTGAATACAGCAGGTGGCACGTGGTGGCACCTCGCTGCTCCTGCCGTGGCACCAGCCTCAGAGGAAACCTAGCAGCCCAGTTTCCCCAATAAACCATACATAAAGCTTAATAAATGGGCAGTGTCCGGGAGGCACCCTGGGCAAAAGTTCAGGAAGCACTGGGAGGGAAAAGGCTTTGGTGCTGTGTTTCCCCAGACCCTCGGCAGCCCCTACCTCATTGAACGTCACCCTGGCTGAGCGCGGCGGGGCAGCGCCAGCAGCTCGCCAGCTGCTCCTCCACGTCCTCCCAAAGAAGTGGTGGTAGGTGGCATCGAAAAGGGAGAGGCGCAGCTGGTACTCGGCTCCCTGCAAGGCACAATGCACCAGCTTTGGGGACGCTCGGGGACAGGCTAGCTCTGTGTCCCCAGAGCTCAGAACACACTTTGGTAAGAGATATAATTCCCATTTTCTAAGGGATGCCCAAATCAGGCACATGGCCACAGATAGCTTCGTGCATTGCTGCAGAACCTGCCTCCAAGCCAGAGGCTGATGGAGCAAAGGAAAAGTGGGAAAACTGAGCATTAAGCATAAAATAAAGAGGCAGCTGATGTTAAAGTGCTATCCAGAAAATATAATTTAAATGTACTTACCTAAACTAACAAAAAACTAAATGAAAAATTAATTAAGTGCTAAGTCAGATTTGCAGGTAATAAGGCAGGGGATTGAAACCCAGCTTTGTGCTTCCAGGAGGTTTCTAGTTAGTTCCCCCCAAAACCACTTTGTTTTAAAAGGCACTGCTGGGAGCTCAGGCCCACACGCACAGATGAGAATGCTGAAAAGGGGCTTAGAAAAAAGATGGAGAGTGACTTTGTACATCCGCAGAAAGTGACAGAATAAGGAGGAGGGGGGCTAAACTGAAAGAGGAGCAATTTAGGTTTGATCTTAGGGGGAAATTCTTCCCTGTGAGGTTGGTGAGGCACTGGCACAGGTCACTCAGAGAAGCTGCAGCTGCTCCATCCCTGGAAGCGTTCAAAGCCAGCAGGTTGCAAAGGGCAACCTGGTCTAGTGGAAGGTAGCCCTGCCCATGGCAGGGGGGTGGAGGGAGATAATCTGAAAGGTCCCTTCCAAACCAAACTACTTCATGATTCTATGGATAGTGAGACTCAGAAGAAACAACGGGTGCAGCAAGACATTGACGGGGTCCCCTCGCGGAGCCGATCTCCCCTACCTGGGAGAGGGCAGCACCGTGCAGGTACTTGAGGACGCAGCGGAAGGCGGTGGAACGGGGCGGGAGACGGGCCCGGCCCCGCTGCGGGTGCGGCGGCAGCGGCAAGTGCTGCCGGAACACCCGGTCCCACTCGCCCATCGCCTCCAGGGGGTCGCCGCTGCCTCCCGGCGCCAGCTACGGGGGGCGCGGGGGTGGAACACCAGGGGACACGCAGCCTGCGGGAACACAGCCACACGGGCCCCGCACAGTCAGCACACACAGCCCCACGCACCGACCGCACGTGGGTGGGGACGGCCGCTGCCCACGCCCGGCCCGCCCAGCACCCGCCTGGGTATGCACACGGGTACAGCCAGGGCAGGGCCGGCCCGTAGCCGCCCGCCCACGCACCCACGGGATCCCCGTGCGTGGGAGCGGGACTGGGACCGGCCCCGTTCCACAGCGCCCGCGCCCCCCCTACTCACTCACCGCGCCCCGACGCCATCTTCTCGGGCCCGACCAACCGCGCGCCCGCCCGAGGGGGGGACGGACGCGCCGCCGCCGCTCACCACCCTGCCGCCCGCCTCCCATGCCCCATCGCCGGCGGAAAGTGGAGAGAGTCCGCGGCGAGACGATCCCGAAGCGATTCCGCATCGGCGTGGGATGCGCCAGCAGGACAGAAGCGGCGGCGGCAGCGGCAGCGGCGGCCTCCCCCCTCCAGCGCGGGTGGTCGCGCCCGGCTCAGCATCGGGTTACTAGGGCGATGGTGCCGCACCGCGCGGGGCGGGTCCTCGCGCTGGGCCCGCCCGGCTCTGCAGCCAATGGGAACACCGCGGCTCTCTCGTCATTTGCATGCGGCGCGAGGGGCGGGCGGCGGGGCCAATGGGCGGTGGAGGGGCGGGGCGAGGCGCAGC